>OX453273.1:9834245-9891745 GCA_949710005.1 Ricordea florida | reverse complement strand
AAAAAGAACAGCATAATAAGGTGAGAATGCCCACATAGAAACAATTAGGGCTTATTAGGGCTACAGGCACCTCGGCTCAAAAATACAACAATGAAATTATGATTATAGGAGTGCCTTATTTGATTTATTAATACATTTAGGTTAAAACTCAAGAACACAAGCAAACAAACAAACGAAATAAGGGAAAGCCAGTTCGGGAGAAAAGTTTTTAATTTATTCAAACCCGAGAACTCGCGAATACCGGTGCCATGCTCTGCCAGTTGAGCCAAGTATCTTGAAAAACAATAGCGGGATCACATATGCCAGTGTTTGGAAGGATATTCAACAATTAAATTGTGAGCTGGAGATCTCTATGATGAGGCAAAAGGCCGAATCAACTATCACATCATAGAAATCGAGGTCGAATAATCTAGTTGTTTTAGTAAAATTCATAATAAACGAATCATGTGTCGGTGAAAAAAAATACCAAAATACTAAATCTTCCTGCGAAAGCGCGAAAGTGTCGCCATCTTCAACCAAGTGCTGCACACTAATGGCTGATAGTGTGCAGTAGTTCAGCCAATCAGATTGCGGCATTTGCATTAATATACTAGTAGATTTTTACTAACAACAATTTGATTATGTATGAAATAAGTCCTATATTTGCACTGCGGTTGGAAACGTAATCGAAAACTTGACCCTCGCAGTGTTCTAGCAAATTTTTGGCCTCAAAAATTACCACAGCACGATATTCTTCAACTATTTTGTTTCTGTGACTTTCTAAAGAAATGTCACGCCGTCACGGCAACGCCCTTAGAGCCACACTTGTAACAAAAAACTATCACAAAACAGTACTCTTTCGCTTTCCAAAGAAAGGTCACACTGCATGGTTTTAGCCAAAGATGCAAAAGGTGAGCCCGACCAACAACATATAGTAAAACAACCGTAGGCATCATAATAGATTCGCTGGTTTGCAAAGAATGATCACCTGTGCGGTTTCACCCCAAGATTCAAGAGTTTGAATTTATTATATCACAGAACAAACAATGCAACAGTGTGCCACTTCCTCTCTATGGTAGATTTTCCAAAGACAGTTCCACTGTATGGTAAATTCTTAGATCAAAAAGGTAGATTCATAGAATGTCACAGTACAGCGCTTTACGGTAGCTTTCGAAACAGTGGGCACACTACATGGTTTGATTCACAGATGCAAAAGTTAGAACCACACTGTATAGTAAACAAACAGTACCACAGTACAGTACTGTTCAATAGCTTCCTAAATAATGGTCACACTGCATGTTTTGATCCACAGATGCAAAAGATAGTACCACACTGTATTGTAAAACAAACAGTACCACAGTACAGTACTGTTCAGTAGCTTTCCAAAGAATGGTCACACTGCATGGTTTATCCACAGATGCAAAAGTTAGAACCACACTGTATAGTAAAACAAACAGGGCGAGAGAACAGAACTGTTCAGCAGCTTTCTATTAAATTAAAAAATATAAATACATGCTTTTGTTCTGTGATGGGAAAGCTAGGTCGTGATATCGAAACTACGTTTTGATTCGTTTGTGTAGTTGCTGGGTCCTTGATCTCAAGGCGGACCCGAAACTTCATTATGGGTCTATATATACTGGAACGCCATTTAGGCAAACGCTTTAGATTTTCCGTGTTTTTAATGCATATTCCTGGAAAATAAGAGCCGCCTTTTTAGGTCTCTAGATGGAAAATTGTTAGACTTTGCAAACAAATGCTGTTGTTACGGATGTATTTTTTAGCATGTCATAGGAAACCTCGGAAAAAGCAAATCGGTGGTGTCCCCATAGGAGTCGAACCTACAGACTCCCGATTTCTAGTTTGCCTGCTCTACCACTGAGCTACAGGAGACTCGTGGGAGCACGGGCATTAAAACCAGGTTGATGGGACAAACATCCTGCAAACTCTTAGGATTTCAATGTCAAAGTGAAAGGGTTGTCAAATACTGTTGTATTACGTTATGCTGATGTTTTTTTTTTCAGTTTATTGAATCCACGAGTCTTGAATCTTAAGGCAATTATTTTGAACCACTGCTCTTTACACAACCCCTGAATGTAATTTTTTCCTTAGAGATACGAAGAATCGTTGTGAAAACTTGTCGTTGTCTTGAAGGTTGAAAGACAATCATTTAATTTGACGCTTGCACTTGTTACCCATAACCCTTAAGGAGTTTCCATACCCATAATTCCCTTTGGAATCGTGTTGTACATATTTGATGTTTTTCACCGTAGTGGTTCCTTCCACTTTAGACTGAGGTAAAGGCTGTTTGTGTAGTGGGCTTGATATCACCCAAAGCCTCTTCAATCCGCTAACTAAATACTTACATATCCCTTGCTCTCTCTTTAAGCAGGTTTTTACAGCGAGAATCGACAAACAACACGACCATTTGCCAAGTCCGAGGTAAGATTTTTGTTTACATTTTATCACCAAAGAAAACTTCATTTGAGTGCTTCAAGGCAAATATTTGCGTTTCCTTTAGGTTTATTTAGTTGTTGGTTTATTTGCTTGCCGCCGGTGAATCTACTCGTTCATGGCTTGGTTTAAGTTCTTAAGATTCAACTGGGAAACGATTTGGATCCAGTGATAAGGAAACGATGTTATGAAAACGAAAAAACGGAGGTACGATCCTCCAAACGTTATTTGATAGCAGAGCGAAAATGGCATTGGGGGATAACATTGCGGGAAAAACTTCTCGAGTGGTTTAATCTACACCATTATCACGGTGAACTCCCGTTTCGATTTCATCTTTTCTTCAATGCTCCTTCTTCTCAACTCGAGTTTGAGGCGTTTTTAGACCAAGCACCTTCCTTTATCCATGGTGCTGCATCGCTGAACATAGTACTATCTTTATTTTCTCTTTGTTCAGAAAGTTCTTTGAGTTAAATTGTAAAAGTACCACGTTAAAAATTTCCCGAAGACGCGCCGACTTTGTAAATACATGTGTTATAGTAACGCGATACCTCAAAGGCTCTAACAATTTGAAAGGCTCAAACGATGCGTTCGTATTTAAATTACTTTTAAAGACTAAAATACGTGTATATAATGACAAAGAATTTAGGAAATTGAAGTTAAATGCCGAGAACAATTAGGGATTGTCCATGTTTGCGGAAAGCTTCAAGAATTCTCGAGTTTCACCTGCATTTTTTACATGGGCATCAGAACAGTTTTGGTGCGTTTTCACGTCATTTTACTGTCTGCCCCTACAGTTGTTGGGTTTAGACCCGCTGTGAGAAGAAAATTACAACCACGAAATAAAATGTTTTCTTAAACTTCAGGATTTCATTTAGAGCACTCTTGAATGTCATGGACCGAATTTAATTGAATGCGAGGGGTGTGAACGAAAAGGTTGTTGTAACTCTATCGTTACCCTCATCTCTTAAGTTTAAAGCAGATAATTATTTGACGCCACAGATGCACTTAAGGAATAGAAAGCGAGCAGTATGTTAATGGGATGGTAGGACAAAACGGGTGCAAGTTTCCTTAGATGAGACACGAAATTATCATTGACCTTCCCCCAACCAAAGAAAGCCGAAATGAAAATGTCGTTCCGGCTTTGCTGGGAATGTAGGTCATGATATGTTGCAGTTGTAGCTAGGGCTTACTATTCCGAGTTTTCGGAGACTGTTGGTTCCGTTGACAAGATTGGCGACTGAATGCACGAAGGTCACGTATCGAGCGATGGACGAAATTTGATCTTTCAATTAAATGGATCTATCATAAGGAACAAACATCTAACTGAATTTGCATTTGTCGCTTTCATTAAACAAATGGCACTAAACAGTTGTGCATCTTTTTAAGCCCAGTGAGCAACTTTGAAAGCAAATGTTAGTGCCCGTTTCACGAAAGCAAGCTTCTCCACTTCCAGAACCGTGAAACTAGATCATAAATAAAAAGGGATTCTTAAAACCAGAACGAAACTGAAAACTATCGATCGTTACTAAAATTGAAGATAAAGAAATTTGGAAAAATCCATCTGGTCAAAAAAGAAAGCAAATGTCAGCTTGAAGGTCAAAGATTTCCATGTTGTTGCACGTTATTGCAAGTTATTTTGCTACCTTCCATTCATTTTCTTGTAAACCATCAAGAAATGGTCTTATGTGTGTTATCTCGGTCAAAGTGAAAGCGAGTTAAGTCGCCAACCTATCTTAAGCCACAATTTTCTTTTCGGACGCACTGTCGCCGAGCGGCGGGAAAAAAGCACGCCTCTGCCTTTAGTGTGCCGCCAACTTCCCGCAAAACAAAACGGAAAGTCACATATTTGTTGGTAACTTGAATTCGAAGACAGCCGGGAGAACATTTGAACCGCATTTCAAGAATGTCATTTAACGCAATATTTTCCTTCATATATTTTACTGGATTTTGATGACGGGTAAAACTGTTGTGTTGTGTGAGATTGTTGGCGCCACTTGACACGTTTTGTG
The DNA here is from genome assembly GCA_949710005.1 of Ricordea florida. Classification (NCBI taxonomy): domain Eukaryota; kingdom Metazoa; phylum Cnidaria; class Anthozoa; order Corallimorpharia; family Ricordeidae; genus Ricordea; species Ricordea florida. The sequence continues at coordinate 9,887,306 of OX453273.1, read as the reverse complement.
AGCTTCTAACGACACCGAAAAAAACAGAAACAAGATTGGAGAGCAGATTTGGTTTTGGTGAGAAGAAAAGGAAGTTATAAATGTTTTTATTCTAGAAAAGGCTTTGCAGATGCCTCAACGGAAAGATCCTTTTATAAGTGAATTGAAGCTTACGAGTGAATGTGAAGAACTAATTTCTTTAAAACAATCCACCATTTAGCGAGGGCATTATTTACCAAAAAACGTGAACAAACATCTCCGACAGTTGTTCCAACTGAAATTGGATTAAAAAGTATAAATATAAAACTCGAAAAAAATGCCATATCCGCCTTACATTGTCTTTACTCGCTGGGTATGTGATTACTTCGGAAGAAAAACTTTGTAGCCTTGGGGTTTTGGTCCCGGTGCGATAGACGCAGCTTTAAAAGCTAAAACATTGAAAGACAAACGTGTTGACATAATCCCTTGAATAAGACAGGATATTACGGTTAACTGTGTTCCCTTGAATTAAAGACGTCGTATTTTTTTTCTGTAGTAAAAGTATTGTGTTTATAGGAACTGAAAGAAGGCAACAGTTAAGGCAATCTACGACTAATTGAGAAGGAAGTGATCTGCGATGGTTTTATAGTGCACGAGTCGCATTGTTTTCTTTTATTAAAGCTCGAATAAATTGCAAATAAAGCGGTTCCTTTGAAATGACATCGTAGGCTCCGAAATAAATACAAGAAGTCATTAAATTTTTTAGTTTGGAAATAGGTCTACGTTTAATGGCAAATTAATTATAAATAACGCCTTTGAACTGAGTATACTTCAGGAGACAATTTTTTCTTAGCTACAAAACCGGCTTTCATTTCGTACAGATGCTTAGGTCAAAAGAAATACTTAAAACTACTTTTGGGTAGTTTTATGGTCACAAATGTCATTGGCATGGTAGTTAAAACAAGAAAACAAGCGCGCACAACTATATGTTAGTTTAGCTGGCGAAATATCAAAGCTGGTTTGTAATGACATTAGTATTTAAGGTGCGAAAAGCTACCGGTCTGTAACACCCAATAAGCGAAAAGCATTCACAGGCTGACATATTTCGCTGTTAAATTCTATGGTACTGGTTTACTCTTTTGTGTGACCTTGAAATGTGGCTACATTCTCCTTGTGCAATGAACGAATAGCAGTTATTTCGAATAACAGGGTATTTTTTCGGCCAGTTGAGTAGTGTTTTGTTTAGTGTACGTGTATTGTGTGTACATTACTGTTAAAACATTTTGAAATTATCTTGAAAATAGAAAAGAATGCAGAACGAAAGAAATTCTATTGAAAACGATAAGGACTCAGAGGAAACGTATTCTAATTTTACCAAAGGAATAAAAGCTAATGGCACGAAAAAGCTTCCAGGCATATTTCGATAAAGAAAAATGAAGGAGCAAGGTTTTTTATTATTTACAAAATTATACTTAATGTAACCTTGGAAAAGTATTTGTCCTTAGAAGTGTTTGTAAGCAACAAATGTGCTTAACATGATAACCAGAAGCGGGCGATGTAGGTTCGCAAGTTGAAGAATCCATTTCGCGCATAGGTACTTAGCCGTAAAACGTAGGAAAAATTCATTTAACAAATCTGGTTATCAAGGGACAAACAGCACTTCGTTTGGCTGTTCGGTGACTTTCAAGCGAATGATCATCATCACATTGTATCGATTCGTTGAGAAAAATGGAATTGTATAGAGCAATAGATGTATATCTCTATAAGCGAGTTGCTTAGCAGGAATTGTTCAGTTCTGACCGTGTGAACGGCCCATTCTGTCGTCCAGTTTTATTGTATTTTACTTAAGCATTTTAATATTATATAGTAATATTTACATAGAGTTGATCCATTGACTCATACTTCAGAAAAGTAGGTTTGAAGCGCCAAGCAATTCTGGAAACCTCAAGCTATTTTACCTATGTGCCATGTGTTAGTCTTTGTAAAACGAATCTACGTGCAGAGATGTTGAACCCGCAGTATTTATGCCTTTTTCTATCAGACCTTTATGTTAACGCTTGTAGTACGGCAAACGTAATCAAACTGATATTCATACTTGACTTTTGCGCCAAGCATTTACCAAGAAAACATCAAACAATTTTTCTTATAAGAGCCACAGCGGTACGATTCAGCTGGAGAGCCTAGACAAACTGAAGCTAGAGATGTGGAAATTAAAAGCCATTGTAGATCGCTTTGTCGGTTATTTAACCAGACTCAGATTCAGATTCCATCTGTAGAATAATTTTTACTCATCGTACATTATTGTTGCATCTTTAAAGTCAAGATGCAAAGCCACTCCTGTACATTTAAAAGAAATGTTTTCCAAGTGGGAAATTTTCTGATCAACGGAGCGAAGTTCCTTTTACCATAGGTCAAGTTTAATTCAGGTAGTTAACGCGCAGAAAGTAACTAGTAAAAAACTGGCTGGAGAGAACTTCCCTTGTGATCCTAAAGAGCACTGGAAAAGAATTCCGTGTTACATTTATTAGCCGGACTCATAATTTAAAGGTTAAAACCGAGATTTGGCATGGAAGAATATCAATGTAGGCACAAAAAAAAAACACTTAAGAAGCTAGACTAATTTGATAAGAATTTGGTGCACATAACTTTGTAAGATGAAGCGTAATCAAGTTAGCAAATGTGATACTTGTGTTTCCCCACCTATTCTCAGCAATATTTGTAAATTACTTACAGATGTTAGCTAGAGGATGTACTGCGAGGGTTGTGCCGTTGGTTTAGCTTGTTGTAGGGTATTATAGCTATCTAGCAAGCTAACTTTTGGATGATCGTGGAATAAAATGTCAAAAATGTAAGAAAAGATCTGATTACATGAAAGTTTCAAAGAATATTACTACTATAGTAAATGCGCTTTATTGTGCCAATGTTTTGAGACATTCAGGCATTACATTTTGTCAGTTGATTGCCACTTTGCAGTAGTAGCCATGGACGATGTTTCTTCCACATATCGTGTAACTCAAATGCACTTGGCAATTTTTATTCACAGAGTGCGTGCAACTCGCAGGTGAAATGTTTTCATGTTCAAAAGGAATTTTATAATGAATAGTGGTCGGTCAGGGCCTTTACAAAAAGTGAAGCAATAAAGATAATTTTTTTTAATTTTGAAAATCAACGGAGAAAAATGCTGCAAAGAAGAGACAGGATATATTTGATTCTTTACCTGCAAGAATGGAAAAATCTTAACATTGCGTTGTTACTTCTTTTTCATCTGTTAGCAAAACTACGCAGTGCGACTGTTCGTTGGAAAGCAACTAATACTTAATGTCTTTTGTTGATTTTACTGAAAGCTGTTCTCTTAATTTTTGTCGGTGTACAAACCATGTAGTAGGGGTGATAAATGGTCCGGTAAAGTTTTCCAGTGCTCGCAAAATTGTACCTTTGTTCGAACTGCTCGCAAAATTTAGGCGAGTGCTCGCTTGCTCATACTCGCCAAATTTTTTGCAATTGCTCGCATTCTTGCGTTCTTGTCAGGATTGCTCCATTGCTCGAAATTTTGTAAATCCTTCTTTGCGACAAAATAGATGTAGTTTTCTACCTTTTTCTATGGTGCTTAACTGCAAACTGCTACAACTGTGTTTGTCAAGTGCGGTTGAAATCATATGAGAAAGAGGTGCTTGCTGTTCGCGAGTTGTACTTTCTAAAATGTGACCGTACACGGGAAAACGTACTTTAACGCTTATCCGTTAAACGGGCAAAAACTAACGGGTAGTTAACGGATAGTTAACGGCCTTTAAAGCGTTCTAACGTTTTGCCCTAACGGTCTAACGGCCGGAATGTCATGGCTAACGGTCATCTAGAGCGTTCTAACGTTTCGCTCTGATGTTCTAACGCCCAACTGATTCTGCCTAACGGCTCATGAAAACTTTCTAACGCTACCGCAACTTGTTCTAAAGCATGGCTGAAACCGTTAACAACATCTAACGCTTGCATCTGACGACTTGAGCGTGAGAAGCAGTAGATGCAGCTAGTCTAGTGTACCAAATTTATCTAAAAAAAGTCACGATTGTCCAATGTTTCAACCGAGGAGCGTTTGACGGCTCCGTCTGAAAGGGAAATAGCCGGATCGCAATTATTTAAACGTTTAATGGATGTTTTCGAAAAGTACTTCAAGCACATCTAAACAAAGTCACAGAGCGCAATATAAACAAACTCGCTCACTTTCTTGCGCACATTTTCAGCGACAACATTGTTTTGCATTTTGTTTGCGACGGATCGAGATCGATCTTACGCATTCGAACGTAAATTGCTAGACTCGTTGCTGCTGTCAGGAATAAAGAAAGCAATGTTCAATGTTCTTGGAAGAAAGCAATGTTCAATATTATATTCGAGAATGTCAAATGATAAATTATGTCGTGCCAAGACGAGAAAAATTCAGCTTTTCATGACCAGTGCTGCGTGACTCGTAGACCGGTTCATGACACGTGACCAGTGTTTACTTCGCGGAACGTCACATGGCCTTTTTAATCGACCTCACAGATATACCACGGGTCTTGGACGTCGTCATGCTTACGGTCTCTAGTTTTCAACCAGATTTTCGTAATGTGTTGGTGCAGGAGCCGTAATTAATCGGCTCTCCTGGTTCCGCGGAGAGACACTATCAGCCCATAGTGCCCTTCCTAGGAAAATGCCCGGATGGATAGTACTCGTCTGTCAAAATGTGAATTTTCTGACAGTTATACCGTATTTTTTAGCCAATGCACGTTGCAAATTATTGAAATTTCACGCTGTGCGCATGGATGAACATTTGATTGATCTGCATTTAGTGGGTTTTGACTGTTTTTCAACTGACGCGCGGAAGAAAATTTAGTGGTGCCCCTTGGAAATTTGATGTTCTTAAAACTAGCATATTTTCCCTCGAAGCTTCGCTTCTCGGGCAAATACATGTTTTAAAAAAAATCAAATTTCAGCGGGGCAACTATCAGCCGATAGTTCCTTGACAGAAACACTCTATTGTTTGTTTAGTAGAGGATCCCCTCTACCATCTATGGCCAATGTTGGGGCATCATGTGATCCTCGTTTGTTTTCGACTATTTCGTAAAAATTTGGGCAACTTGCGAGAATTTTGGGGCAAATCATTCACCGCCCCCCCTGGCAAAAAATTACCCTTACGCCTATGATCATCTGTGTACATACAAACTGAGTTGACTTATGGAGTTGACAATGGCTTTTTGGGAAGCTTAAACTGAAGAGTTTCACAATTGAAAATAAATAGATTTTTAACTGTTTGGTTTAAGATTTGCCAGCAGGCTGGGAAATTATGCTTTACATTTAAAGTCGTGTGTGGTTGAGAGGTTATTTTGGGTCTTCAATTGAGAGATTTGTTCTACGACATTGCCTTTTGCTAATGGCTTAAACCCGTTTTCTAGCGACCCCATGCTATTGCGATTTGAATGAGTGCTTTTGTAATGAGGCTTGTCTGAAATGTCAAACGCGCCAGTCCATCACTACAAAAGCCTAGAAGAATGGAACAGGCATTTTATGCAAGAAATGTGCAAGCACTGCTGGTGTCACCTTCTGGCGCAAATTAAAGAACACGGATTGACATAAGCCGATCACTCAATGTCAGATTTTGGTTGAAGGTGAAAGCGTGTTGCTACTTTTAATTAGAATCAAGTGAAAACGTTCAGTGAGCGCGTTTCCTGAACAGGGCAGAAAAATGTGGTTTGTTGCAGGTGGAAAGCGGAAAAACCATTGATTAGCGCGTGTCAAATTCTGCCCGCGGGTAGAGCGCCTTCAAATTGTTTAGCAGTAACCGTTGGACAGTTGCCGCGATTTCAAGTTAAAGTTGCGTCGATCTAAAAAACATCTATTCTTCTTGTTAAACATAAATCCAATAAACACTTTAACACCCCCTACTGTCGTGCTCAAATTGGCTGAGTAAGCAAAATGCCAAATAAAAGGCGAACTATTTTCTCTGAGAAGCCACACAGAAGCTAATATGACAACACGATAGTACTATTCAATAGGTCTCCGACAAATGACAACACCAGATTGTCTAATTCACTCGTGAAATAGTTGTAACGATAAGCTGTGACTGAAACTTTGACTCTCGCTCCTAATGGATCAAGACATTACAGTGCTTTGTGTGCGCTTTAATTGTGTTTACTTTGCCATTTAAAGTCACCTTAATTATCATCGTCTAAAAAGTCCAACGGACTTGTCTTCTGAAACTGAAAATTGCCGTGTACTTGTGCGCGTTTCGTGTTACGAACTACAAAGTGAATGAACAGAATATTAAAATAACAGATGCATGTGTCTCAGATCGTTTTATAGGTCGTCTGTCAAAAAGTCATGATCTGATCGCCAGGAAATCTTCTCTAATTTTACCCTGAAGGCTAGAACAAACGAGTAATTACAAGTACATCAATTTGAAAACTTTTAAGACTACTGTTAAACGCGGAAATCAAATATTTTGTGTGCGGCAACTAAGACTAGATTTGTTCATTCGAAGGGGGTCTAATCTAGTCAATAACTTAGATGTTTACTTAGCATAAGGCTATCGACAGCATGTGTGAATTATCTCTTGTTGTTTGCCCATCTTTTTTAAGCAAACGATAGTTTTTTTTATGACGTGTTAACGCAGCTTACATTTAGCATTTGTCGGAATAGTATATTTTTTTCAAAAATAAGTTAAGCACGACTGTTTTTTGGCAACAGGTTTAAAAATTGAAAAAAGTGAAATCATTTGAATAAAGCTTGCTGTGTATTTTTTGGTGAGGTTTTTCTCACTTTCAAATTTGGCACAGCATAATAGATATCGCTCGCGGTTACGTCAACACAACCAAGGAATTCTATTGTAAAAGGATTTTGTTACCTTGTTAGTGGCGCAATGATTTTACAACGAACTGTGGTAAAAAATCAACAAAAGCAACGGGTCGAAGAAAACTGTTCACAGTGGTTGGATTAAGACGTCAAAACCAGTCTCCTTCCACCCGTTCACGCGCGCGTAGGTTCCACAATTTGCAACTCAGTGCTTTGTCGGCGAACAGAAGAAAGGGGAATGGCCATTGAACTGGGCTCGTAAAACTGTCATTATAAGACCAGATGGATTCTTTGAAAGTCGTGACAGGTAGCTGGTAAACGTTTAAATATTCAAGACTGATTAAGATCGTTATTGTTCGTTAGACGGTCTCCGCCCAGCTTATTGGCCCTAAAATGACTCGCAAGGGAAATTAAAGTTGTGTGTCAAATTTCACGGCTGGCTGTTTTCACCATAGATAACCAGGTAACGGCGGCACAACCAGGGAACAAATTAGTCTAAACTGCGCCCCGAGGCTGATCGCAGAATTGAGTACATTTGCCAGGAGAAATTTGTTATTGAACGCTTTGAGGCTTGTCAGAAGCAGTTGATAGACACTCTCTCTTTTGTTGACTTTCCTATAACAAAGAACAAACAAAGATGAATGCCCGGTTGGCGCTCGCGCAAAGTTATTGAGGAGAACAAAGCCTTGACTGGATTGAATGATTCAACACACAAGACACGTGGGAAAAAGCGGTTTCCAAAGGTTAGTTTAAATAGCTTTGATCGCAGTGTTCGGACAAATTTCTCCCTGTTGGTGTAGCGAATGGAAGAGAAAGTACGATGACGGAGACAAGAGAGCTTTAATTTGGTATAAAATTCTTATGCCAAATATTTATCTTTAGTCTAAACGATCTTGGTAAATAATACTTTGCACCCCGGCGAAGCAAATCCAGAAATAGCACAAACAAGAGATGAGAAGTTGAAAGACCAATATGAAGGAATAGATTAAATCCATGCCACTTGCTTCATTTTGGGTTCTCTCGCTTAATCGGTCGTACAAGTGTTCCTGTTTTTTCAACTTAAGAGACCGTCAAAAGTAACAAATACACTAAAAGTACAGTATTTGATTTGTTTGTTTGGTACTTTGTAATTTTGCAGTTTTGGGCGATAAATTTTCGGCGGCAAGTATTTGACATCTTTTATCAAAGAAATATCTTCAAACAAGGACTTCGATTCCATAATGGCCGATTTCCGGTTAAACCAAGTGGCCGCCTGAATTTAACAGCAACAAGCTGAAGAATCAAAGTTAAATTCAAATTTAAATTTCCTATTCGGTTTAGACAGGAGATGGCTTAGAGGTATATTTGCGATTCGGTCAAATCAGGTATATAATGTCGGCTGCGCACTTACCTGATAGCAGCTAAACTGAAAACTTCTGTAGGTGATTTGCTCACCGTGGTCAACGACTTGAACGCTGATTAAATGTCGCATCAGTAACGGAATTGAGTACGTTTATCTTCTTTCTTGCTTGATGTGATATTTCAATATACTTCCCCTGTGTTGAGTTTAAAAACAAGAAAGAAAAATTTTAATACGTAATTAAGTTTCGTGAAAAATTGCAAAACATAGGCCCTTTGTTTCTCGTGCATGAATATTTGGATTCGTATTTTCGTTTTTTGTCCTCCGCATCTCTTGTTTTTAATGGTAGGCCATTTATGAACTATTTCACCAAACTGTAAAGCCATGAATTTAGAGATAAAACTATGGGAAGTTTGCGACGCAATTAAATGATTACCAGTCGTGGTAATATTAATATTACTGTCAAATGGTCGTTGTAATTTCCATACGGCTAAGTATATGCACCACATTCGCCGAGCAAGCTCGTTCTACAAAACAAAAAAAAGCAAAAAAAAAAAAAGACAAAACAAAACAAATTCAGACTTGGTAAATGTGGTCCTAGAAACACCTGAAACTGTTGCAAAATAAATTTCGAAGAGCTCCTTCATTCAATTCGCGAAGGTTTTAATGAAAGAACATCTATAGTGTGACATGAGCCGCTGTTATCACGACAAGTGCATTGCACCAAAGAATGTTTACTTATTACGTGCGCGAACATGAATTGACTGTGAATCCTTTGGAAAGCCACTGTACAATACTTTAGTGTTGTGCTGTTTGATTTGCTACAATGTGGTTCTGACTTTTGTATCATGTAGCCTGACTATTCTTTAGAAAACTACTAAACAGTACTGAACTGTGGTACTGTTTGTTTTACTATACAGTATGGTTCTAAATTTTGCATCTGTGAATATAAACATGGAGTGTGACCATTCTTTGGAAAGCTACAGAACAGTACCGAAATGTGGTACTGTCTGTTTTTACTTTGCTGTGTTGTTCTAACTTTTCCATCGGTGAATCAAACCATCCAGTGTGACCATTCTTTGAAAAGCTTCTGAACAACACTGTATTGTGATGCTGTTTGCGTACTGTTAAGTACGAATGAAGCATTTCCATGATCTGGGCATAAATCAGTGTTGTGACTCTTTTCGTTGGAAAGCTATTTCCACCGTGATGTGACTATTTGCTTGGAGTGGTTAACAAATGCTTTTACGGTAAATGCCGTACAGTGAAGTACGCTAAATTGACCAATCACAGCGCACATACTATCTGAGAGATATTTTTAAAGAAATAGAAAACATGTACTCGAAAAAGCAGTGGAAACACTCGCCTGCGGCTCGCGTTCCCACAGCATTTCTCGTTCTCCCAAACTTCCACTCGTGTTTCTAGAACTAGATAGAAACACGAAGAACATGTTTTCTATTTCTTTTAGAAACACCGCGACGAAAAAAGGGAAAACAACTTTTTAATTTTGTTGACCAAAATGTAAATTCTCTTTGGTCGCGTCATCATTACGTCAGCAGCTCGTGCTAGTTCTGTGTTTCTATCGAGTTATAGAAACATGAATTCTAACCAATCAGCGCGCGTATTTTCTTAGGACTGTTTTCTAAAATAAGTATATGTATATGCTTTTCCATACTTATTATTTTATGTTGTTTGTATTTTAACTGTACACCGCCATGATTAGCTATGTTATTTGCGGTGAACAGTTACCTTTCTCTTTCATTGGTTATAAAATTAATAAATGTAGGTAGGTAGGTTGGTAGGCAGGTAAATAGGTAGGTAGGAATGTAGGTAGGTAGGTAGGTAGGTAGGTAGGTAAATAGGTAGGTAGGTAGGTAAATAGGTAGGTAGGAATGTAGGTGGGTAGGTAGGTAGATAGGTAAGTAGGTAGGTAGGTAGGTAAATAGGTAGATAAGAATGTAGATAGGTAGGTAGGTAGGTAGGTAAATAGGTAGGTAGGTAGGTAGGTAGGTAGGAATGTAGGTAGTAGTAGTAGTAGTAGTAGTAGTTGTTGTTGTTGTTGTTGTTGTTGTTGTTGTTATTACTATGTAACTACTGGATACGTGTTTGCATCTATTATGCAGGGTTTTCAATAAAAATTGTAGCAGCAGGAGAATTGTGTAAAGTAACATGAGAATATTCTGCGCTGCGCTCCATGTCTGAATTTAAACCTAGCTCAGGCCACCTTAATTTGACCGGAGAATTCTTCGTAGTAGCCGGAGAATTCTCCGATCTTCGATGCCTAATGAACACCCTGATTATGGTTTATTGATTTTTGAATTTAGATAACACATCACTGCGCAAATATTTTAGTGAATCAGGGTTAATGATTCAGCAACTCTAGTAGGTAGAGCTGTTTACTTGGCTTCTTTTGTCCTTGACACCCTAGAAGTCATAACTTTGCAGAATTTATTTTCGAGTTCATTGAACGTTTTGGAAATAGGACTTTATCTGTTTTGTAATCAATTATAGATTGTATGCACATGATGTCACGGCAGCCATCTTGGTGTCCCAAAACACAAAAAAAATTTGGCCATGTTGGTGTCCCAAACTGATCCTCCTGGAATTAAATTATATTCCTATCGAAACGTCTTCTTTGTTTCCGTTAAGAACATGGCCGATGATCAAGTGAGTGAATAAGCTCTATAAACAGTGATTTTGGAAGCGGACTAAACTGTGGCAAAAAGACGGTCGTACTCCCAGAGTGTGGTTTATGAAAGGGGCTCACCCTTTATTTATGACAATGATAACCATCGTTTGTTGTGCCCAGCTAAGCTGGATAAAAAAAAAATAATTAGGGAACTATTTAATACTAAGGATTGGAGCCTGAATGTTAGAGCCACGTTACATTGTTCAAGGATTATAGTCAGACGACTTTGTAAAATCAAAGTGTAGCCGACTAATTTTGCCCACTTTGTCGGTGACAGTGCAACTTGGGGGGTGGGGGAGGGGCTGGTAAAGGGGAGGTGGGGTTGGGGAGGTCCCCGATTATGAGTTGGACTCAATATGATTGTAATGCTCCCCAAGTGTTGACTCTGGGAGCATATCCAAAGGTTTTCGTAGGTTGAAAGTTAGGACACATTTTAAAACTCAAGGCTTTTCTCTGGAAAAGAAGTCAGAACCGCATACAAGACTTGATGGACCAAAGTTGGTATTTGCTCACTTCACAAAGTAAGGTGCGATAAAAACATGAAGCAGTTTTGATGGACATCTACCGACATGAAAACACATTAAAAAATGACATTTTTAAGCTTGGATGCCATGTTTAACTAAAAAGTATTTCAAATTTTTTTTTCTCCCGCGATCCCGCCCAGAAAAAGCGAAGACATCAGTCTTCCATTTTGAATTTAACTGACGAATGCTTCCTGTCATGCCGACCGCTGTAATACAGCAATGTTTTCTCGTTTGTATTTTATTTTTTCAGTCTCATTAAATGTGTGTCTTGTAGCACTATAGACATAACACAAATAGTGGAACAGAAAATTAACTTTTTAGAGCTACAAATCACGTCCTGAAATGCTAACACAGCGTTATCTCTAGTATGGAGAAAAAGGAGAACAACACGAGACAAAGAAAAATTTCTTTGACCTTGGTAGGAATCAAACCCCGTTTGTTTTAAAGTTAAGATAACACGGTTCTTGGCACCTCCAGGTTGCACATGGTTTGGCCTACAATAAGCCTGATACACCGAACAGTAACAATATCGCAGAGAATATTTCGCAATTAATCGCTAATTAGAAAGCGCCCGATGACCGCGTTATGTAAACATATAATCACGATCCGCGTTAATTTATGGAGTGCCTTATTCACTTCCAAAGGTTTCTCTTGTTTTTATGAGCGATGGAAAAAAGCATTGCCTCTTAAGAAAAATTCCTCTTGCACCGAAGTGTACGTTTTCAAATAAATCATCACTGCATTGCATTTGCTTATTTAAGTTACGTGTTATTTGTCAAAGAATAACGAAAATACACTCAGCTCTATCCGTAAAATTTGTAAACGTTTGCCGCAAGGACAAATGTTTGCCTAAACACATTATCTTGGGTAAATTCTGCGATATTCGTACTCTTGTTTACGAGGTTCATGAAAGCTATCCAAAGTATTCTCGAATGTATCTTGAAAGGGTTTCGAGCACATAAATGGTTTACTGTATGCATTTGAATGGGTTGTACACCTGTTCTTAAAACCCCTGGTGGGAAAGACATGTGTTTGCATATTTTTTCTCGTAGTTGCATGAATCACAAGAAACATAGCCTCGGGGCAGAGAAAACATTTGTTTCTCGAAAATGTAATATTGGTCAACTGATGTTTTCCTCGTCGGTTGCTTTTAATCAAACTTGCGAAAGTTCTTTCACTGAATTTGTCGCTTCCCCTTCGTCACAAACCTTCTAGACAGGATCTGATAAAACCGCATTTGACCTTTCTCAGTTATATGTTCTTTTTATATATTTAGTGGCAGCCTTTAAGCTGAGCGTCTTTAGTCTGTAAAATATACAAATCCCAATATTGTTTAGTTCCAAACTTTTTGTCTCAGTCTCAACGCGAATTTTTGTCATTATTAAAGTCGTTTAACATTTGTGGAGGAAACCAGGCAGTGTGACGATTTGTTACAAAGCCATTAAACTGAACTTTTAGTGGGATTTAGTTTATTTGTTAACATTTCCGGTGTAAAGTGAAGTTCTAAAATTTGTTCAACGTAGCATTTTGTTTTACTTGGTACCAGAAGGGTGCATATAACCTGTTCTTAAACATAATTGTTTTTTTGTTCTCGATTCGTTATATAGATATATATCCTTTTTATCTGTCTTTTCTTGTTTATATCGTTGAGTTAAATTCAGTCGTACGATCTTAGCAGGTTCCGATAATAAACTATTCTCATTCACCAAGGTTCAACTTCCTTTTTTATGGACACATGTTACCCTCCCACTAACCCACCCTCCTTTCAAAACTCTGACAGATTTCTACTCGCCACGTTTCTGTGCTTCAAATCTCTTCCACTTCAGTTCTTTTTCTCTCTTACCCAGATACCTGTTCATTTTATCCCAGTACATTTTTTTTGAAAAAGAAAAAATAAATTATTATGATAAAAATCTTTCACCTTAGTGCTAATAAGCAAGCTGTTTTTTAACGCTGAGTTCTCATATTAGTAAACTCTCCAAAACTGTGGGCAGATACAGAGGTTAACCTATTGCACGCGAGGCTGAGTAAATAGAACATTGTTTGAAAGACACAGGGAGTTGGAACAACAAAAGAAACGAGAAACGCAAATGTTCACAGGCCATCGCGACAAAGATATCAAAATTAATTTCTTTCTTCGTAAATTTTTGGATTCTTTCGACTCAACACAAAAGAACCGTTGAAGCTGTTAAATTGCGTTAAAAAGAACAAACGAGGCCTCCGTTGCGTGCGCACAAAGCGAAATCTTGTAGTTCATTGTATCTCGAAAACCCACTTAAAACAACCGTTTTGCACAGCAGCGGTCTTTGCTTTGCTTGTTCAACGGAGTGATTTTACACTTTGCAACATTTAAAGCAGTTTTTGTAGGCGTTAACGGTTTAACTTGTGGCTCTTTAAAAACGTTTCTCGTCAGTTGTCAATGAACACACTCAAGACACGCCTTTTTTGTTTCACCACGCGGCGAGGAAAAACGACAAGGCAACACCTTACGAACTGTTGGACTCGCAACCGAATACGAAAAAATTGTTTTCTAATTATAAGTCTGGCATTTAAATTCAAACCATGACCACTGGAGCAATTAGCGGGGCTTCTGATTTTTTTTTTTGACCCTCTTGAGGTATATCCATTTTCAGTAAATTTATAAACACCCTACTTCTCTAAATTCGAAAATTCAAACGTGGGAACAGGTTGTGTAACAGTAATGCTATCTGAATCGCCGAGTTACAAATGAAAGAACTTCTGATATACGAAAATCCTGCAAAATACGAACGTTTCCACGGGCAACTCACTCTTCTAATGTTACTGTTTTGTTGACAGGATAATGAAAGTTTGAGGTCAGTTTGAAAGTTTCTGTCACGATCTGACTATACGTCAGTCAAAAACACAAGAAAAGATTTGTGATCTAAGTAAACAAACACTGAACTCGTAGCGAATGCGTGGAACTACAGAATTTTTTTGTACAAATTAAACGCATAAGTTTTCTTTTGAAATCACCGTCACTTGACTTTACAAATAACCTTTTAATGGTTCATTCATTGGTTCCGTAGACTCATTACAAGTGATTTTTGTTTCACTGCCTCCCTGGTTACCTCACATAAAGAACTTCATAAAGGAAATAATGAAATAGTATCAACGCTTTTTTGTATCCCGAACTACCACGATAAATCGGTCACTATGTTTAATGAGTGTGTTTGTTTAACAAAACCACCGTCTCGCATCCACAGCTCAGATTATTAAGTATCAAAGAAGGCAAAAAAGAGAGAAAACAACGGCTTTGTTAGGATTCATGAAAGAATGTTAAGATAGTTCTCAAACTTTCGGAAATAACTGAACTCTTGCAACAAGAGATGTTTTCTCAGAGAGCAAAGCTTTATTGAACCAAGAAAACAAAAATTAGAATTGGTTTTCTGTGTTGGTATACTTGAATATGTTTAGTGCGCAAATAAACCAGTGTTTCTTTAGATAAAAAATCATCTTTTGCCGACAAAGGAGAAGTCATAACGTGGCAAATAAGCAATAGAATCTAACATTAACAAAACAAGGACGCAACTGCAGAACCCGAGAGACGGAACAATGCAAAAATATAACTAGACAAGGTAAACATTTACCTTGCGTCAAGAAAATCGATATGTTTAGCATTAAAATAAGATTTTTTTCATTAACCAATAGCCAGTCAGAGAGAAACGTTTGTTGAAAGTGCTAGTGAATTTTAATTGGAAGAGAGAGCTGAGCAAGGAAGGAACCATCATTCACAAAGGCGCGAGATGTGACGTTATAAAAGGGAAACCCACTCGCAGCATCGCTCAGTTTCAAACGGTTCCGTTTAACTGCTGTCTAGCTTAAACGATAAGACTGCCCGAGTTTTATTAACAACCGAAGAATCTCAAGACACGCGAACGTTTCGCCGCGTACTGCAAACAACTCGGCTTAAGTAAATCTCTCGAAGGAGGTAAGCCCCGTCAAAGTTGTCATTTGACTAGCTCAAGAAGGATGCAATGTTGTTGTTATTGGATCTAGCTAATTTAGTTTTCTTCTATAGCACGTTAAACGTATCTCTGGGGCAAATTACGGATCAAAAAAACTTTTTTGAACTGGTCAGTAGCCGGAAAATTTTAGAAACAGCGTTAACTTGCAAACTAAAAGTAAACATTCTTTTTCTGGAACGCTGACTTGATTACCGCCAACCCGAAGTTGAGGTTTTAAGGAAAAAGAGGGCGCAAATATGTAGTAAAAATGCCTGCAGAGTACCCCCTGTTGTAGAAGATTGCTGTTTGAGTTTACGAGTTTAAAATGGGAATCAGCGATAACATTTTGAAAAATCTCTCTTTAGAGAGGAGTAGACGCATTAAACGCATATTTCTTTCGTCGCTTGGGATCGAGTTTTCAAGAGTAAACAAGGCTAGCACATGAATTTTTTTTCCGTGAAATGTTGCTCTCGCCGACTGCGAATATAATACCGCATGATGTTTGAGTTTACTCTCTGCCTTAACTCAATGTGATAGTTTTCTCACGGTCCAAATATTTGGACTGTTTTGTTGAGCTATGTTTGAGGATTTGATATATTTGTGTGCCGAGACAAGTTGGCTATCCGTACACGGAAATAAAATCGAACATTACAGCGGGGATAAACACGTAAGCCAGTTAACGGCAGCTAGACAGAAATCGACGAAACATCGCCACATGCACAACTCGGTTAGGCTAAACATTTATTCGTAAACGGCTTTCATGGAGAGCGGTTGAACGGAATTTAAAGATAGAAGTCCACTCGTAAGTACTTTATAATTATAGGTCGCAGAGAACATTGTTGTTTGTATATCTGGCGATTCTAAGGTAGTCCTGTGGGTCTGTGGTTGGGGTTTAAGATACTGCAATTGGTTTCCACTTACGGCTTTTCGTACGCGTCTTGCGGTCGTATGTAATCGAAGGTTATCACCGTTCGACTAGAAGACACTCTTCACAAACAAAGCTACAGTACTCAGCATACTTGATCTTCTCACGAAAATAACTCTACCAACATTTATTCTGAATCGCTCAAATATCCAAAAACCGCTAAACATCTTGTTGGCAGTCTTGTTGTCAGCAGATTTTATCTTTTGAATGAGTTAGCTCAAAATTTGCCGAATTCTTCTTCTTCCTGCGCGCAAGTAGAGTGTCAAGACTATAAATAATTGTGGAGGCATGACTGATAAATAAGCGACCGAAAGTAACTTGGCTTTTCCTTGACTTATCAACTTCTTCAGGACTGCTTTTCATAACTTTAGCTATTTGCTATAAGTTCCTTGGTAGAGTTTTGTGGTGAGTTCTGTTCTGAATCTTCCTTTGCAAGGAACTATGCTCTGACTCTAACCGCACTCATTTTCAGCTGTTTACGGGACTGACTATTTGTTCAAATTTTGTCGATGAACCTCCGATTCGACTGCACTAAGTTATAATTGTGCTAACTATGGCGAAAATTGCCCGAGGGCCCTAAAACAGCGCTTTTTCTCGCACGAAAAATTTAATAACGAGTTAAAAAGGAAACTTTCGTGCAAACTGTTTATTTTGCGAGACCTCGAAGAGAGAAATTAAATTTTAAGCTCAATTTACCAACAGAGAATACTCTCTCTAAAATTGACAGCTGAAGGTAAAATATCCTGTTTATCTCATGAAGAAGGAAAACGAATTAAACAGACAAGAGAAAAAACACGTAAACTGAAACACAGTTCAAACGTTTTTCTTGCCTTCAACATCATCAAAATCCTGAACTGCAGACTGCCATATTACACTAGAAACAAGTCGTATTAGACAACGGACTTAAATTGCTCAGCTATGGTTGAATATTTCTCTTTTTATTGCATAAAAAATAGGAATTTAGCAAGATTAGTGAAAAACCAACATGGGCAAGGTTATAACACAGGCCGAATCAAGACAGGTGTGTCGGGGTTTATTAAATTTGACCACAAAATTCGATTCCTTGTCTTATGTCCATCCTCGTCAAGAACACAGTGATGTTTATGTTTGCCGTAATAGCTGATAAATCCGTTTCTCACTCAGACCCCTTATGGTTTTAGATATTGTGAGGGTCTCCAACTATCACTTAAAACAGCAAAGGAAGCCGACTCTCAAAGGAAAGGCGCGCTGGCTTCCATTGGGTGATTTTGTCTTCTATCCTTTGCATTGAAAGGGCTTGGCCAAAACTAACGGCAAATAATAATGGAAGAAATTGCGTCAATTCATAGCTCATCCAGTTAAGTGAAGAATCGGATTGTTTGGGAGTTAAGGTAGTTGATCTGATCGATACTTGGTGTTTTGAATATCCTTTAGCTTCTTAGCATTAAAAGAATTGCTGCTAAAGTCCCTTTTAATCCCGACACGACAGGCAGCCTCTTACAGGGGAACTCGTCTCAATTAACTGTTCGTCACAGCGGGAGACACAAAAGGTCGCAAAATCTGCTTAGACGAAACAAAGCCACTTTTCTTCACAGCCCAGATAGGGCAATAAAATCTAAATTGCGGCAAACACTTTACAATGCGCGCCATTTCAACACATGTATAATGTTGTCGGCAGTGAGCAAACAGGACAAATTGAGCATAATTGAAACCGCTCCAATAGGTTTTGCAAGTTTGAAAAGTCTCTTTGCCGTAGAAAGCACACCTTAATACTAGCATATTGATCGTAAGACTGAAGGGGCAAACATTTATAAAGCGAACCCTTAAACACTACAGAGAGGAACAACTGAAAATAACTCATGTTTACTAGGGCGAGCGGTGTTAAGTTGGATTGTCAATAAGCCATGTTGTTCGATTGCTCATTTTATGAGAATAAACCTGGCCCGCAGATCTAAGCCTCTCACGCCGTAGTAATTTTAATTGCATGTAAGCGTTTTAGCCTGATTCGAGCTAATAACATTTCTGCTTGTGAAATCCTGACACGTGAAAACACTGGCGGTCAGAAATATAGCCCGATAATTTGAAATACTCGTCTTTATAATAACACAATATCCACAGCTGTCTTTCCGAGCACCTGCAAATAGTCTTTGTGAAATGATTGACGCGAGACAAATTTGTTAATTAATTGCTTCACTTTCCGGAAATGAGAAATGGGGCTCTAAAAATTCTGCATTTTTGTTACCATCCCACGCGCGCGAAATGGCACTGGCCTAAGAGCGTGTTTAAGCGATTCTGTCGCTCGCCCCGCGTGCATGCTCGCAAGATAGGCACAAGAAACATTCTGGGGGAAAATATCTACATCAAATGAACCGCTGAAGGTTACCTGCAAAACAATGAGGATTTTCGCTTCAAACAATTTAGCCATGGCATAGGCCGAACGTGACAGCAATTATTTAGCAAGACTTATTAAATGAAACTCGGTTTTTGTGTTCCTGTGAGTGCGCACTTTTCTCGGTGGGCCCATAATGAGCGAAACAAACCTCGGACAAAGCACACAATGGAAGCTTAGTAATAGAACCAATCTATGATACAAGAATCTATCAGCGCTCTGGCTGTAAGCCATGCGGAAGGCAGGTGGAACAGTAAAACATCGCATGAACACGCTATTTAGACTTCGCGCACTCAACTTAGTTGGCGGGCACTTTTCGGTTAAAAGCCGGTCTTTGATTGAAAAAGTGTTCAGCTTGAAGACAAGTCCGCTTACCAGCGGTAATTGCGTGTGTTTGTGGAATGTGTGAGCGCAGTTGTCATGTTAATCGGAAGGACCAACAGTGCTCTGACAGCAACTAGGTTACATTGGACCTCCGTAAGAATGTTAAGCGCCACAGTTCTTGAGCGGACAATATTTTGACGTTAACTTTTTGATAAATCAAACGTTAAATGACATAGCTTTTAAGGTGCTATTTGATGGCCCGGGGCTTTTACCGCTTCTATCTCCATACCCTTCCTGTCTTTTGAAACATATCAGCACCTTCGCATCTTCCAGCGGTAATGTTTAGTTTATTCTGTCCTAACGCTGATCTCTGCATAGTGTTGACATTAAAGATACGAGATAGGACCGAATCATAAAGGGTCCTATCGAAATAATTGTATTTGCGCATGAATTATGAAACGGCAATTTGTTTGTAAGCCTTCTTGATGGACATGCGATAATGGACCTCACAACTTTTAATAAAATGTCTCCCCACGGGTGGTTGCAAAGGCAGGAGTGTCAATAAACGGTGAACGGCTCCAAAGCGCTTTCCCGTGCCACAATGGCGAGGGCGGGGCTAACCGACATGTCACGTTAAGCTTGTTTACGCACTGTCACTAAAAATAAAACTTCTTTATTGCTAGGAGGAAAGAGTAATCTACGCTGGTACTCTTGGTAGACGGACGATACGAAAGCGACATTCGCGACAAACTATAGGCTTTGGAGGTGAAGCGATTGGCTCTTTGAAGAATCAAGAACCGACAATGATGGACGCTATGAATCCAGGCAATGCGGGAGTTACTATGGGAGTAGGGAATCCACAAGCGCAAGGTCATCCCATCGACGATGGAAAAAGCAAGCAGACCAAGGAGAAAGTGTACCGGCGTAGTTACACTCACGCCAAGCCACCGTACTCCTACATATCACTGATCACGATGGCAATACAGCAGTCTCCCAACAAGATGCTAACCCTGAGCGAGATTTATCAGTTTATCATGGACCTGTTTCCGTTTTACCGTCAAAATCAACAACGGTGGCAGAACTCCATACGACATAGTCTCTCGTTCAACGATTGCTTCGTCAAAGTGCCGCGCTCACCGGACCGTCCCGGCAAAGGCAGCTATTGGACACTGCATCCTGATTGCGGTAACATGTTCGAAAATGGCTGCTATCTTAGGAGACAGAAACGCTTCAAGGCGGATAAAAAGCCCAGCCTCAGCGAGCTGCCGAAACCGGGTCTTCTTAGCCCTGTGTCGTCCGCGCATCACTACCAAAAAGTACAGGGACCTAAGAGTTTAGGAGCTCCAAGTTTTCTCGCTCCAACGCCGTACGGAGCTATGAGCGCAATGGGGGCCATGGGTGCGATGGGTATGGGTCCGATGGGTTCAATGGTGAACAAATCATTCAATCATCCATTCGCCATCAAGAACATCATCGCTTCAGACCACGACGCCGATCTCCGAAGCTTCGACCCGATGCACTTCAGTCCGTACCATCCCACGGGAATGTCGACATCTATGTCCTCTTTAGGTCTACCAAAACCGTACGATTCTAACCCGATAACAACAGAACCGAGCCCGTATTACCAAGGTTGCGTATTCACTCCTTCAAGCTGCGCTGGAATTGCCGGGTTTTCAAACCTATCATAAACTTGTATCTTTTCTCGGGACGCTGGAAATTTTGTTATTATGATGTGTGCGCTCGGGAGCTGCTTGTAAATTGAGTTACATTTTCAAGACACATTGTGCTACAGTATATGAAAAATTCAACGTGATTCCATTAATATGTACTCGTGAGATGTGTAATTCTCTATTTCTCTCACGAGAAATGAGCACTAAAATCATAGTGGACGTTAAGAAAATTAGAGAAATGAAATTTTGCAAAGTGTATCATAACTTATTCTAGGCCATTCACTTCAGTCTTGCTGAAGTCAACGTGATTATGAACTATTTTGACGAGAGTAAACGTAGAAATCAAAATATTTTGAAACCGAATTAGTCAAAAGCATTGATCGTTTAAGTTTATGTTCAAAGCAGATTCGAAATAACAGAAATAATAAGACGAGGTGTTAGTATCTTATATAGCTAAGTGTTTTACTGCTGGACGGCAATATAGTGGAACTTTGCCACACGACCGAGTTATTTAGGAGAAACAGTTCAAAAAGCTAGCGGTTCCGATGTTCAATGTGTATTTAACACTACATTTACCATTATTTATATTAGCAGGGAGAGGTTTTTGTAAATTTACAGTCCTGCCCAAATAGCAGTTTGTTAGTTCAACGAAATAAATTTTTAACGAATCACAATGTCTTGTCTACGACAGTAGTTGTTTTCCGCCTTGCTCAGAGATTGCAAATGACTTTGGGGTCGTTTGGAAGAAGGGCGCATCAATTATTGATTGTCAAGTTCAGAAGAACCAACCGCGGATGAGTACTGAACTTTTTTAATTAAAAGTAATCAACCGGACGACATTTTCCGTAACAGTTTTGACAAATACTTGGCCATTGAGCTTTATCCTGTAGACACGATAGCAAAAGTTACGCGCGCTTGCGGAACATGTCTGTTCTAAGATCTTTCCCTGTTGGCGGTTTGCGGCGTTTCAATGACGTGCGAAATCCACTTTAATAGCAGTAATCGAATTTGAGAGCGTTTTTCCTGGAGATTGAACAAGTAGAAAAGGTGTTACACTGGCGCCCCAAAGGTTTGCGGTACCCTTTTAGAACCCTTTCCGCATCAGCTAAAAATCCCCTCTCTGAAGTTTTTCTTTCCATCTATCTAGCTCCCTTGTTAAGAGAGAGTTGACCCATAAACACTGCAAACTATTAGCCATTTTAAACCGACCTCTGCCTTCAAAACCCTTCCAGCGGTACATTTTTCCAATAACGCGATGAAAGGTGAAAACGCCTTTTGTACACCGCTCTTAGCTAAAGCGAGCTCTCCCAGTTTTCGAAAACACACTCGGCATAAATTTTCCGGAACGAATCGAGCGTCAACAACTCAATCTTTAGCAAACTTTGGAACCTGTGTTTGGGGAAGTCCTCTTTGGACAGATCAAATTTCTTGAAAAGCTTCTTAACCGTCCAAAGTTAGCCGAGTTGTTAGTTTAAACACCATAATGTATACACAGTCTGTCTCTCATTATTACTTCCAAAAATAAGGTCAATGATTGATTAGAATCTAGTTATTGTGGCAATCCCTTCGTCCCTAAATCTTTGCTTTTCTCGCTACTGTGAGGGGCTGAGGGCTAGAGAAGGGTGTGGATTTCTACGGGAGAAAACAACGGCGTTAGGAAGCAAGAAAACTCTAAAGGTATCGTATTTTGTTTCGTATTTCTCTGCCTAAAGCTTTCACCTTGACTTTTCTTTAGATTGAGAATGGCGTTGTGGTTTTCTTAGCTTAGGACGGGCGGTACACGAGAACTTAACTGTTTTGTCATCAATGCCACATGGAAATTATGCTAGAAGGTGCGGATATTCTGTGAATCACGTTTCCTTGTATGTGTTAATACCAGTGACAAAGTTTATTCCGCAAAATTTCATTTCTTGGCGTCAATGCCTTTTGTGAAGCTGTTTGAAACTATCGTGTGAGACATGTTTCGTCTTGTAAGAGGATTACATTCAACTTCAAACCTGAATTAGCTACTCGGTCAAAGCACGTAGAACTAAAATTACTTTTGCACGAGTTTAAAGTCGTTTGTCGGGAGCATTTGATGAGGTGTTAGAAGAATAAACTTGCATTTAGAACAAAACCCGCCAAACAGGGGAACGGAACAGTTTTTTACTTCACCGAAATGAAGTACTTTTGCATTCGTGAAGGAAATGTCCGAAGTTGTCAGAAGTGAAACTTCTCGTGTCGGATTTGCATTAAACGAACGGTCATTATCTCGGGAGTGCGAACCTGTGCTGTCTGCTTGTTAAGTAGCTGGATGAATTACGACGGTTTTTAAGCCTTTAAGACTCCAGGTAAGTTTCGCGTCGAGTTTACATCATTGTTGATTGCGGTCTAACCGATCTTTGTTCGAGCTGAAAAAATTTATAGGATCATTTCAAAAATAATGTCTTTATCACCTTCGGTCGGAGACTTGAACGCTTCGCGAAGCCGGAAAGTAGCGCAAAGCTATTGTCTTTCCTCACATTGATCTGTAACTAACTTATGGAAAAATTCCGAGAGAAGTCAGTAAATCGGTTTCATTGAAGCTAGCGTGGGAAAACGGCGTAGAACAAGAGAAAATATGGCCGGCGCAGTAATTTCACTGGCGAGCAAATTTTTCGCACCATTCGTTTTGAGTCGGTTTTTCCTTAGATGAATATCAAAGAAACCCGAAATCGTTTAATCAAACTCTCAAACAGTCGCAACAGAGCGGCATCCCACCCTTAGTTTTAAAGGAATTCAATCGAATTTTAAAAAGTCGGGAAAATGACCCAAACACGTAAAGAGATTTGAGAACAATGAGCTTTTGTTCCATTCTTGTTAGTGTACGGTAGTTATAATTATGAGAACACGCCAAACGAGCGGAAAGGCAAAGCCATTTTCAGTTTTCCGATGGGACAGAGAAAGATAAAGCCGCAACGGCATGTATATGGTGTTTTAGATTTGTGTTTTTGCTGTCTTTGAAAAGGTTCACTGTCAAATAGCGTTGTATACGTCTCTGTTTAGAGGTAGCCATGAATTAAAGCGAACCAAGATACTTTCTTGTTGTTGTAATCTTTGTAAATACAGTGATGTAAAGTGCGAGAAACAGAAAGTTTGCTGTGAAACGTTCAATGTTTCTGCCCTCACAAATCAGCTGCTTTGAAGCAGACCTCGAGAAATTCCAAACATCCGTACTGAGTACGCACTACTTACTACAATGACGGGACAACGCTGTTGTGTTATTTCTGTTGAGCAACATACCAGCGCTCGTTTCGTGACTAATTTACTATGTATCTAATATCCCCCCAAATTCTCTTGCTTGATTAGCGCTCTACGGTTCCCCTGAGGCTTTTAAAAGACAAAACAAAATCAGTTAAAAGGCAGCGAAAAAAGTATCCGTGTTAAAGTAAGTGGGTTTTTCCGCACTCCATCTTAAATTTCATGCTCCTTTCTACGTGGGTTCTTCGAGTGATAAGTAAGCTACTTGACTGAAGCAGTTCAACGCAATTTACATGTGTTTTCTAATCGTTTTTATTTCGTGCAGAAGTCGCTTTTTGAAGGCAGATGTTGGGTAGCGAGTACAGGGGTTGTGTTTGCGTGTGCACGCTGAGGAACGGGTAACCCGTCTGTTGTGTTAGATCGTAACTTTCCTTCCGATCTTATCTCGACTACTGTTTGCTCTAAATTTGTTTAGAACGCGTATGTGTACAAAGTTGTGACTGAAATTTAAGACGCCTAAAGCTTTCATCAGGGCTTGAAGAGGACAGATTACTCTAAAAATGGCAGCACTGGTAGCTTTGAGGTCACTTTGAGCTTAGCTTCGTGATAAATAGGTGCAGCTTTATTTAGTGGTGGTTTTGCATATTCCCCTAGTCAGCCTTGTGTAAAATGATACTCTGCAGACCATCCCAATATTTCTCTAAAAGATTTCGCAGCCACGCGACCAACTCGAGCTGAAAATCGGGAAATTATCAATCGTTTTTCGCAGAGCAAACAACTGGACCACCCAGTTAAAATTAAACCTGACCCACTCTGAGCTTAAAATGTGTATTTTTCCTCGAGGTCAAAGGCTGTCTTTCTTTGGAAGCTGTAAAAACAACGAATCGTTAGTGCTCTTGTCGCTAGCGTAATTTTATTTTACTATTTCCAAAAATATTACAAACCCAGGAAGGAAGTTGATGAAAATTATCTTAGGAAATGGCGACATTAGCAAAGGAGGGGTTTGCGAAAAAGGTGTGGTGTTAGAAACACTCTAACCGCTGTCAGCAAGGCTTTTGAGATAACAGAAAGAAAAATTTCCGATATCAATACCAGAGATTTTCCAGTCGCCAACGTAAACAGAAGCGAGTTACAGATTTTCGATGGCTTTCAGGGAATTAAACTTAAATAAATTTTTGGCTTGCCTCTTGAAGAGAAATTCAGTCGAATCTTTGTTAACAAGAAGCCAGTACTGCCCTGGGCACACTTGAGATACTATCTTTACATTCTGTGGAGTTAAGAGCTTTCTACCTTGCTGGCAAACAGTCACAACACGGGCCAACTATAAAGAGTTTACAATGCGGGCAAACTTTCTCGGCCACTGATGCAACTTGATGAGTTAAATATTTGCATGTTATACAGTTTACTGCAGTGCAAGGGGAAATAGTGTAAAGTACACAATTCAGACCAAGTTAACTACACTTGTACCCCTCACATTCAAAGCGAACGTATCGTTTTATTCACTTAACAACTGCACGGACATAACTTCCTCTCGCGTCTGTTGTGGTTTCGATTTACATGCTATCTACAGACATGTGTTGAAAGCATTTTAGCGTCTGTCCGGTCGCAGAGTATTGTGAGTCAATTCGATTCGAAGGGCTTTGTATTTTCTTCTTTCCTTGGCAGCTCGTCTTAGACTAGGATAGATAATTTTCACTGAACATGGAAAGCTGAACTGAACTGCAAATAATCAATGTCTTCACGTGTAGAGGGAACGGCAAACGGACAAAGAAATCTGAAAGGTACGAAAATTGTTTTCATCAAAGTTCAGTATATCGATAGTTATAAGCGATCATAATAAGAGAATTGCTCAATGAAGTTATCGTTCATGGATTTAGTTTAATGTTACCATCATTTTAGGTATCTGTATCGTCGAACTGCTACCAAAAAGGAGCTTGAAATCTCGCCGCCGCAAAAATAATCGAGTTTATGGCTGTCTTCTCTTCCAAAAATGCTATCAATCACTGACTCAAGCTCTTTAAGGGGAGCGGAGAAATTTCATTAACTTGTGAAACTATGGCATCACTCTTTATGAAACGAGACATAGCGCATTGCAGTTTTTTTTTACTTTCTAAGTAGCTGTTGATTTTATGCTGTTAAATTAGCGTGCACTTTGTTGCTTCTAACAAGATTTGTCAAGTTATATCAAGCGTGGTGTTGAAGAAGCCTACTTTCACGTTGTCGAGTCTGTGGCACCTATGGTTCTCGTTTTCCCTACAATTTATAGTTTTTTGCTTTAGAAAAGTTCATGAAATAAACTTCCTTGATAAAGCAAATGCCTGATCACAACTTTCGCAGCGCTCAAAGACCTCAAAGATTGCTATTACCTCTAAACCTCTAAATGCTTCGTATAACTCGGTCAGTTCTTCGTAATAGAAGGTCTGTTCTTTGTGTATGTTCCTACGCACAGTTCTTTGGAAGTTTGCTCATATATTCTTAAATGTTTCAAACGGTTGTTTCTTAAAACACTAAGAAGCGTAAGATGTCTTTATTCAACATGAATTCGTAGATTGTTTGTCAGAAGAAAAGTTGTCCAATGACAATGTTTCTTTCTCTTTTTCTGTCAGCCATTTTTCCGAGGGGATTATTGAGGTTTCCTGGCCTTGGCTTTCTTGTAATCAGTCTATTGTTCGTTAGCTTTCTCATTAACTCCTCAGAGGTTTTGCTACAAACATTCCTCAAATGTAAAAAACGAACTTGAGTTATAGTTGGTGAAATCGTATGCAGATGAAATGATTTCTCAGTCAGTGAAGTTTTGGGACATTGCTGTCAATGTTCGTTCAAACACACAAGAAATATAACTATATACACAGAAAAGCAAAACTTGCCCTTTTCGAAAGAGAAATTCTTGAACTTAATATTTCCCTCATTCTTAATGCATCTAGAACTGTTTTCCTTGATATCGTGAAAACCGTTGGCGTCCGTTTCAGATTATTTCTTGCTTGCTCGAAGCCGACTCGCATGCAACAATCAAATAAACATGGCCGAAAACGTCTGTTTGCTGATTCGTGAGTAAACTGAAAGACGTTTAAAGGACGTTTGGTCGACATCAACGAGAATTACAAAGGAAAGAGACGTTTTCTGCAAGTGAACAAATTGCGAAATCTTTGAAGCTGTTCGAAACTGCTTTGATAAAAGATGGTTTTTTGTTCTATGTTCAGCTCTTCAAGTGGAGAGCCATATTTTAGGGCGTAACTTAACTAATCCTAGAACCTAAAATCGTTGCCTTAAACCTGGTTAGACGCTTATGAATATAAATTTATCGCCCGGTTCGGTAATAACACACTGATAAGCCTTTGTAAATCGGGAATATATTCGGTTGTAGTGAAATTGACTCAGGGAAAGACATTTTGTGCTTTAATTTCCAAAAACGATAAACTCCAAGAAGACCTGTCTCACTAGAATTAACTTGTTTTAGCAGCTGTCACTGTGAAATGGCAATTTTCTTTTCCTCCAGCATCAAGATAACCGAACTTGGATTTCTTGGGTAAAATCATAGAAAAGTAACTGGGTCTCGCTAAAATTTAGGAGTCGTGGAACTATTTGAAACTACCTGGTCAATGCATAATCAGTAAGGTGAAACAAAGATTCCGTCGTCCGTTTGACATGTTTACACTCTGTCTTTCGATGGAAAAAAATATGTTTCCAAGCCTACAGTTTGCTATGATGTTTTCAATGTTTTTCTCTGGTCAGGGGACGCTGCTGAATTTGTTTCAAAACATCTCCTTTTCAATGCAACAGCCTCAGTCAGTTATTTTGGCTTCATTGATTACTAGTAATTCGCTGCAATGCTTTCTGTCAGGGACTATTTGGAAAACAATTTATCTTCTCTCTTCCATTTGTTGCATGTTTGCGAAGGCTTTACTGACCCATAACTTGCTTAGCAACATGGCTATTATAACGATGAAAAGAGGCTGTAATAGATTGTTAGTAAAGACGGTCTTATTCCTTCAACTATTCAGTTATTTCTTCTATTTTAGCTTTCCTGTTTTCTTCATTCCCTACATATTTAGCAATACCTTTACAAAGTTCTGCAGTTCATTCTTGTTGTTATTAATTTTCCTATTTTTTCGTTCGTTTCAGGTTTTAAAAAGTTCAGACGAGATTGGATATGATAAAACTAAAAGTGAGGCATTTCCGGCTGCCTTGAGCGATCGATTTATGGGTACCGAACCAGGCCAAGTGCCGTAATGCAGTTGCAATCTTGTTATTCGATAGGTAACTATCTATTTGCTAGTAAAACACACTGTTCATTCGTTAGATTATAGTGTAACACGAAAGTGCTGGGACAGAAAGCAAAAGTATTGCATTCAAGAATTATAAGTTGATTTTGAAACTTAGTAAATCGAGTTATCGTTACTGTAGCAGTGATCTAACAAAACCCTATCGAACTGTGCCCGAGGTATAAAAGATTATAGCGACTATATTCGGTTGGATTTTAAATAACTTGTAACCAAAGCTTTAGAAAAAACGCTAATCCCTAAGTCAACTACTTGTCATCCTTAAAATGGTAGCATTAATAAAAGCTTAAAAACTCCAGTACCGTTGAAAAATAATCCTTGCTCATTTAATTGTGATTTACATGTTTATAAAGCTATCTTTGAAGTATCATATTCCACAAATTTGTAAGCTATTTTTTCTGTCTTCTTTGGATGTACTTGTCGTTTCATTGCCACTTCAATTTCTCTCTCGTCTCTCTCTTACTCTACTCTTTCTCTCTCGTAATACAGACTGTTTGATTTTAGTCGCTCTAAACACCGTGTAAATCCAACATTGGAACGCGTGTTTGGGCTTCAACTCGAACCATATTAGCTGACGTTGTTTACAGTAGTTCTAATCGCCATACGCTCTTCGTACTAACCTTGCATATTCACATAGTCTTATCTCAAATAAATATCATTGCTAAATCGTTCAATACCATACTAGTATTTTCGCTATTGCATCACTGGCAAAGCTGTACCACCAACTGTGTTTTTATGTCGTATATATGCATGCATGTATGAGCACATATCTACACACATGCAGATATATATCTCTGATTGCAATATCTCTGCAATCCTGACGCTCTTACTCGAGAGAACTAAATAAATCGTCTGAAAAGAGACTAAGCAGTAGAGACTGTTGAGTTTTCTTCTCGAGGACAAACATGAAACGTGAGCAATCAGTTGACTCACGTTTCCTTCGATAAATAGCTAAGAAAATATTTTCTAGGTTAACAAGTTAGTTGTATTTATATTTGGTTATACATTGTTTGGGCTTGAGCGATCATTTAGAGATTAAAATAGGCCAAACGATTAAGGAACAACTAAAAAAGCCTCAGTTATTTTCGAGGAAAGGGTTAAAAATGCCTCTAGACATGGCATCTAGTTGTCTCAGTTACATTTAAATCGCTTCTCGCTCTCATGATGGACTTACCTAGTTTTGAAAATAGTTCTGTTTTTTTTCCATGCATGCAACAATTTTGACATGATCTTCTACTAGCAAACAAACAAAAAAACGTTTGAATCTTAGTAGGGAACGCATCGAGAATATTGACTATCAACTTATCAAATGCAAAATGCAACTTAAAATTCATGCATTTTTTTTGCCAACTTCCTCAGTAGCTATCACTTTGAATTCTTGTTATGTTCTTATTTGAAGTCTAGCAGCAGGGTTTGCTTTCAGAAATCAGCCAAAACGACCTTTTCCAGTACCAAGCATCTCTAGAACAGTAAGCTAGTTTCTTAATAGATATATTAAGTGTTGATTCTGCTTCGGTGATGGCTATGTCGAATGATACAAGCAAATGCTTAGCTATTCTGCATTTCCTGCCTAAGAACATAAACGAGAGGAAATTGCAGAAAAATACTAAAGCATAGCCTTGAATTCTGTTTTACAAACCCGAGTTTATTCTTGCACTTTCATACCTCGATGATGTCTGAGTTGCTTTCCCCTTAATAACAGTATTTTGCAGTTTTGCGACGATTCTCTGAAAATGGCTGAGGGCAAAGTTGCAATTAAATGTTTATGTCTAGGTTTAAATGTTTTCTACGTAACTCCTTAAAGTAATTAAAGAATTTTCAGAAACAAAAATTTTAAAAAACGTAGTAGCAAAGTCGATCGTAGAAAGCGAGTTGAAAACTCAGGCGATTGCTTTTCGCTGCCGTAATTTCTCAACTGAAGAGTTTGAGGAACAAAAGGCTTGAACATTCAGTTTAAGAACAGAAAATATCGTCCTCTCAAGGCATGTGTTATAGCCTGTTGAAAATTCGTTGGATGCTAACATAGAACAAACACTTTGATCAATGGGAAAATACTTTTCAAAACAAGTGAAATTTGGCTATATTTTTGGAGTGATTCACGGTGTAGACAGTGATGTGTGTTAGTGAATATATTATAATATATTATAGTATATTGAAATAAACTTCAAATTACACAACACAAATCTAGTAAGCAAGTAAGTAAAGGATAATATTTTCATTTAACTTTTTTCAATTCTTTACGCGGGTTGAAAATCTCGAATTTTCGGTAATAGCTCATAATAATATGCATTTAATATTCTTCGCATTTTTATGACGAGAGTTTTCTTGTAGATGCGAAGAGAGAAAATTATTTTACAGTCTTCTGTTCTAGATGTATTTTATTTCAAGGGGTTTGTAGGGTAAAACAGACAACTAAAATTTTTGGCACCGAATTTGACGATTTCTCCTTCCAACCAAACCTATAGTTCTGCAAATCATTAAAATCTTGGTTTTTTTTTATTTTTTATTTAAGTTCTATAAGGTAAATGTTTTGTTTCCAGGATCGAAATTTCATTTCGTTTTGTTTCAACCTTAAATTGCTTGGCTTATTTGTAGAGATACTCGCAAAAAGATGTTCATTTCAGCATCTCATTTATCTCACACCTGTCGTTAGTCTTAATGGTTTTTTTTTGCCAAGTATATTACCTTAATGTCGGGCTTAGATAAGATTTAGTTTGATATTTCGAGCTATTTCTCAAAATGCTGACATATTTAAGCTGCCTTGCAAGGCAGAATCTCGATGTAAAATCTTAATAAATCACCTTCAACGCAAAGGTCTGAATGAGTGAAAGTTAGGTAAGGGATTTTGTCCAGGAAATGAGTGCAACCGCTCTTATTGAGATTATGGAAACTGTACTAATATTTGGCGTAACATTTTTCTATAAGCTTCTTGAGCCTTAACGAAATGAAGCAATCAAACCTGGAAAGCAACAAGGCACTTTTAATTTTACTAAAGCAATATGGAAAACAAGCGAATTCTAATGTTTGTATATGTTAACGACCCAGGCCAGTCAAGTATTTGTTTTCTTCCAATTTACAAACTCGTTTTTCGCTTGTTATTTAGAACTGCTGCTCTGACAGCGATTATAAGAAGCTTTCCTTGCCGAAAACTAATTTCCGAACACAATTAAAATAGTTCAAACATGACGCGCGATTTCAATTTATTTGAAATGAGACAGGCACTCCGTTCGGAAGAAACCTAATCATGATTCACTGACCAGTGTACAATGCGAATTTCGAGCAGATTACTAAGAATTGACATTCACAAGCGAGAAGAATTGACCATCTCTGCTTTTATATTTAAAATCAAGTAGCGTTCATAATCTCAAAAAGTTTATATGTAAACTTCTTTGTAACATGCTACAAACTAAATTCAAATGTTTTGAACAAAAAACATATATCTGCCTCTTTTGCTGACCGAAACCCAATGAGGGAATTTTTTTCGTACAACAAATGTCGCGCAAACCTGTTTTACTCCTACTAGAAAGATGACACAAAGCAGAGGAGATTCTAGGGGGTGTGGGTGAGGCCAAAGAACTATATGAGAGAACAAAACATTTTGTCTCCTCAGAAATGTCGTTTCGTTTCCTCGCAAATCCCGGTTTTAAATTCTATCCTTACAAATTGCTATGTTTTGAGTCTATTTCCTATTCTTTCAAGAGCATTGGCCAAAAAGGAAGAAGCGATTTGCTTATCATGTATTCAGATAAGGTACTTTAAGAAATCGCGGAACATGTTTAAATTTGTCATATTTCTTGAAAAACATCTTCACCAAAAAGGTTTAATATCTCCCGCAGAAGTGTGTGTGTAAACCGATCCCCAGGTCACTTATTCTTTACCACTTGGCCCATTGTTCGTAGAGTACGCCTTAAAAGCTTTCCCCTTTGTCCTGGCAGATAAACATTTAGATTTCTTTATCAATGTTAGGTTGAACGGGCCACAGGTGAAAGAGCGTTAGTCAGTGTTTTCCGGTACAATATGGCGGCTGCATAGTCAATCTAGTGCTGTTTAAGACACAAATGGAGCCTTTGGAACCCTGTTACTGGATAGTGATAATCTACTGAGCTGCGACCTTCTCTAACGTGGGAATTAGTGGAAGCCGAATGAATATTAGCAAACTTTGTCAGACTTCCTTAGCAGCTGCAGTGGTTCAAATCTCCACTTCCAATTTGCAAGTCCGAAGTTAGATAATGGTTTTTAGTTTGCGAGGAGGCCACACTGAAAAGGCTTTCTAGTTCCCACGTTTTAGAAAAGCTTAAGCCCTTTTTAAGCCTCCCATTTTTTCTTTAAACCTTTTTCACACTTCAGATGTTTAACACATTACTCCTCAAATCTTTCTTTATAACGCTAATCCCATATTTCTATAGAAAAAGTTGAAGCAATAAAATTGTAATAAACCAGCACACTTTTATCTCAAAGCCGTTGGGATGTGTTGTTTCTTTATCGTTATTCCATTTCCCCTTTGTCTTCGGCCCAGCAAAGAAAGAATGTGCAGAACCAATTGGGAAAAAAAATGAGTCAATTCTTAATTGTTGCACAAAATACAGAGTTTGTTTCAACCTGATAGTGACTGAGCGAACTCGAGCTGGTCACGTCGCTCAGTAAAACAAGAGAATCGCCATATCTTTTGTAATTCATCTGTTGGGTCGGTTTTAATTACAAAATTGTTCTATTATACTCTTTCAAAAGCCTTTGAATCCAAGCGTCATGATCGTGGTGTTGCTGTGATTACAGTTAAATTCGTTACACAAAAGAGCCTTTCTATCAATCAATTTACAGCAATGGTCTTTGTCGGTTCAAAAACAAACGTGATTATTGTACTAAAGACACAATTCTTTCTCGTAAAATTATAAAATCCCCAATTAATATTCCTCTGAAACTAAGAAGAGTAATTTCTGCATGATTTGATTTACCCTTGATTTACGATGAAGAAGAAGCAGACGTTACTCATTGCAAAAATTAATGTCGTCTCTTTTCCCGAATTTTCTTTCAATGAAAGCTCTTTCGTTCATGTTTGAAATATATTTCTTGGAAAATTCTGCGCAATGTAGTTAAGTAAACCCAAAACCTAACAACGGTCATGGGTGCTTTAGATGCATTCAACATTAAAATCGGACAAATGTTTTTGTGATGGGCTAACATGTTCCGACATAAAAGAACAAAAAGACCTATCAAGGTATCAGTTACGGAAAAACACCTATACAAAGCTACATTTTCTCTGCTTTTAGCCTTGATTTAATTTATTCTTGTGAAGTACTCGACCCGTAAAGTTGCTACGTCGAGTTTGCAGAAACGAAACCAACAAATTCACGTCTCGTTCGGTTGAAAACATTTTCGCGCTCAAAGTTTTCTTGTATAAACGCATTCACTTCTGAGTGACAACTCCTGTCAAGTCTTTATCAAGAAAAGCTGAATTTATGAACAGTTGTTTTTCGGACGCAGCTCTTATTAGATATACTTGAACATTCTTGCATAATTACAGGCTTCGAGGAGGGTTTTTTTAACATCCGTCAATTGACGTTTTCGAGGAATGTCAAAACGAGACAAATCCCTTTACCATTGCAAATTTTCCCGCCCCACAAAATAGGTCATGCACGCTATACAAAATACTTGTTTGAAAACATGCATGCAGTAGTTAGTGCAATAATGGGTCGAAACAAACATCTACGATGTATAACCCTCACAAGAGAGGATTTCGCTGTACATAGACATATTGTACACAAATACAGGGCAAAAATATTTGCTCTCAAATGTTAGCGGTTAGAATTGGTTTTCTTAAACGTCCAAATCCCGAGCCCTTAGAACTAATAACTTATACATGGCTGTTTTAGAAGCAATAAGGGATAACATTGATTTTAGCTCACAAAATTCGTTCAGGTTTTTGACAGAACTGGACACTATGAAAAGCCTTTTGTGTTTGCCGTTTGTTTGTTTAGAAGTAAATTGATTTTTGCGTGGGAAATGTTGACAGTCAAACTGTCGCTAGCTTGGATTAAAAGTGTGACCCCTTGCTCATCAAAGGCAAAGCCTATCACTTTTTGCATAAAAGTAATTCGGTGCAATTAAAGGGGAACGCTATTCATTTACACACCTTACCAAATCAATCGATTCGTTTGATAAGTGGTTGACACATATTCAAGCCTTTTGTTTTGTGGCCTGTTATCAGTCGAAGAAATAATGTTTATCACTAACTCTTTCCATTTTGTAGAATAAGAAATTTTGACTTATTTTTAACCTGGCCCGCTTTTGCACGAGTTGATTAAGTCATATAAAATTAAGTCTTTTTGGCCACGCTTTCTAAAACAATTTAAATCTTCGCTCTAATACGAATTTCCCGTAGGCATTTCGCCGAGTTTGGTTTTGACAGCCAGTTTGGCTTGTGTACTTTAATAAATTCAAAAGAAAATTCCAAACGAGTGGTTTGGTTGATAAGGTAGCGCTTGAATTTTTAATTTTACCACGCATACTCAGAGCATTCGCAGCTCCGACTAAATCCGCCATTACTCTAAAACAAAACTACCTTCGGCCAGTTGTATCAATCCGCAGTTTATCGTAGTTGTTTGATTTCTCTCGATGTACAAGCAAAAAGAATTCAAACAAGTTAGAAAAATAAACTTATAAATTTTGAATTCTGTTGACTTAGGTTTGCGATGATTCGGTTTGCTGTGAGTAAGTTTATACCCTGGCTTTGTTAGCGTTTAGTAGCCGTACTCCAATAATTATAAAACCGGTCCAGCAGAGAAAATAACGTAAAAAAAATAACTTGCAATATCATAACAAAATGGACATCTTGTCAACAGTCAATTATCCTTTACTTTCTGAAAGAATCCGTCCCGGATTTTGCGCTCTATAAACCTTAAAGTGCATTACAACGATACACACATTCAAAGCCGGCAACAAACGACCTGTCTTTGCTAGAGAAAATGAATTTCATCCAAATCTGTTCATTATAATAAGAGGAGGAAAGTCAAAGGACGGGATTTTTACTTTAAATAACTGTTTACTCGAAAAGCAGGACAAGACAAGCAAGTTTCTCGTCAACATATACATACGCATACTCTCATTGCTCGCGAATCTGTGTGTCAGGAATGTTCGTGGTAGGTCATTTTGAAGATCTGAGACAAGTTCTACTGAGTCAGGTTGACAGTGCTTCGCAGTATGCAACTTCATTACATTCATTTCAAGGAGAATAAAACTGTGCAGCTGACAGATACTTTCCCGATAGACAATTTCTTGTACCTAGACGAAAAGCTGTGGACCTTTCTTTGTTTAGTCAAAACCATTTGAGGGTTAAGACCTCTGGCAATACCGTTTACAATTTGTGCAATGTAACCTGTTGAATTGATAAACATATCTTCATTTCCTTCGGTAAATCTATCGAAATAGGTGGAAGGCAAACTCTTATAACAAAGAGTGGCTCAAAGGTCGAATTAGAAAGGCTAGAACTTAGCTGAGGCAAACATGTTTTTGTGCTGGCTCAATAAAAAAACATTAATTTAGTTGGAACGCCGTCACAGTTGCCAGAAGAGCGCACGTCCGAAACAAATGGACGCTGAAGTGAATTGAGTAATCGAAGTAGTATTCACAAAGTGATAGCAAGGACAACAGTTGAGAGGAATTACAAATATTAGGTCTTGTAAGATCCAGAGAGCAAATACTCTTCTTCAATACTGGCCTTTAGCGTAAACTCGATGAACAAGGCTCGTGGAAACACTAGACGGAAAAACAGTTTGCTTCGAAAAGGAAATTTGACGCGTTCGAGTCGCGCCTTTCGCCGGTTTGTCATAAAATCTGTAAGAAGCCTCGCGACAATTTACTGTTTTAGTAGTCTTCCGTTAAAGTGTGAGTCGAAGACATGAAACCTGAAACAAAAAAATCACATTCGATTTACTGAAGAATTTAGACTTTGTGGAACTTGGAGTGTTTTCTGCACGGGGACAAATGCAGGGACCATTATCGCTTATAATTAACTCATTGCCGAATATTAAACCCCGCCAAACAAAGTTTTACCCGAAAACACAGCAATACTGAATTTCCCGTTCACTTTCAACTTGTTGAGGCTCGAATCGAAGAATCTTAACGAAGGAACAAACCAAAGCGGTTTCGATTGATGAAAACATGGCAAGCTCACGGGAACTGAGACCATGCAACCATACGAAGCCGACAATAGCCGACACCGGACGTTCAGTTTCTGGTGAAATCTTAAAAATATTTTTCATCCCGAATCTGGTTATGTCTTGCGGGAGTCGTATTTCTAGTTATACTCTTTGATTAGGTAATTTTCTGTAGCTGATGATTTTCAGTAAAGCTCCTTCCGAAAACCATGTTAGCGCCAAGCTTTCCATTAAACTATCAATCGCTCATACGTGGCTGTAAAAATGTTGACTTCGAGCTGTTTATTGCGTGGGCTTGATTTTCAGGATATTATGCCTTGTTCTTGGCTTCCTTTGCTGATCATTCTAATTTCTGTTGTACATATTAATTTTTTTCTCTGTCTTACTGTCTATTTTTACCAGAATACAGGCAACGGTATAGCCTTTTGTTGTAAGACTCTAGCCTCTCTGTGCATATAAAGGAATGAAATGTGGGTGTTCTTTGGCCGTAAGCTACTGAACATTTCTACCGAACATATTTGTTCTCTAAATCAATCCCTCGTTATAAAATGCAGTGTGAATAAAACCATGCAGCGTTACCACTCTATGGCAAACTACTGGATACTGAATGTACAGTGGTGCTGTTGGTTTAACCATGCAGTGTCTAAATTTTTCATCTGTGATCAAAACATGCAGTGTGACCATTCTTTGGAAAGCTACTGAACAGTACTGTACTGTGATCAGTACTATGTGTTTTACTATACAGTGTGGTTCTCACTTTTTCATCTGTGGATCAAACCATGCAGTGTGACCATTCTTTGGAAAGCTTCTGAACAGTACTGTACTGTGGTACTTGATACAGTGTCTGTCTTAGTTTTTCTATGCTATGTGAATATTGTTTGGAAAACAAAATTGACCCTTGGTGCACCATAGCACTGTCTGGTTCGCTATACTCAACGTTGTTATTTGTGAATGTAACTCAAAGCGTGACTATTCTTCGTAAAGCTATCGAAACTTCTTTTCACTTTCTAGGCCATGTATAATTTCAATTTTTATTTGAAATGGATTATTTGAAATTGAAAAACTTCTTATTTCCGTGCTCATCTTTGCAGATGGCCCCTTACTTCGGTTGCTCATTCTTACCGACAACACGTCACCGGTTTTTTTTTTTGTGGAAGGCGCCTCGCGAACAATGAAAAAGAACAGCCAAAGTCGTAGTTCTAATGGGAAAAGTCTTGAACAAACAAGATTTCTAAAATGTTTACAAATTCAATGTCATCCATCTGACAACTAAACACAGAAATTGTCAGTGGTAAAGTCAGATGTTCTATCGTTTCTTTGACTGGTGATTTACACCGGAAAGAAATACATTGAAAGCGAATTGACAACAGCATCAAGCAAATCACGCACCCTGCAGGCGCAAATGTAAAGTTTTTTATTTTCGTTCTCGAGCAGAGAAACTGCATAGTTGTCTCCTTCAGAGTATTTAGCCCCCAAATATAAAGTAACTTATCTGAAATAATTTTTAGGGCATAAACTGACAGTTCTGGTTGTTTTCATTTGGTGGCAAAACAAATAATTTCACTGCTCAATTGCCGCGTTTCCCATTGTGCAAATTTGTTGGATTAAGTCAACTGAAGACATTGTAACATCAAGAATACCGTACGTGGCATGATTTAAAGGGAAGAGAATGGATTTAGCCAGCTTGTGTTCAAGAACGCCTTTTGTAACTAAGTGTTTACAAAAAGCCTCTCTTTTCGTTTAAGTTCGACAGGACGCGAGCACTTTTTTCAATGTTATTTGTTCGAAAATTCAGTAAATGTCAATGCTGTAGGGCAGTTTAGCTCATTCATCTTGACGCGTATAAAAGAACATCTATTCTTATAAGGGAAATAGACCGAGTAACAAAAGCGAAAGAAGCTAGCCTAAGACAATCGATTAGTCTATTCGAGATCCTTTGAAATTCGGAATGAACTACCAGTGATACCGTTCCTTTCTTTTTCTTTCCATGTTCCTTATACAAATCGGTTTGCATTCAGTTTTGACTGAGGAGCTCTTAATGTTCAAAAAGCAAAAAGTGTTTGCTTTGTTATGAACGAAATGAAAAGACCCGAAAAAAGGAGCACAGAAAAAGATACGTGTTTTGAGTCCATAAATCATTTGTCGTAATTTCTTTCAAAGGTGCATGATGTTAGGGCGTAAATCTTACATACTAGCTCTCTGTTACCTCAAGTTTACAAGTTTGGCAAGAATTCTGAATCCTACCAGCGAAAAGGTACTGCACAAAAAATAACCCAATAAAACATTAGGGGCACTCTCGTCTTCAGATAATTGAGGCTGCCATGGTTTGACTAGCGCGCTTTCTATGAAAACATTCTAAAAATAACGTAACTAGAAAAAAATTTAGTAATGCCGACTAATGCCGCGTTCACACTTGGTGCCCGAGCACCGGCACAAAATGGTACTGGGAAAAACGTATGCGCACAAGGAATCAGTGCCTAGTTCAGTGCCGGAGCACAAGGTCGAGACCTTGTACTCGGGCATGGGCACCGAGCCCGAATTCTGGCGTGGGTACTTGAAAAAAGATGTGTTCACATTTGTGTCCATCAAGAATCGTACTCGGGCACCGTGCTCAGGCACCAAGTGTGAACGCAGCCTAAGTTTCTATTCACCCTCCACGATCATGAGACCCATGCTCTTTTAAAGCATCTCTTTGCTCGATGTTGAACGTAATCTCTTCACCTCAATTTTTTGCACACTGGCAAAGGTTTTTTGGAAACAAAGGTGCTTAAAGTGCATAGTTTTTTTTACGATATTCAATGCACGGAACTCGCGAATAGATTCAATATTCGAGTATACCAAAGGCATAATTCGCCTGCACTGGAATGATTTCTTTCTCGCAACGAAAATGATTGTCATCGTAGACAAAAGTTAATGAAAGCTTGAACAGCGAAGCAATAACACAGATTACAAAAGAAAAGTTTCATGTGTTGCTTCTAAATACGCGATTTTTCTTGTGTTATTGAAAGCAATGTAAACCTCAAATGAAGAATATCAAATTCGCCAACTTGGACCATTTTTTTAACCCATCGTAGCATGAGAAAAGTCAAAGGACTCGCGCATTGGAGTAAAACGCCACCACCTTAAAGTTATAAAATTGTTTATCCATGGAGCTTGCTTCGGCCTTGTGACATCCCAAGTTTCGTTACTTACCTGTACCTCTGAAAAGGGGTGTGGTCTTGCCGGTTTCCCATTCCTCTCGAGTATTGTCTTTGTCTGAGTTCTGTACTTTTATCAAAGGATTGACCAAAGGAATCTTTGCCCCGAGGAGCCTACATAACTTTT
This sequence comes from Ricordea florida, assembly GCA_949710005.1. Classification (NCBI taxonomy): domain Eukaryota; kingdom Metazoa; phylum Cnidaria; class Anthozoa; order Corallimorpharia; family Ricordeidae; genus Ricordea; species Ricordea florida. The sequence goes on along the minus strand of OX453273.1, from coordinate 9,847,749 downwards.
AGAGGTCACCAGTATACTGTACTTTCAATATAAGGAGTCTCGTACAACAAGCGTTGCCTCAAGCGTGGTATCCATCTAGCTTCCCGAAAACGCTCATTTCCTTTCATAAGAGGGCCCGGGAAAGAGGTGGCGGCAACTGGGTTACTCCCTTACAAAGGCCATATATTATAAATATATTAAACCATAGAGGTAAGGCCTTAGTTTGGTGTGGAAAAGTGGTATCAATTCAATTGGTAATAGAGGGTCTCAATGGGGTTAACCGTTAGCCTTAAAACGGGCAAAAAAATTTTCCTTCAGGCGTAAATATTGAAAAATTTTAGCCGTTAGCCGTAAAAAATATTAACCGTTAGCCGTAAAACAGTCAAAAATATTAACCGTTAGCCGTAAAAGTCATCACCCCATTGAGACCTTCGTAATAGTCCCTTCCTTAGATCTTGTGTGTCGCGTAGCACTAGAACAGACCCACCGTTGCTATTGAGGGCCAATGGTTTGATTGTTACTGAGGTCAAAGACATCAATTTTCTTTGTTTCTTTTGGTTCTTCTGATTTCCAGTGCTTGGGCTAACTGGGAATTTCAGGTGGTGATTTGTAGCACTAAAATTTGCACTTGGAGTCAATTCTCTGTTTCACAATTCTTCCGCTTAAGACAGTTTCTTGAACAACGTATGTTTTCCAGCTCTTCCAGCAGGTCAAATAGGCCCATCTTGATTAATAAGCTCACAAAACGTACACTTCAAGCCCTTAGCGATGCTCGGTGGGGTGTCAAAATCACTGTAACTTGAATCATCATCTTTCTAGAGGCTACATCAAATTCTCAGTGAACCCTCAAGGTTTTCTCTTGGAGTGAAAAGGTTAAATAACATGCAGAGCCACAGTGTATAACTCAAGGTTTGACTTTGGAGTGAAAGGGTTAAGATTTGATGTCATATATTGTTACTTAATGTCTGACTTTGTTATTGAAGGGATCTTAAGTTAGAACCACCTTTTATGACTCAATGTTTGAATTTGGGAGTGAAAGGTTCAAAAGTCTAAGACAAATTGTATAATTCAAGACATGATTTTGGGAGTCATTTGATTCAAAGTTGGAACGCATAATAGGCTCATGTTTCGTCTATGGTTCTTAAAGTAGTTAGAAAAAAACTTTAATTGTTTCTAAAAGGTATAAAAATCATACCACATAGCTATGCTTTGACTATGGGCTTCCGAGCTGAGAAATAACAGCTACAATTATCGCAAGTAATGGACCAACAAAACTTGTCATTCAATAACTTTCTTTTTTCTTGTGGACTACAGCAAAGGAGCCTTTTACGTGTTCTATAGTGTAGGTCCAGTCTTCAAAGCCGTCTGCTCGTAGCGTCTCGTTCAAGTCGTCTTCCAGTAACTTGGGTGGGTGAGACGATCCAACGTCCTTGCCGTACTTTAAGAGTGCGCGGTTGTAAATCTGCTCTGTGATAGAAAACAACTCGATAGGAACTTTGAACCTGCGGGATAGTTCATAACCGAGGTTCAGATCTTTGCAGTGTAGCTCTAGGGTAAAATCGTGGTCGTAGGTTCCGTTGAAAACAAGTGGTGCTTCTGTCTCCCAGACAAACGTGTTTCCAGAGCTAAATCTGATGGCGTCGAAGAGCGATTTTAAATCTACTCCACCTCTTTTTCCCAGCATCAAAGCCTCGCCCATGGCAGCGTTATTTAGAGCACTCAGCATGTTCGAAATCACCTTGGCGACCGTAGCCGCGCCTAAGCCTCCCATGTGAAGCACTACCTTGCTACTCTGCTGAAGGACTGGGAGACACTCTTCATAAAGTTCTTTGTCGCCACCCACCATAACAGTCATTTTACCTTGTTTCAAAAGAGCTATCCCACCTGACACCGGAGCCTCGAGAACTCGGATACCTTTCTTTCCTTTTAAGGGGGAAGAAAAGCGAAAGAAGGATTAAATGCAGTAGACTGTAAAATAAGTAAATGAATCAATTAATGAAAATATGATGCTTATTTTCGGTAGTTGGGAGGCAGTTTTTGGTAGCTTTTGTAATTGTTAAAAAGGGGCAGTTTTAAGACTGTACGAAAAATTGGATTTGCTATGATGCAAATTTAGAGCTCTACATTTGCTACACTCGCAAAATGAATGCAAACACAGATATGTCCCCTGCAGCATTCACGAGCAAAGTAAATACCACATTTGCTCCAAATATACTCCATCTTTGCTATCACGGCAAATTCATGACTCGCTCATACATTTGCTACAAATTTGCCCTCATTGCAAAAACAAAAATCTAGTCAGCGCTGGATGTAAATCTGTGAAAATACGATGTAAAGTAGGTTCTTTAAACTATTTTTTCCAACACATTAACGCTGTGCGTAAAAATAAAATTTGCATATGGAGGAAATGTGATTCAATAGAGCAAATGTGATTCAAATTTAGAGCTCTACATTTACATCATATTTGCTACCCTCGCAAAGTAATGTAAACACAGCTATTTGGCAACGTAGCATTGATAGAAAAATAAACAGTACATTTGCTCCAAATTTACTCTACTTTTGCTATCACGGCAAAGCCCTGACTCCCTCTAACATTTTCTAGAAATTTGCTTTTATTATTTGAGCTATTTTTCCAGCACATGTAATCTAGCCGACGAGCAAAAATACCTATTTAATCACATTTGAAAATCGAGCAAAGATGACTTTATTTGGACGCAGATGATGTCACAAATAAAACCTACTTCCTTCATATTTTAATATGAGTAATGCGTTAAGTACTGCAGCTTGTAAATACGAGCCGAAAACTACGTTTTACAGTGTTTGCTTTCACTATGAAGGCTCAAGGCAAATACTTAACGTCTGAGGGCAAATGCCCTCTAAATTACTAAATATTTTCTTTGACGGATTTCCTGCAGTAGCACAAGCAAGGTGGATATTCGATGTTTACCGTATTTTCTTAATCTCTAATTATAGTGCAAACGTTAAATTTGCTCCACACGCAAATGCAATCAAAAGCAAGCAAACACGACCTTTGCAGTATATTTCCTAGTGGAGCCAACATGGTGGAGGCCACGTTAACTTGATTTTTTCCTACCTGCTTCCTGGGCCAGCTCCAAAGTCTGCTTATACTCTGTGGTTGTATGGTCAATCCATACTCCACCTGAACGTAACCCCTCCAATAATAATAATAATAATAACTTTATTTCTATAGCGCTCTTATCCTATGTTCAAGGCGCTTTACAGTCATGTAAACAACATTATTAAAAATATTTACAAATTTACAACCATATCCTATTATATTTACAATGAATAAAAAAAGGGAAAAATTAAAACTAACGGAATATATAGAAATCTATAAAAACAATGATCTGTTATTACTGAATTTAGTAAACAAGTACGTCTTAAGTGATCTTTTAAAACTCGAGATGGTGCTGGACTTCCGAATTTCATAGGGTATTAAGTTCCATTCTCTTGGTGCATGAACAGCAAATGCTCTATCTCCGTAGGTCTTGGTATACGATCTAGGTTGCATTAAAAGTTCATTACTAAGAGACCTCAATGATCTAGAATAATAATAACTAAACACCATCATGGCCCATCAAGGCCTCCCTAACATGGGGCGGGGCAAATAGAGCTGTCAACACTATGTCGCTGTTCTCTGCCAATTCTCGTGGTGTCTTCGTACGAGGGATACTATCTGGAAGTTCTCGGCCGGCATTCGGATTGATGTCGTGAAGAGCCGAGACCGTGAATCCTGATTTGAGAAGGTTCTTGGCTACTGATGCACCAACATTTCCCAAGCCGATTATGCCGATTTTCTGTGCGGCTGTAGAGAATGCTGCCCTTCGGGATAGAGATATTATTGAGATATACAAAGAGCCTCACATCATCTCGTACAAAAGAGGAAAATCGCTCGAGGACATACTCGTGAGACCCAAACTCTAAAGGCAAAGAAACTACACTTGCGAACAGCGGGAGTCGTGTAGGCCTGTCACAACTTTTCTTAAACCAAAGAGCAGAAGCGATCAACGGTATCGCTTGAAATATTATCGACTTCCCGGAACCGGTTGGTAGAGAAACGAAGATATCCTTCCCTTCAAAAAACAAATCGATGGCTTTCTGCTGTTCCCCATGAAATTTCTCTATTCCGAGAGCCGCTCAAGAAAAATTCAAAGCCGCGATATAGCTCGTTGTTGTGCGAGAACATGGATAGCCCGGCACTTTCTTTTATGGTTTTCACGAGACTATAACAGACTTAAGCCAATCAGAGTTCATGTAAGTATTGAGAAAATGGCTCGCCAATGAAAAAGTACTACACATTTTCTTGCTAAATGGTGACGTCACATAACACGATTTGTGTCAGGTTTTCGTAGACGTTCCCTCCTCCCGTTTTTTCCTTCGGGGGGGGGGGGGGGAGGGAGGGTGCGGCTACACGTAGGCTAATACAATACAACACTAACCCGCAAATAGCTTAAGCTTATCTAGGCGAATTGCGAGTAGGACTGTTTTCAAGGTAAATCTAATTGTGAGTGTTACATACATGAGAGTAAAAAGGTAAAATAAATTTATATGCACATTGAATACTTAGTATTAAAGACAAATAAATAAATATAATAAGTAAATAATTAAATAAAGTAGCATAGAAATTGCCATTAGATAAATCTATTTTGAGCATTTATTTTGAAATTTACTGATTAGGGAAGGTGTGCCAACATAATCATTCTCTCCAATTAAAACTTGAAAAAGTCGAATTTGTATATCTTCAGTCTTAAATGCACACTTCGTAGTTCTTGTGGGATGCTATTCCATATTTTGGCTCCTAATCTTGAAAAAGATTTTGATTGTTGGTTACATCTTGAATATTTTATATGATAATTGCCTGCTAAAGAAAATCTTGTAATATAATTATGTATCTTAATTGAGCAATTAAAAAGATTGGAAATATTAAATGGGGTTAACTTGTTGAAAACATCATGCATCAGCATTGAAATAGATTTAAAATAAAGCATATTTACTGGAATAGTATTGGAGGAGACAAAAAGAGGAATGGCATGTGACCTATAAGATGCAAAATATCATGAGGCGAAGGGCACGCTTTTGCAAGACCAGAATTTTATTAATTAATATAGTTTGTGCAGCTTGGCCACCATCAGTAGCACAATGACGAAGGATATAGATAAGGGAATATCAAAAGATCGATAGATTGTTAGCAGAACGCTTGTAGCTGCATAATATCTAAGTCTGGCAATAATGCCAATCGCTTTGCTTATTTTTTAAGTGATGTGTCCAATATGATATTTCCAGCCGAGATTAGAGACAATTAACACACCTAAATATTTGACATAAAACTTATGTTCTAAAGGTAAAAAAGTTTTGGAATCATTATTTGAAGGTTGACTTCATATTCAGTTTTCTTTTGATAAGGACGAAAGATAGTGAAGTTCGACTTCTTAACGTTCAGCTTGTTAGCTGTTAGCCATTCATATAGACTTTATGTAATTCAAAGTTAACAACGAGCTCCAGGGTTCGAAGATTTTTTTCCGCATGTAATAAATTTGTGTCGTTAGCAAACAAGTAGAAAGCTAGTTTATCAGATGACCTGTGGATATCGTTGACATATAAGAGAAACAGTAGAGGTCCTAAGACAGAACCTTGTGGGGCACCACAAGTCATAGATTGTTTGCTGCATGGAGATATCAGGTCCAACTTGAGTTGATTGAAGACGGTCGGAAAGATAATAACGGAACGAATCGCTCACGATGCCTCTCATACCGTAGTGTTGTAGATTTTGCAGCAGAATTGAGTGGTCAACTGTGTCAAACGCTTTTTTTTAAATCAATAAATATATCCCGTATATATCCCTTTATCAAAGTTAGATTGGATTTGATTAAAATAACTATGTCAATAAGTGTATGTTCCGTTGATCGTCTCTCTTGGAAACCGTATTATGAATGGTAAAGAATATTACGCTCCTCCAAAAAAGACCAATTGACTGTAGATAAGTTTTTCAATGATTCTGTTCAAAACAGAAAGAAGCGAAATGGGTCTGTAGCTGTTTGGATCAGTCAAATCCTCATTTTTAGAGATTGGTACGACTTTAGAATGCTTTAATTTAGACGGAAAAACTCCATTCGTAAATGAATCATTTCAATAATTTTGCTCAAGGGCTCCGATAAAGTTCTGCATGCGCATTTTAACATTCGAATTGGGCAAGACAACAACCCATATACCTTGTTGTGAGACGTCGAAAGAATTTCTAATTCAACTTCAGAAGGAGTCACTGATTGAAAGGCAAAAGACCCTGAAGTGCTTGGTATGGGTAAATAAGTAAAGGTAATCATACGGTTTCGAGTTCAATTTGGAATTAATTTGCACGAGTGAGCTTTTTGAAAAACTCACAAGTACAAATTAATTCCAAATTGAACGAGAAAAGCCGTATGATTACTTATTAATAATATAAACATGAAAAAATTCGCCTGGAAGAAGTGCCGGAAGATCTCATTGCGGACAGGACTTGAGCATTTGACGCGGATTTGACACTTTATTTACTGATTGGCTGATGAAGAGAAGCTGATAACGCTACGAACTCAAAGCGGTTCGTTTAAAAATAAAGAATATCATAATCCAGAAAATCGATGTGTAATTTGCACTGGTGTTACACTTTTTGCACTGGAATTACACTTTTTGCACTGGTGTTACACTTGAACTGCACTGCTCTCAGCCAATCAGAATCGAGTAATTTTTTCATGTATATTATTATTGAAGAAATGCTTGTGCGACTGTGGGATCTTAGAAGCCAAGCTTACTTTGCTTACCGATGCAAACTGATTGTTTAGTATGTTAGGTAACTCGGAGGTCTGATGCGATAGCCCCCTATTTCCATGGTGCTTCAAAGCTGTTATTGAATTTTCACTTTTTCTTTTCCGATTGAGTTAACATATTAATGTCTTCCCTGGTCCTCTTCGTATTATTTGAGTCATAAAGTAATCATGGTTCTATAGCTTACTTAATCTAGTTACAGTTAAGATTTTATTCCTACAAATTTTGTATTTCAGTTTATTACCGGAGAAAAAAAGTTTAATCTTTTTCTTTATTTCCTAGGGACTCTTGTTATCCAGGGTTTATTAAATTGTTTGGCTTTACGTGAGGAAATTGTTTTGATCGGCGCGTGTTTATTTACGATCCTGTTTAGTTTGTTATAAAAAGTAGAGAAGGATTTGCTGACATCGTTACTACTCTCTGAAACTGTCGACTCTCAATTTAATAGTGAGATCGAGATCATTGATAAAATTTGTCTTCTGAGAATTTTGAGGAGTCGCGCATTACAATTTTTCGTGGCTTTATTTTCCCTATTAAGCGGCAAACAGAGAATATTTAGAAATGGTCACTAATGTCAGAAACAATATTGCCGCTTAAAATATGCGCATCAGTCATAGATGTTTACAAAGAATATTGTCAACAAGAGTGTTGCCGAAGCGTTGTTAATCCTTGTGGGTTTGTCTATTGTTGGAGTGAAACAAAGCCTTTGAAGAGTATGCAAAAAACTTTGAGCATATTTACAAGTTTCGTAACGGAGGAGGTTTATGTTGGCATCAGTCATTATACAAATCGGTTTACCTAAAGTTTCATCAATATAATTTAACAATTTCTCTTGACAATTGTGTTGCCTATCAATTCCTCCACAGATAAATCTCTTTTAATGGTAAAGTGAATTGTGATCCTCAGAGCCTGAAAATCTTGATTACTCGGATTCTTTCTGTATAACTGTATACTTAAAACCATTGTCAATGTACATACCCACACTTCCAGCGTATTCCAAATTATAATTAGGTATTGAGGGGTCGAAATTAAGAGGGAAATTAGAATTAGTCATTTTTGTTTCAATTACCCCGATGACGTTTAAGTCAAACTGAAGTTCGCCCAGTAAATGGACTTGGAAATGATCGATGTTGCGATAATTATTAGGGACGGACCATTAGAAAAGTGATGGGGGGGGGGGGGGTGGGGAATTTTCAGCTTGCACGAATTTTTTTTTTCGCTCACTGCTTGTGCAGGATTTTTTTTTTCAGGTGAACCCCTCTGCACGAATTTTTTTTACTACGTGTGAAAAAGTCACAATTGGACCTTCCTTCTGCATGATTTTTTTTTTACCTTCTTCTTTGCATGAATTTTTTTTCTTGGCATTTTCCCTTGCATGAACTTTTTTTTGGTTTTTCCCCACCCCCCCCCCCCCCCATCACTTTTCTAATGGTCCGTCCCTTAGTAATTTAATATTAATGTAATTAATGTAATTTTCCCAGCTGAAAATCTAATTAGCAATTATCAAATTGTCACAGAAAATTTTAAAAGAAAAAAACGACCCAACCTAGTAGCTCCAAAAAAAAGAAAGTTGCTTTTGGATGTTGAGAATCACATGGCTAAATTGAAGTTATTTTCGGTAACAGCTGGAATCTATGAAACAAGGTTCATCACGGGCTGTTTCGTCATTCTGTGTAGAGTTAATTGCGTGACAGCACTATAAATGAGATGCTGGGAGGTATCGTGGGAAATGTATAGATTTTGATCCAAAATTGAAAGTCTCAGTTTTCGGAAAAACGCACTCCAGTAGCGAAAACTAAGACCCAGCAAAAAAAATAATACCAGTCACGAAAAAGAAAACAAGAGGAATGAATTAGTTTGGACGAAGACAAAAGACAAGGAAACTTGGGGGTCTTAGTTCTCTGAAATGCTCACGCCAACAGCGAATATAGAAGAAAAAAAATTTAGGGTCTCTGTTGCAAAAGCAAATTTTCGTCTGATCACGGTAATAGAGAAAAACAATAGGTGTCTTCGAAAAGAAAATACGGGGTCTTAGGTTTCGGGTCTTAGGTCTTAATTCTTAACTTTCGGGTGTCTCAGGTTTCGCTACAACCCAGAAAATTGTGAGCAATTGGGATTTCATATTTGACATATTTTCTTCGAAAGTCGAACCGTATTTCGAAAAACAAACCCTAGAACCATTGAAAACCAGTTAATACCTATCTAGAGATTCAAAATATCACTAACTACCTCCCTTGAGTTTGGCCACGACTTTGATTTTGTTCGATATTTCTGTGCATTCGCTCTTAAGTTATGTCGATCATTTCAGGTTCGCCTCTCCATAAGACTGGGTCACAGGGAGATCGCAAATAAAACATTTCGGATCACGCAAGGTTCGTGCCCGGCCGTTTCAAATACACTCGTTACTCGATTCCCATCACTGCGTTAGATTCCAGGGTCGATTATCTGAGCACGCTGGACTGCTGGTAGACTGCACTATTTAAATTACACGGTACACTTTACTTGGCTGGACCTCGAAAATAAATTGCAAACAGATATAAAGTCCAAGGGTTCCTTTAGACAAGTTTAGCGGAAGAACGGAACGAGGACTGGCGTGAGCTACTCTCCCGGTTGTACAATGAACAAAATCAACGCTTTTAATAAACCCATTATTTTGTAGTTAAATTTCCAACGAACCCATAGCCGATTTCATTAGAAACTTAGGAATGATTTCCGCACAGGTCCCTACTTCATTATGCATGCTGAAGCTGTCTTGTGCAAGTGCAAATATTTCTTGTGTTCGAAGAACGAAATAGTATAGTTACAGAATGAATAATGAAGTAGGGACCGGTGACGAAATGTTACCGAAACTTACCTCTTTATACCCTGTCAATGGTTTGGTCCTACTTACCGAAACGCGGAAAATAAATCGTTCAGTCCGTTTGCTTTGTAACCAGTAGCCTCCCATGACGAGGTTCTTCGAGCTTCGTCACGCGTTCCACTTCACGTCTGCGTGCTGGTGTTCTTTGCAGCCATTTTGAGTCACATCATACAACGCTCCTCCCCAAGAGCGTAGAGTGATGAGCCAGGCAAAAGGCTACGAGGGAGACCCAGGGGCGTAGCTAGGGGTGAACCCCCCCCCCCCCCGAGAACCCGCTTTGTGAGATAATTGTTTTATGTCCCTTGAATTCAGCCGGGTGGAACTTATTCATCTATACAGCTATTGTCTTTAGACTTGTCCCTCCGCCACGCCTACTGCTCTTCCGAAAAATATCACATTTTGAAAAACATGGCGTGGATGTCAACATGCCGATCTAGTGAGTACCCTGGATGTGACGCAGTGTGACCCCCTCTTTGAAAAATAATGCGCCCCTGAGACCACGTAGAAGGCCTTACGATGCTTGTTTCGCCCCTATTTGTCTACATGTACACCCCCCCAGATCTAAGAGAAGTTGAACAACGAACGTACTTTGTACTTTATCGCATGCCACTGTCAACACGCATTGTCTGGGCCCCATGTAGCCAAAACATTTTGCATACAAGGAGCCAGTTCAGGCGAAACTTTTGATTTGGCAAACAAAAACATTTGGAACGTATTTGTAATGCATGGTTCAATTGTCCCTGTTACCATCTCCTCCCCCGGGCAATCCTCGGGACAAGTCCAGCCTTTCGGGCCCTGGGGTGGGGAATTGTCTAAGGCGGGTCTGTCCAGGGCGTAGAGTTGTGGGGCAAATTGAAAATAACTCCTCTTTGTTCTTGTCACCTTCGCAAATTCTCGTGTTTCACTTCTCGGAAATGAGTTCTTCGTTTCAAGCTTTCCAGGAGATATTTAAAGGTTGTCGAAAAAAATTCAGCGATCGTTGTTCCGGGGGTTGAGAATTGTCCCTTTCGGCCTGTCCGGGGGTGGTGAATAGACCGCCAAAAAACATAAAACCTTGCAAATCTTCGGGGGTATGTCCGGGGAGGGGATGGTAACAGGGAAAATTGAACCATGCATAAATCCTAGAATCTCTTGGCCAATTATGCAAGTGAGCGCTAGCCTGAGTGGTATGGTATGTTTAGGGAAACCGGGAAGATGGAGTTCCTCGTACCTGAAGTCCTATCTCCTCTCTCCTTCCATCGCATGCCACGCAGGCTATCAACGCCGGTATGACATTTTTCAAATGTCCTTTTATTTTTTTCCATTGAAAGCTCGCAAATCTACTTTTTTCGACCATTATCCCCACCGGAAAGTTTGCCTCCCTTGGCCGCGCTACCTACGTGAATATGAAGGCCTTAGGCCCGGTTCAGATGCCTTATTATAGTTCCTCCGCACCATAAATTCAGCAGATCGAAGCAGAATTTGACCTCACTGAAGTTCAGTTACGAGAAGTGCTGGTACTTCCAAAATTAGTTGCCATTTATTCTTCAACAGATTGATGAACTTCAGAGGTTTCACGAGTATCACGATTTACAGCAGCGGCTATGACGAGGGTAGTGCTAACCTGGGTTTGGAAAGGATAGCTTCCACGATATCTGACACATTCCCACTGTTAGTAGTCTCCTCCACAGCCGTTATTAGGGTCGTCACACAACGCTTCTCTCCTACTAAGCGTTGCGTGACGACCCTAATAACGGCTACAGAGGAGGCAACACTTGGTCATCTTAGTTGCCTTTTATCGCTTCAGAGGAATTCCAGGGACGTTTTGGCTATGAAGCGTCATTATAAAGGTGAGATTTGTTCGCAAGGTACAGTGAATTTCAATACATTTAGTTCTCATTTCACATAGAGATGTGTTCATTTCCACAGCTCAAGTAGTCTCCTCCGCAGCCGTTATTAGGATCGTCACGCAACGCTTCTCCCCCACTAGCCCGTTAGTGGGGGAGAAGCGTTGCGTGACGATCCTAATAACGGCTGCGGAGGAGACTACAGCTCAAGTGAAAAAAGTATGAATTTTGAAACACATGGCGGTATGGACTGACGTTACGAAAGCGGAGAAGTGCATAAAGCTACACCGATAAAGGTTCTTGTTCGCTGGTAGCCTCCCACGCAAACGTTCTTAGGGGTTCGTCACGCGTTCCTACGTGGGGTAGGAACGCGTGACGAACCCATAAGAACGTTTGCGTGGGAGGCTAGTTCGCTGGTTACTGCCAGAATTCTCGGCGTCCGACATATTTGATGAATCGTTAACCATGTCTCAATTTTCCTCATCGAATTCGTTTCGGCCCATTGCAATTCGATTCGGTGCGGCCAAGGTTCGGCGCCTGAACCCGGCCTAAGATTCCTGCCACATCCACGACATGTAGCCTATTCTAACAATCTTGGGCCGGTTGTTCGAAGGCCGATTAGCGCTAACCTAGGTTAAATTTTAACATGGGTTTCTTTTCCTCTCGGTTAAAAAAGCGTTTTCTCCGATAACTTCCTCTATTTTATTCAGAGCAAACAATCATCAAATTGTATTCAAGAAGAATTATACTGAATGTGCCTTTTACGCTCTCATATCTGGATTTAAATTTCGCACTAACCCTGGGTTACCTTATAACCCTGCTTCGAAGGGTATATTTAGCACAAGTAAGGGACAAGTCATTATTTATGTAGAGGGGCAATGGGGGGGGGGGGGGGAGGGTCGGGAAAAATATGTTGGAAAGATAAAAATTTCTTTAAGGCCCCCCCCCCCCTCCAGACCATGTAAATAGTAAGTGACGCCCCTACTTTATTTCCAGACATAAATGATCCATGATCAATGACATAAATTGGCAATCAATGAGTAATCGATGGGAAATCAGTTGATTAGTAATGGTAATAGGACTGAGTGGAGTCCAATTCGGTCTGTAATCATGCGAGTGATAAACAAAATCCGATTTGTTTAATCACGAGTATGATTTCAGACCGAATTGGACGACACGAAGTCTTATTACCAATTAATCATAACTTTAATAAAATCTGTGATATATTAACTTTTTTCAAATCAAAACACATGAAATTCCAAAATTTGTTTTTGCTAGCAGTGAAAAAAAAAGCCATTTAAGCGCGCGCGTGATGGCGCGTACTGTCCAATTACTCAGGCATGATGCGTACTGTCCTATTTAACTGTCCTATTAAGGCTGAAATCAGGGCAGTTGATAGCCAATCAGATTTGAGAATTTTGTTATAGTTATGATTAGTCACTGATTATTGGAGATGATCAATGCGTAATCGATGAGTAATCGAAGCCCAAAAATTCTGTGGCCTATCGATTACTAATCGATGACATCAATTACTCATTGATTACCTATTGATGTTATTGATTACTCATCAATGACACATCGATTACTCGCCGACTATTTTACTGCGCACGAAAGACGCATTTCTTGCTTTCTTGTACCATTTTTTTCATTTGTGATTCTCTTATCTGTGTTCGACGTATTTTTCTTTATTACTGAAGTTCCTGTTGACGAAATTACGCCTTCACAAAAGGTCAAATAACCTTTCGGCATGTTGAGTGTGAAGTGCTAATCACAAATACAGATGATTCTTAACTGTGCTCTTCTTTTTACCCAACTCTTCATTTAGTAACAAAACAACTGAACAGGAACCAACGAGTCTGAAAATGAAACCAACATGTACGCTGACAAGTATTGAATGAAATCAATGACTAATCAATACAATAAACGACTAATCGATGACCAAACATTTTGTGGCCTATCAATTAGTCATCGATTACTCGTTGATCATCGGCAATAATCAATGACTGATCAACTGATCACC
>OX453273.1:9799245-9831745 GCA_949710005.1 Ricordea florida | reverse complement strand
TAATAATACATATGATAAGTCACACAACTTACTAGTCCATACATTCTGTTTAGTGACGCACGCGAATCCATCACGCAATCCTCAAGGGCGTGACGGTCAAAGCTCGCCGTGAGATGACCTATGTATAACGCGTTCGACCGCAGAGGTCCACCATGATAACTAATTCGTTGAAGTCGTTAGCTGTTCTCTAGAAACGCTTCTTTACAGGCCATTAGCGCATCCATTGCATTCGGTGAAATTCTGATATCTTTTAGAGCCAATCCAGCGAAGTCGTAGGTGTATCCTCTGTACGTAACCCATTTTTCATCCTCTTCACCCTTGGTGTGATGTCCATCATAGCGCGTCACTCCAAAAGGATCCTACAAATTGAAATTTTCAAGAGACTTAAGATTATTCTGCACCCCTTAGATCTTTCTAAAAGCAATTGGTAGATGCTATTTGATTACTGCTGGCCTTAGCGAGGGGTAGCACTAATTTTTACTGTTTCTTTAGACCGTGTAGGGTGTCAGCGCTTACATGTGATGCGACATTCGAGTTATACAGTCTATCCACTTTTAACGGGCAACACTTTCAATGGTATGCTCACGTAGGAACACGAGCTGACCCCCTACCGTCAAAGGCACATAGCACTGTTTTAAAACCGCCTCTTTCACACTTACATACGACTGGCTTACTTACTTAAGTGCGCATTCATTAACTTATAGACAGACGTATTGACTAAATGACTTACTTAGTTACATACTTATTGAATGACTGACTGACTGACTGACTTGCTAACATACTTACGTATTGACTGACTTACTTAAGTACTAAGTTAATGATTGACTGACGTACTGATTGACTCACTTAGTTACTTACAGACTGGATTGCTTACCGAGTTACTTACTGACTGACTTAATGAGTGACTGACTTGCTTACCTACTTTCTTACTCATTGAATGGCTTACAGATGACTGACTTACATAGTTCCGTATCGACTGACTTACTGTCTGACTTACTTAATCACTAAATCACTAACTTCATGACTGACTGACGTCATAACTGACTAACTCACTAACTTACTTATCGATTAACTTGCTCACCTAGTAACTTATTGCCTGACTTAATAAGTGACTGGACGTGCTTACCTAGTTACTTATTGACTGACTTACTGAGCGACTGACATGCTTACCTACTTTCTTCCTCATTGACTGACTTAAAGATGACTGACTTCGTTCCTTATCGAATGACTTACTGACTGACTTACTTCTGAACACACTTACTCAATTACTGACTGACTTACCGAGTGACTAACTGACTTACTTACTGACTCAACTGACCCACTGACTTTCTTACTGACTGACTCAACTGACCCACTGACTTTCTTACTGACTGATTTCAGTATTATGTAAGGCTCCGTCTTCCCTCCAACAAATCCAGATACGTGCATTAAAATAGCTTTAACCCTGGAGGGACGGGGCATTGCACTCAGCCTGAGTAAGAAAAGATCAACATCAACTGTAATAACAAACCTTGTAGACGTTTGTGATGACACCTTGATGGAATCTCATTCCTCCATCGTTGTTACCAACCGTGGCACCATAACTGCCTTGAGGAAAGAACACGATAGAGTCTACTCCAACCTGGTCTTCAGATGGCACTTCATCAATGGCCAAGTCCTGCAGACACAAACAAACGGAACGCTTCCATCAATTCAGCTCTCAATTTGTTTGTTCTGTAACCTTTAACTTACCAAAAAATGCACGCAAATAAAGCAAATACGAAAAAAGAACCAATTTGGTTCACTGCTGACAACAGTTAAACGCAAGGTACAATACAGATCACTCGCTTGTTAACGAATGAAAACTATGCATGGTTTGATTCACAGATGCTAAAAACTACAGCCACGCTGTCTGGTAAAACAATCCGTACCACAGTACAGTGCTGTCAAAAGCTTTTCGAATACCTACACGGGAAATCCTGCTAAATATAGTAATGGTGAGCGGATAAAACATTGACAATTACGCGGGATCACAAACATTCCAGTCATTCCACTCAAGCAATTCGGCAGGTGTGCAGCTCTCGTAAGGCTATCGCAAGGCTCCCGAAGCAGAGACCTATGGGTCCCTCGGGCAATCCCATAGGACGGGATCTCCTATAATTTACCTTATATGCCGTAACTCTTCCAGTGGGATCACCATCGTCCCAGTCCACCGTGTAAGACATGCTCTCTTTGTCAAAACGGACGATGGTAGCGGGAAAATACGCCCAGCGTTGATGGTGGCAAATCACGTGATCACCAGGACGTGGCGCGCGGTACGTGCTGGTTTGTTCCTTGTAACCTAGCAACGGTAGTATGGCACGTCTAAAACAAGTCAAAAGGGAGAGGAGGCGGTTAATGGTTACGTGGCCTTTATCATAACAAAGTAGATATAAACTTCGCTTAACACAGACCAGTGAAGATAGAAAAGGAATTTTAGGAACAGTCGGTTTCACGTTATTCTTTGATGATGAATCGAGCAACACGCACTGACATAACGAAACATAAAGTTCCTCAGCGATTTATGTTTTGTTGTGTTAAAAAACTTCTCCGGTTCCAAAATCAAGTGATAATTCCTTTTAATGACTGCCTTACTCTCTCTGACTCTTTGGTTCTGAACGAAAAATAATGCAAAATTCTTTTAAGAATTTCTTTTTTTAAGAAAGTTATAAAAGTTCTTGAAAAAAATTTCTACAATTCTCAGAAATTCTTAAAAAAAAATATGTAGTCCAAAGCTGTTTGGATTTCGTTCTTCACCATCTATTCTGGTGAATTACACTGAGCTACTTATGAATAAAGATAGATTAAAGAAATGTTCGATATTACAGTCGAAGTGTCAGTTTGTCTATCTCTACTAACAATAATTTGCTCAGATCGTTAATCCAGCCTCAATACAATCCTCAAGAGCCTCATGTGATTGCTTTCCGACTTTTTTCCTTGTGTAAAATTGTCCGAAAGTCACTTATAAACTAATATTTATCCAAAAGTCTACCAAATTTTACTCCTTGTCTTAAATTTCAGAGATTTTCTAAAATTCGTTTCGGTGTCTAAATTACCCCACAACCCTTCTGCCTGCTTCATAGCCGGACCATTACTTAAACACATACTGGATTTCTTGAATCTTCGTATCGTATTCGGTATCAGATCGGATCTGCTGGAGACTGATTGGTCGGTTTTCTTGGCTGGCAATCAACAGCCCAACCACAGTGCTCGGCCAGTCATTGTCAGAGCCCACGATCACTGGAACCACTGGTTTCTTCAATGACTGAAACGCATATCATACAATTAGCCTTAATACGCTGTGGCGTAATGTGAGGCAATAAAATATGAACAACTCACTATTCACTTAGAAAGGAACTGCGAAAAAAAATTAACGGACTAAACGTACAGAGCATATTACATGGGCGAGAGGACATCTAAAATTTCTATTCGAGTGTTGAAAAATATTTCACGAACAACCGCAGCGCAGTTTTCAAAATGAGAAGAGAAACTTTGCATCTCCAAGCAACTATGTAATTTCCTTTTTATTATATAAAACATAGTGGTAGAAAATTGATAAAAACTTTACCTGCCTCGTCAGAGATATCACACATGTGCGGATATCAGTTTTACCGATTTGCAACCACTCTGTATGCTACTCAATTCTAAACAATACATAGTAAATAACCACGTAGCACAATGATCTTCTGTACCTTTGATCTAAGAGTGGTCTCAGGTCAAAGTTAAGAATCTTATAGTTTGATGCACGTTATATTATTGCAGCTTAGGAGTGACAATTAAATAAGTATTATGTTCACCACTTTAAATAATTAATCCTTTGTTGTACCTTCAGTGCAAACTGCAACTCCATTCTGCAGTTCTCGCTGTTGGCGTACTGTTTGCTGACAAAAGCCAGTACCACTTTGGCTTTTCCAAGACCTTCCGCTATCTGCTCAAACTGCAAACCACACAAACATATCGATTTAATAAGATTCTCGTTTGCAAATCTGTAAAGCTTGATATCAAGGGGATCATAGAAAGTTTTTCATTTACCCGAAAAGGATTTGGGCAAACTATATCTGCTTTGTCAAGTAGAAAGCAGCTATTTTTGGCACGAAAATTTCCCGCCCTTTAGACAGTGATCTACTGACCAACAGAACGGGGTGGACCTAATTTACAAGCAGGGCCTGTTTAACCACACGCAGTCTTCACACACTGACTGATCATGCCCTCTCCCGGGGGTGGAGGGGAAAACTGTTGTATTTGAGGCTCCAAAGGTTCTGCATGTTTTTGACCAATTTTGGATTGAAAGTGAGTGCTAGTCTAAGCTAGTCTCAAATGGAGTAGAGTTCTTTAATTGGGTATGTTCTCACCAGCCATAGCAGACACAACCATTTCAATCAAACTTCTGGAATTTTCGCCATTTCCGAACGTGGAAAATTTTGAGCCGTTCCCGGGTAGGGGCAGAAGCCCATTAGTGGGCTCCTGGTAGGGATCATTTCGGTATGATCCAAATTGTGAAGTTTTGGTTTTGGTTTCAAACAGCATATCGCCGAAAATCATACATTTTGTTCTGAAACGGGGCAAGGGTATTAACGACGAAGCCCACACCTCAATCCACAAATTTCCCGGCTAGTTCATAGTTGAGGAACCACAACACTATTTCTTTCTCGAATAGCTCCATGTTATTACTTTTGTGCGCACCATAAATGTCACCAATCTCTGCTCAAAGTAGTGGAACATGTGCCACTAAAAACCACGCGGGCTGGCCTAGGAATAGCGTGAATGGCTAAAAGGACGTAATGCGGGTGCTGAATTAAGATTGGCTCCTGCCAGAGGATAGTCGGTTGTGATTAGTTACATGGAGAGCCGCGCGCAAGCTAACTTATGATTGGTTCCTGTAGCAGGTTGGTCGATTGGGATTGGTTTAAAAGGGAACCAAGCGCGAGCTTACCATGCCCATAGACTCGTCGTTTTGACTCGTTGTTCTTAGACGCTCTGTGTCGATCCATAGAGAGAATTTACGGCCCTGAGCCATATCAGCGTGAATTCTTCTGGGATCAGCGAATGCTGAACCGATAACATTAGAAACCTATTTGTCAAGGAAACAAAAAAATAATATACGTTAGAACGAAAGAAACTTAAGAAAATACCACAGGAAACGGACTCACGGCTTAAAAAATTGTTCAAAGGCCTCTCCTAAGAAACTCACTAAAACAGTCAACAGCACTTAGATCTAAGATAGTAAAACAAACAGTACCACAGTGCAGTACTGTAGCTTTCTACTGTCCAGTAGCTTTCTAAAATATGGTGACACTGCATGGTTTGATCCACAAATACAAAATTCAAACCAACAATGTATAGTAAGACAGCTGCCACAGTACAGTAGTGTTCAGTAGCTTTCCAAAGAATGGCCACACTACATGGTTTGATCCACAGATGAAAACGTTAGAACCACACTGTATGGTAAAACAAACAGCACCACATTACAGTGCTGTTAAGTAGCTTTCCAATAAGAAGCCATTTTGCGGGAACCATACGATATGGGAAAAAATGAGGTGACACTAGTTCAGTACCATGATAAATAACTCAAAGGTGCTCTTTTCCGTTATTTGTACCTTCTTGGATAACAGATGTTGTCATAAAAGTTTAAAGCTGGAAGTGGAAAAACTAGCGAAATGAGTTGTTTCACTGTAACATTTCATGGCGTTATCTGTTTTAAATTATAGAAAAGAAACGAAATGAGAACGCTGTTTTTTCTTCTCCAACTTCTCTATGATAGTTGTCATTGCGACCGAAGAAACTTGACTTCTGTTCTCCGCATATTTTACATTACTATCCTTTCGCTAGTTCAGGAAAATAGCTTTGCACTGCGAACCTCTTAATAATCTTTTCCACAATAGAGATTGTGGAGGCGATGGATGGCCTGGGCAGAATAGAAGCTCTGTACCTTTTTCATAACACTTCGGTAACAATTCAGAAATGAGAATAGCTGCTTGTTGCTATTTTAGAAATTCCATATATAGCAAGTTAATGTTGTTATTGTAATTCAGTTTAGTTTTGATGACGCTCTGGTGTTAATTCTATTTTTGCAGAGCGTTTTTCAGTAGTATGATAAATCAGGCTATAAACTTGCCATACCAGTTTCAAACACGTTACAAACCTGTTTCGATTTGTAGGCCTTTGCTGAATTTACCCAGCAGTAGCTGATAAACACGTCAGCTGGTCCCAGGTTTCTGGGAGCACCTGCCATTGCTAGACCAGCATCTCCGTGCAATTCTGTAAAAAAAAAAAATCCGTTTGAACGTGAGTACTGGCTAATTGCAGAATGATTGACGACTTGGTATCATACCAGTATATAATGCTTTACTTCTTCGACTACAACGAGGTTAAAATTCTACAAATGTTTTCTTTTCCGACAGGAAAGTACAGTTCTAGGTACCCGCTTGTCTGGAAGTATACATTGTCGCACTGTTTGTTTCACTTTGCAGCGTGGCTCTCACTTTTCCATTTGTGAATCAAACCATGCAGTGTCATCATTCTTTGTAAAGCTACTGAACTGTAGAGTACTGTGGTACTGTTTTTTTTACTATACAGTGTGGTTTTTACTTTTTCATCTGTTTATCAAACCATGCAGTGTGACTATTCTTTGTAAAGCTACTGAACAGGACTGTACTGTGGTACTATTTGTTTTACTATACAGTGTGGGCCTTACTTTTAAATCTGTAAGTAGAACCATGCAGTGTGACCATTCTTTGTAACGCTACTCAACAGTACTGTACTGTGGTACTGTTTGTTTTACTATACAGTGTGGTTCTCACTTTTTCATCTGTGGATCAAACCATGCAGTGTGCCCATTCTTTGGAAAGCTACTGAACAGTGCTGTACTGTGGTACTGTTTGTTTTACTATACAGTGTGGTTCTATCTTTTTCATTTGTGGATCAAACCATGCAGTGTGCCCATTCTTTGTAAAGCTACTGAACAGTACTGTACTGTGGTACTGTTTGTTTTACTATAAAGTGTGGGCCTTACTTTTAAATCTGTGAGTAGAACCATGCAGTGTGACCATTCTTTGGAACGCTACTGAACAGTACTAAGATGTCGTACTTTATCTGCGCCCGATCTGTATTAAAGGATAAAAAATGCGCCAAGTGCATTGCTGAGTTATCTCAGCACGCGGGAATTTTTTAGAACATGAGAGAAGTGCTTCTCACATTTCTCGTCTGTCCTTAAAAATTAGCAAGTGCTTATATAACTCAACAATGAACGAGGAACAAGCTTTTTTTTCCTTTTACAAAATGGCCAATTAATGAACACTTGTTTTGCCAAAGGAGTAGAGAGTGTGTGCAAGAGAATCGAAAGCCCGCTTGATTTATAACGCTCATATTCTTGGCTAAAATTGAAGTAAGGCGATCATTAAAATGGGAAGTCGTTCTTCAAAACATTACTATCGAGCTTGCACAAGAAGATGTGTGGGTGACGTAGCATGCGTGCATATGTTGCACTATAATGCACGCACGTGACGTAGGCCGCGAGCTTTATGGTGTTATAATGCCCCCGTCTTGACCAATCAGAGCGTGCGTTATATCTGTTCCATTTTATAATGCACTTTAATGTAATGCACTGTGGTTCTTTATGATTTAGATCTGAAGACAAGAAACGGACTTACCAGCGGCGCTTCCAAGACCAGTGGGTACCGCAATATTAGGGATGCTTTTCCTGACTGCGCTCAATAGTTCCGTCATTTTGGCGTCCTGAACTTCCTTGCTTTTAAAGTGGATGTACACTTCGCCGGCAATTAGCAGGCCAATGACTGTCATCATCCAATCAAATGACCCGCTTCCAACGACAACAGGTATAACGGGTTTTCTGGCCGTCTTCTTGGCGTATTGGAATTCTTGTCGGCAAATCTCATCCCTAAAAATGCATGCATTGATTGAGTCTCGGTTGATAGAGGGAAATGAAGGGACCTGTGTAGCAAAATGAATGGTCAAACTGGAACCTTACATTTGCCCTCAATATCGTTGACATCATTCCTTATATGGACCTATATGAACCCACAATCGACCCACCCCTCGTGTCGATGGCAGGATTAGCTCAGTTGGTAGAGCGTCGCACCGGTATTCGCGAGATCGCAGGTTCGAATCCCGCTCCAGCCTATTTTCATTTTTCTTTTTCGGACTAAATCGCAATTAATAAAATTTCATAAATATTACGAGGGTCAATTCCTCTCTTAATCAAAATTATATAAGTAAATCATGTAAACCACACGAAACTCACCAGTTGTGTAAATTCTATAGCATCCTACACCTAGGAACCATTATAAACACCCCACCGCCATGTAAACCCAGCATCTACCCAAAACACTGTGCAACTTTCTCACCACCCCATACACATTACAGCCCGGCAACATCCTTTACTAAAGAAAACCTAACGTACTACACAACAAACACATGCAACTCACAACTCACAGTATGCACAGCAACATAAACCCTAAAAAATAAGGGAAGGACCATTAGAATAGTGATGCAGAAGCAGTGAGCAAAAAAACATTCGTGCAAGCTGAAAATTCCCCACACCCGCCCCCCCCCCCCCCTCCCAATCACTTTTCTAATGGTCCGTCCCTAATCCAACTCTCCCTGTCTGTGCACACATACATACCTCACCACGAGTCTACGTGCCAGCATGTGGCTCTTGAAAGATACATGCAGTCCTATTTTAGTGCGGGATTTTCCCTACCTCTTTGTGTTGGAAGCAATTTAGAGGCTTCAATCTTCATTTTTAAATTCTTTATCTAAAACTGAACTATAAAGTAGTCAAATGCGATCGAAAGGTTTGTCTAAATAGAATTTTTTTTTCGATACACTTCTGTGCCATGGATAGTGTACGTGGTGTAAATAAATGAATGCTTCAGGAAATGGGCTCCTTGCATAACCGATCATAACCACTTGTTACGGCACACACTAAAGAGAGGCCATTACATGTACTACAATATTAAATAGATTTAGGCAAGCCTAAAAGCGGAGCTCCTCACACAGTCCCTCCAAAAATGCTTGAAAACTTGTAGAAAGAACTCAGCTTTATGCTTATGTCCCCCCAAAAACGCTTGAAAACTTGTAGGAAGAAAATTTTTCCACCAAAACCGCTATGAATAATCCGTTTCTTCAGCAAAACATTGTAGACTGCTTTAGACTGCTGGCTGTAGGTTGTGTAGCCGCGGCAAGCGGCGAAAAGCGCGCGAAAAACAAAGCCTCGTTTCGGTTTAAGACCTAAATATCCCGGATGACTATGGTCACCATGTTGGGGCAACGTCGTCGTCGTCGTCGTCGTCGCTAGGCGCATGTTGGGGCAACTTCGTCGTCGTCGCTAGGCGCACGCGCCCGCGAGCCATGCCGCTAGCCACGATGACCATGAAAACTCAAACGCATGGTTTTCTCAATTTCTATCCTCGCACGGTAGTTATGGGGCTCCGCTCTGCGGCTCTTCGAGCCGCTGTGGAGCTCCGCTATTATTACAATATTATTACAATATTATTACAATATTAGGGTGCGACTAATCGAACCAAGGCCACCTAAACAATTTTCGTACAAATTATCCAATCACGACGGAGTATAAAAATTCATATAATCTGCTCTATAACTGTACAAAAATATCAGGATTGAAAAAGAATCATCGTAGTCCGTAGAAACTCGACACAAATCTGTTGTTCAGCATCAAAAACAGACATTCAAAATTTGTATAAAAATTTATTTGGGTGGTCTTAGTTTGAGTAATCGCACTGTAAGACATTCGTTTCCTTTTTTTTTTATTCTCATTTTCATACAATTTTTAACATAGAGTTCGTTGTAATTTCGAAGTGGAAGATACCAGACTGTTTTTATGGGCTTCTGCAAAATCAAAGAACTCCAAGTCAAGTTTTTGGTTTGGATTAAAAATAAAAGACCGATCAACGTTTTATTAAGTGAACCTCAATCAAAAACTGGTCTAGCGTGCGCTTCCCGAAAGCCCCGAAAAGTCGACTGTAAAAATATGAAGCACTAATTTTCGGCAATCCAGATCCGTTAACAACTATTTGGGAGAAGGAGTTCTTCTTCTCTGACAAAGTTTGAGGAACAGAAACGACTTTGTTACCAAACCACAGTGTGAGTTCTTGCCCCGAAAACGTTCCGAAATGTTTCAGATCTTTTGAGAAACACACGCCTGAAATCACACCACAACACGAGGCCGCTTACTTGACGTATTCGTCGCTAAGACAAGCCACAAAAACTTTTGCGTTGTTGATTTGTTTGACAGTCGCCAGCAGCGAATCTCTCTGTGATTCCCCATTCACTGTCACTCCACATCCTTCAATCTGCTGTCGAATATCTCTGGGATCACAAATGCTTGATAACACTGCCTCATCATAACTGGGAGGGTCTTCACTTGGTGGTAGTTCATTGTTTCTTATGGCAGACGGGCTGTTGACCTGTTACAGTAATAAAGTTATGACAAGGCACACATTACTATTATTACAGATGTTGTAGTTCAATTTTTTTCTTGGTTCAAATTTTATTTTCCTTTGTTTTTTGGTATGATAATGTATGATAATGAGTTTGAAACAAAGGAAAATAAAATTTGAACCAAGGAAAAAATTGAACTACAAAACAGACATTACATCACGCAAAGTACGAACTACTATCAACGAATCACTTTAGAAAGCTCGTTCATGAACTTACAAGAAACGCCACTGAACTGTTGCAAACAGTTACCAACACCGTACAAATGACTTATCGACTACATTTAGTGACACAAAGGATCGAAACTGACAAAAAAACTGACCAATAACAACTGAGTCTTTACAGCCAGGAACACCATGGCCTTACTGACAACAGCCAATAGCGGCACGGCATAAACGACCAATCACAACGTTCAACACAAGATAAAAACCACCACCTGACGACTTGAAAAGCACTTGACTCTGATGATGCTCAGGTTGTCAAACTGTCAGTAACGTTTATATCAACAACTGTTCCTTTTAGAACTACTTACAGAACCTTAAGAAACCCAAAAGGCATGCTTAACAACGAGCTAAGCCCGCTGAGCTTGGTAAAATCTGAACTATACTGAGAAAAGGAAAGAGCTATCGCCTGTACAACGCCTCTGTTGACATTGTTGGAATTTCAACCAACGACACTGAACTTGCGTCGAGAATTATTTTAATCTCGTATTGTTCATCGTGTCCCTCAGTGAGATATTTCGAGACACCTATGCAATAAAGGTTATCTTAAAATACGGCGAGACATTGATATGGTGTCACCATAACAATATATGAAAGCTAAATGAACTCAACAATACTTGGGCAAGATTTCCCCACAAGTCCTAACTACATTATGCATGCAGCAGATGAATTGTTTAAGGTAATGCACATGTAAACATTTCTTGTTATTGCAGAATGAAACAGTATGGCTACAGCATGCATAGTGAAGCAGGGACTGGTGCGGAAGTCATTCCAATACCTGCAGCGGAGGATCGAACTCTACAAAATACAACTCCGGCAACTATGGTCAAAGTTTGATTTCGTCCTCGTGTACCGGTACACGAGGGCATAACCATTGTACTTTCTTTTCTAGGAGTTATTGTTTAGCTCTAATGTTTTGTTTGGTCTCTTGTATCGGCTCTTGTGTACCGGTACATGAGGAAAGAAGCCAAAGTTTCCTCTGAAATTATGAACACCGAGACCTTGCGAGGGTTTGCGATGATACGGTTTTGCGTTATTTTTGGTGCGGTTTTTATGGTAATTTTCATTTGAAAGTACGGTATTGCAGCTTGCAAGACTACGAGGTTTGCACTTTATTTTGGAATTTTATGTCGGGGTTATCGATGAAAATATGCATGCCTTGTCTTGTTTCCACCTGGATCCTACCCACTCCGGTCGTCTCAGTTAAAGTACAAGTTTTCTGCGTGTTTGTGGTGTTTTTACTTTTGTCCTTGAGGTTTTACGGTATTTGGACCCAACACCCTTCCCCCCCTTGAGGTTTTACGGTATTTGGACCCAACACCGTTCCCCCCTCCCCCTCCCGCTTCCCTTACGTCCCACTTTACGACAATCACACTACAAACCTTTGTATATGAGATGAACACATCACAGAGATCAATAACGTCGGTGTTTCCCGAACCAAGGTCGTGTTCATCTGTGTCCTGCTGGGCAGACAGAATATCCAGTACATTGGGTGAAATACGCAGCTTGGATAGCTCCATGCTGGTAAAAGTGAGTGCATAGCCAGAGTATGTGACCCATTTTCCATCTGCCTCGCCCTTTGTATGAATCCCATCAAAAAGTTTCTTCCCTCCAAAACCATCATAAACATGAGTTATTCTGCCCTAAGGAAAAAAACAACACAGAGAGTTTTCGACATTTTTGCCCCTGCAGTGTAGCTGGCCTTCCTGTACAAAGTTAAGGGTCAGTTTTCTTCTTTTTGTAACCGTTTCACAATTACTAACAAACGCTTTTCATTCATCTAATTCACCTCCATTGACGCGTTGCTATACCTCCACCAATAACATAACTACAAATTTCCAGCGAAGTCAGGGACCGTACATTTTTTACGAGGGAGGGGAAGATGGTGGGATTTAGGGAGGGGGCCATGCGAAAAAAAAATCAGGGTAAAGGGGCGGTCAAGTGAAAAATGTTTTAATCCGAAATTGACTTCTCTTTCTTTTGATTGGGGAAAGGGGGGCATGTGAAAAAGTTGGCAAGCTGAGGGGGGTCACGCAATATTTAAATGGTGCTTCCCGAATCACACCAGCTCCCTCCCTCCCCTCCCTCATAAAAAATGAACGGTCCCTTATGGGTAAAACGTTTTCTCAACACGAGAAGAGAAATTTCATATTTCCAAGTGGCCATGTTATGTTGTATTTATCATATTTAACAATCAAATACCAAACCATTTTACTTTTTTAAAATTGTAGTCCTAAAGTGCGAATTGGTATGTAACCAAGGCAACAGTGACCTTTTTGCGTGTGAAGAAAACGTGTTATTTTAACGTGTGAAGGTATCGTGTTTTCGTGCTACAGTTCACCTGCAATCTCAGCCATTAATCGCTGGAACACTTAACAATCTGTAATGCTATATTCCTTCCCCCTTTTCAAAGTTGCAAATATCCAGCGATTTTCAAGCACAACCTAAAACACAAAAGGGTTTCCAACTTTTTAAAGGAGGGGGAGGGTATAAACTGACGCATGTGTTCCTAGATTATTGCCCGAGATTGTGGTATCTTACTGAAATTTATGCTGTGGTTCAATTTTTTTCCTTAGTCTAAATTTTATTTTCCTTTGTTTTTCGCTATGGTAATGTATGATAATGATTTTGAAACAAAGGAAAATAAAATTTAAACCTACGATAAAATTGAACCACAACATTTATATAGTAGAGAATTGCACCAGTACAGTAATAATTGTAATAACGCTGTTTTGAAAACAGTCCTAAGAAAATGCGCGCGCTGATTGGTTAGAATTCATGATTCTATTAAACAATTAGATGAGATTTCCATTGCGTGATAGTTGACGAGGGCGCAGCCCGAGTCAACTATCACGCATAGAAATCGAGAGCGAATAATCTTACTGTTTTAGTATAAATCTACTAGTCGTTCAAAACTTTGACTTTTCTGGAACAGCCTCGACCAGTAAACTGTCTAAATCTTCTTCAAGGACACTTCGAAAATGTGAAGAAGCGGCCGCCATTTTGTTAGCAAATGCACACTGCTACGCTACTGATCATCACTATATCTATCACAGAATAGATAGTGGGTAGCGTAGCCAATCAGAGCGCGGCATTTGTGATAGAACGCTAGTAGATTTATACTAAAACTCGATAGAAACATGAAGAAAACGTTTCCTATTTCTTAAACAGTACACCTGCCTACCTGGTGATAGAACGCTAGTAGATTTATACTAAAACTCGACAGAAACATAAAGAAAATATTTCCTATTTCTTAAACAGTACACCTGCCTACCTGGTGATAGAACACTAGTAGATTTACACTAAAACTCGATAGAAACATGAAGAAAATACTTCCTATTTCTTAAACAGTACACCTGCCTACCTGGTGATAGAACACTAGTAGATTTACACTAAAACTCGATAGAAACATGAAGAAAATATTTCCTATTTCTTAAACAGTACACCTGCCTACCTGGTGATAGAACACTAGTAGATTTACACTAAAACTCGATAGAAACATGAAGAAAATGTTTCCTATTTCTTAAACAGTACACCTGCCTACCTGGTGCCCACCTGCCTACCTGTATTGTAATAATTGTAATAACGCTGTACAGTACATCTGCCTACCTGGTGATAGCGCAGACCACCCAGTCTCACTCCTTCCTGGCCCCGGTATTTTCCTTGAGGAAACAGCACGATAGAGCCAACTGCTACCTCCTCTGGCTCTGGTACTCTATCAAGTGCAAGGTTGGAATACTCTACCACACGCCCCGTGGGGTCTTGATCGTCCCAGTTGATGGTGTATTTAAGGTCTTGTGGATTGAATGAGACAATAGCTGCTGTGAAGTACTGCCACGGAGTCGACTCCCACATCGCCAACACCTTGATAATAACAATAATTCATTGAAGAAATAATAATAATAATAATATTTTTTCCTAAAAAAAACCGTGAAATTCATGTATGAATAATTACATAACTATAACTATGACTATTAATAAAATTACTCTGATATTACTCGTGCACTGATTGGTCGAAAACCCTTGGGTTATTGTGCCGGTAAACCCATAGAAAAGAGAAACGTTTCTGTTTTTATTTAAAGTTAGTTTATAAAAGCAATAAACCACAGTTTCTAAATGGGTTGCATCACATGATTTGCAAGCTCTTCTCGTGTTCTCCCATCAACCCACGTGGTTTATTTCCCCGGTACACCCATAGAAACTGCGGTTTATTGCTTAAATAACTACGTTAAAAAAAAAGGATTAAATAGTACCAAGTCGTTTAATTACGGGGCCACAGTCATTCTGGAATTCTTCTATTTTGTGCTTGCAATTGTTTGATTGTGGGTAACAATTAGCAGCTGCTAGAGATCATAATAGTTTTGTTTATAAACAAAAAGCTGCTAAAGTTCACCTTGCCACTCCATACACTTTTATTTTATTTTATTTTATTAGCTTCGCCTGTTAATAAACAATGAAACAAGTAGATACTTAATAGGCAGGGGTGCCACAACAGCAGTGAGCCAATTACAGTGGTCCCTTGCTGCACTAATTTATAAACTTTTAGTGAAAAAAAAAATAAGCGGTGTTCAGCACATTAATTTTTGTTTTTGTTGGTGGAGGTATGGCAGTGGTGGTTGGCATGCTGGACTTCAGATCATGAGGTCGGTAGGATCATTTAATTCTGACAAAGGTGTTTCACTAATTGAATAAATAATATATCAATAAGAACTACAAATACAGTGCCCTCTGTTCCAGTAATAAATTCATACTGACGATCACACTGACTATATTAAGTCCTGCATTATCAACCAAAAAGCAGTCCATTCACCTTATAGCAACCTTACATCTGATCTGATTATAAAATTTCTGATGGCTACCAAAGATGGTATTATCGGTAATAGTACTTTGAAAAACACAAGCTTCTTTGTTCCTGTACTAACTCATTTGATTGTCAACTATTGAATATTTGTGGTGCAAAGGAACAGTTTAAAAATGTCAGTACTCACTGGATCTCCAACTTTGGGTAAATTCTTTATTTTCTTTGGTGAAGCCTGGGGTTTTCCTGGACTCGTCAGTAAAGGCTAATTAGAGAATCAAATCAGTATAACACCATTGTGTACTAATTAAATAAA
The DNA here is from genome assembly GCA_949710005.1 of Ricordea florida. NCBI lineage: Eukaryota > Metazoa > Cnidaria > Anthozoa > Corallimorpharia > Ricordeidae > Ricordea > Ricordea florida. The sequence continues at coordinate 9,815,916 of OX453273.1, read as the reverse complement.
TTAGCTTGTTCAAAGGAAAGTACCCAAAGCAAAGGATCTGAAATCAAATTATAAATCTGCCATGGGGATGGTACATGCTAGGGGAGTGAAGAGGAAATATGGAATAAGAACCAAAATAGTTTGGTTGGAAATGGAACAATGCTATTTTACTGGGCCCAATAACAGAATAACAATTTCCTTTGGAACGATTGTTTATTGATTTTGAAAACAATGAATGACAGTTACACTGTTACACTTACAAGCAGAAATAATTGAATCATCAACTCCCAAATATTCCTCTTCACCCTTGGATACATAGCAGCACATTTTCTTAAAAAAAAAATTAAGGTTGCAACAAAATTTTGCTTCACCTGCTGGGCCTGATGACTGTACAATAGTTTCTGATTAATCTGTTGGTTTGTTTCCTTCAATTTTTTGATTTCAAAATCCTTGGCTTCTTGCTCTAGCTTCAACTTTTCAATCTCCTTAATGAGAAATTCCTCATTCTCATCCTCCGTATACAGCACATCAGGCATGCTTTCATAGCCACCATTAAGCTGTCCATGTCGTAACTTCTCATTTTCCTCTCGTAATCTGTGGATTTCTTGTTGCTGTGACTGTTGTTGATACCTTAAATGCTCTATTTCCTGGAGATATTGTATTTCATTCTCATTTGCCACTTCCAAGCTACCAGATGATGGTGCACATCCCATTTTCACCAAAGTCAAAATACCTTTAATTACTGCAGCTTTTTATCTGCTTGTGTAAAAGCAACATATATCTACATATTATAATAACAAACAATTAGTTTTGATTTGTTCCTCAAAGTACATTACATGTGTGTTATGCACAGTGCAATTTTGTCCTACACATGTAAAAGATTGATAAAAGGAAACAGTCCACAAGTACAATATGTAGAAACATCTTCCCTGAAATCAGATAGTGTAACTCGTGCTTCATGTTCTAGAAATTAAAATCTCCCTAGGGTCTTGCATCCTTACACGTCTAGGAGTATATACAGCACTATAATTTCTATATAATGAAAATCAGTTGGCCGTGATGGTCATGCAGTTCTCAATATTATTAGTGTTTCAATGAGAACAATTTCATTTTTTTTCAGTCTCAATTTTTTTTGGCATAAAATGAGTAAAATCCTTCAATAATAATATATTATGATCCTGATGACTCAACCCCAGCCTGTTAGTGTTACAACACAATGCATGAATTTACTGCAATAAAGTGAGTCACAAAAATTAGTAATGTGGGGTTGGTTTCTAAAGAAACTGGTGCTGCATTGGTGGGGAATTCAAACTCAAGAAATTGGGATAATCAAACAAGTTGATAAAGTAATTTACAACACTGTGAGGTAAAAAGGGGGTGCTAATGTTTTGATCTTGAACATAATGGCCCTTTGTTAGAGTGAATGAGAGGATTACGGGTTATGTGCAATTTATATAGAGAACTTTGGACTTAATATGCTATTGGTGGAGCCATAGCAAAGTGTGGATGAGAGTAAATTAATTAAATGAAAAATGTTTGTTGATACCGTGGGATAAAGAGAGCCAAGTAAGAACATAAACCTTTGTTCTAGATTTTTAAAGTGCTCCATGTCGCCCTCATGCAGGGAGAGCCCACAGATCATCATGTTTTGAGTGGAATGGTTAGGCAGATTAACTTTAACACTTTAATCCCTTTCCTGCATCAGGACAACAAGGAAAGCTGTAAAGCTACTGTATTAGTGCTTACCATAATATTATACATTGTTCTTAGTCACAAGGAGCCAACAACTTAAATTTAATTACTCACAATATTTTTAATTATGAGAAATTATGTTGTCTCTGTGAAGTTTTTTTTTCTTAGCCAGGAAATGTATTGAGGTTTGAATTTGCAGTACCATTGGTTCAGTGGCAGTTTCTTCAACAACTGTATGCTGTATTATGCATAATTATACTGGGAAACAAAGAAATACAAAAATTGAACCAAGGATACACAGTACTCGATCACATTATTTTTTCAACTAATCATCTTGCTTTTCTGTTACACATCAATGCTGATCCATATTCTATATTAAGTTCACTCAAAGAATAATGGCATTCATTAATACCTTACTTAAACTCTTGGATTATCATTATATGTATCAATCACGGACATGCAAAATTGTTTATTCCTTTGTTATTATAAGTCACTGCTCCTTGTTTTTTTGTTGCCACAATTATTTATTTATTCCTGCACATTATGGTGCTAAGATTTCCATATTTTTTCTTAATCATACTTCATTCTGCCTGCTTTAGCCATGCTGTTACATTCTTCAAAAACAAGAGATATTTTCAGGTGTACAGTCCTAACCAATTCATGATCAGCTACAGCATGCAAAATGAAGCAAAGGATAATATGGTAATTTAGCCTGTTAACGTGCAGGAATAAAGAAATAATAATAAAAAAACAAATGTTAAATATATAATAAAAAAGGAATAAATAATTTCACATGTCCGTGATCGATATATAATGATAATCCAAGAGTTTAAGTACAGTATAAAGATAATTGTCATGTATTTGGTACGGGTTAACATCCAAGATGGTGGACTTACAAGCGTGACTCAAATCTGTCATACTATGAATGTCACATGCGTGACCTGCGCGCGCACATGCAAATGACCAAACAGGGAGACCATAACATCTCCTCCCAACAAAAACATGAGGTAATAAAATGACAATATTGAAGAAGAAACTGTACGGTGGCCTAACTTCAACACAACAGTATACAAGCTAACAAGTTTTCAGTAGCACTTTAACAACAGTTACAACAGTTCATAGATCTAGTCTCTGTGGGGCTCTCCGCTCTCTCTGGGGGTATCGCCGGTCACTCATTACTGGCAGATCTACTCCGGGTGGTGGTGTCTTTGTAGGAGTCTCACTTGCAGGTTCGGGAGTGGCAATTTGTTCTTGTGAGCTAGTCACTGGTACCGGTGGAGCTGTGCCGGTTGTAGCAGGAACATCTGGTTGGTATACTTGTATGCTGTCTGGAATGGGATCTGGACTTTTGCTGGGTGTCTCACAGACACCTTCCCAATTTGGTTGTACTCCAGTAGAAATTAGCTGATCAAGGTGTCTGCGCCAGATTAAATCTGGTGCCACTTGAACCTTGTACATCAATGGTCCCGTTTTCTCAACAACACGTCCAGCACGCCACTTCAGATCTCCCCGGTAGTCTTGTGTCATCACTTTGTCTCCCACCTCCAGTTGCCGGGTCGGTTGACCTTTAGCACTCGCAGATTGCATGCTCTGCTCACATTGCTTATTCACCATCTTCTGGTTCCGGTTCGGCTTCAGTAGGTCCAAACGAGTACGTAATGGTCTGCCTAGCATCAGCTGTGCAGGACTCTCTCCTGTCGACGAATGAGGAGTGTTCCTGTAGGCAATAAGGAACTTTGCTAACTTCTCCTCCACTGGCTTATAACTCCCTTTCATGGAGCGCAAAGCTTGCTTAATGGTCTGCACTGTTCTCTCAGCAAGACCATTGGTGGCTGGATGATATGGTGCAGAAGTAATGTGCTTTATGCCATTGCATTTGGCAAATGCCTGGAATTCCTCAGACACAAATTGAGGGCCATTATCACTAACCAACTGCTCAGGAATTCCAAATCTTGCAAACAGGTTTCTAAGAACTTCAATGGTCTTGGAGGAGTTAGTTGACTTCATTGGGATGACTTCTGGCCACTTGCTATGTGCATCAACAACCACTAAGAACATGGAATCCTGGAATGGGCCAGCATAATCAATATGGATGCGTTGCCAAGGCGAAATGGCCCATTCACAGGGGTGTAAGGGTACCTTGCTTGGCATCTTCTGGTTCTGCTGACATCCACTGCACTTCCTGGCGACTTCCTCCAGTTGATGGTTGATGTTCGGCCACCATACATAACTTCTTGCTAAAGCCTTCATCTTAACTATTCCTAAATGACTGTCGTGCAACTCATCTAGCACCCTCTTTTGCAGCTTGCTGGGAATCACTACTCGCATTCCCCAAAGGATACAGCCCCGGTGGACTGTAAGTTCATTACGGTGTTCATAGTATCCCGCATCTCCCTCTACACGTACTGATCACCCCTTCACCACAGAATCATAAACTCTGGCTAAAATGGGGTCACGTTGGGTCTCCTTGGCAACAGTTTCACTGGATACAGGTAGCACATTAAGCTGCATTGCATGAAACACCTCCGCTGAATCAACATCCAACTCCCCCTTTTCACATTACTGTAGTGGAAGTCTTGACAACCCATCTGCATTGCAATGTTTCTTAGTGTTCCTGTAATCAATGTCATACTCAAATCCAGCTAGGAACAGTGCGTACCGCTGGAGCCTTGCTGCAGTCACAGCAGGTACTCCCTTCTCAGGATGAAAAATGGATTCCAGTGGCTTGTGATCAGTGATGAGCGTGAAGCGCCGCCCCCCTTCGGTCTTTGTGAGGGACCTGGATGCAAAGGCAATTGGTCTTTCAGTTCCATCTGGCATGACATGTGAAAGCACTGCTCCTATTCCTGTGGGCAAGGCATCACATGCCAGCTTAACCTGCAAAGCTGGGTTGTAGTGAGTTAAAACCAGCTCGGATGTTATTAAGCGTTTAGCCTCCTTAAAAGCATGCTCACACTGTGGTGTCTACTGCCATCTGTTATTCTGCTCAAGCAGCTGGTGCTATGGGTGGAGAACTGTGGCTGCATTCGGCAGAAACTTGTTGTAGTAATTGACAAGTCCAAGGAATGAGTGGAGTTGTGACACATTCTCGGGCCTTGGTGCATCAACTACTGCATTAACTTTCTCTTGGGTCTTGTGCAAGCCTTCACTAGTAATCACATGCCCACAAAACTCAACTCTCTCTTTGAAGAACTCGCACTTCTCTCGGTTTGCTCTAAGGCCAGTATCTTGTAAGCGCTTCAATACTTTTTCTAGATTTTCAAGGTGTTCTTCATCTGTCTTCCCAGAAATGATCATGTCATCCAAAATGCATTGTATTCCAGGAATTCCTTGGAATACCTGGTCCATTGAACGTTGCCAAATTGCAGGGCTTGAGGTCACCCCAAAAACTAGCCGATTATATTGGAAAAGACCCTTGTGCGTGTTGATGGTCAAATATTTCTTTGACTCCTGGGTAACCTCCATTTGATGGTATGCTTGACGCAGATCTAACTTACTGAAATGCTTCCCTCCAGCTAAATTGGCAAAGATATCCTCTATACGTGGTAGGGGATACTGTTCTGCAATCAAAACTGGGTTGACAGAGACTGTAAAATCTCCACACACACGTACTGAGCCATTGCGCTTAACAACAGGCACAATAGGACTTGCCCACTCACTGTAGCCTACCTTGCTGATGATACCCTCCTTTTCAAGACGTGAAAGCTCTGCCTCTACCTTGGGTCGCAATGCATATGGTACTGGTCGAGGCTTAAAGAACCGTGGTTGGCAATTCTCTTCCACCTTAAGATCTGCCTTTTGTCCTTTAAGGGTGCCTAGTTCATCGGCAAACACAGATTTATACTTGGCAATGAGCTTGTCTACCTTATCTTGAGCCACCCCAACCTTAACCCGGCCCAACTTGAGAGCTTTAATCTCGCCCCAGTCCAACTTAATCTCAGATAGCCAATCATGCCCAAATAAAGCTGGTCCTGGTGTCTCAATAACTTGGACATGAAGCTGCTTAGTTTGGTCCTTGTACTCAACACTGCAGTTGATTTTTCCTTTGGGAGTAATCTTTTCCCCAGTGTAGGTCTTAAGTGTTATCTCACTTTTTTGCAATTTCTTACGGCTAAAAAGTTCCTTGAACTGTTTGTAAGGGATGACAGACACCGCAGACCCCGTGTCTAGCTCCATTTTGAGAGGTTTCCCATCAACAACAGGGGTAACCCAGATCACATCAGCCTTATTCCCGATGGAATTTACTTCCAAACTGGCTAGGAAATCATCATCATCACTACTGGGGCATTCGTCACCAGACTCACTGTTATCACTACCCAGGTGATCTACAGCTGCTTTACCTCGTTTCTTACAAGCTCTCTGAATGTGTCCTGTTTTCTTGCAATAATGACACACTTGTTTCTTGAAGGGCCAGCTCTTCTGATCATGGTTTCCATGGCAGTGGTAACACTTGAGCTCAAGTGTTTTGGCTTCTCTCTGTTCCCTTCTCGGCTTAACTAAGGGATTACCTTGCTTACTTGGTTTTGCCTTGTATAGTTTATTCACAGGGTTTGGCTCTTTACCCCCTTGCATAGCTTCAACATCTTTATAAGACTGCTCAATAGCAATACATTTGGCAACGGCAATATCAAATGTAAGTTCCTCGAGATTCAGTTTTAGGAGTTCAGACATCATTCTTTTGTCGCGAATTCCGGAGACCAGCCGGTCCCTCAGTCGCTCCAATCGCATGGCCTCATTAAACTTACACTCCATGGCTAAATGTTTTAAGACCGCAACATACTCACTCACCGTTTCACTGACGTTTCGTGCTCTATTGTCAAACTCGTATCTTGCGACCAAAGCGGATTTTTGCGGTTTAAGCTGCTTTTGTAGTCGCTGGACCACCCCTTCGTATGTAACAGAATCCTCCCTCAATAGAGCTGGGGCAACCAATTGCAAATCTTTCGCCAACTGGTAGATATCGGTCGGAAGATTCGTCAGTAGGACTGCCTTTTTCTGTTTTGCATCAGTAACACCATTTGCGACGAAAAAGAACTCCAGTTGTTCAGCGTAAGCTTCAAAGTCGGTTCCCGCGACAAACTTCTGAACCTTGCCGATATTGCGAGCGAGTCTTTGCGCTTCGTCTCCGTTGTTTGACATCGTCACTCCAGTTAGACGTAGTAGCGATAGGATTTTACCGTTCTACCGCAAATAAAACTCCATAAATCCCATCCTCGTCGCCAAAATTGTCATGTATTTGGTACGGGTTAACATCCAAGATGGTGGACTTACAAGCGTGACTCAAATCTGTCATAGCGGAGCTCCACAGCGGCTCGAAGAACCGCAGAGCGGAGCCCCATAACTACCGTGCGAGGATAGAAATTTACAAAACCATGCGTTTGAGTTTTCATGGTCATTGTGACTAGCGGCATGGCTCGCGGGCGCGTGCGCCTAGCGACGACGACGACGACAACGACGACGACGACGATGTTGCCCCAACATGGCGGCCATAGTCATCTGGGATATTTAGAAGGTCTTAAACCGAAAGGAGGCTTTGTTTTTCGCGCGCTTTTCGCGGCTTGCCGCGGCTACACAACCTACAGCCAGCAGTCTACAGCAGTCTACAATGTTTTGCTGAAGAAACGGATTTTATTCCATAGGTACTGAGATTTACTCCTTATAAATCTGTGTGAGAAAAATAGTCTGTAAAAAACTAGAAGCAATTTGATTGGTTGGACCATTTTCTTCAGTAGTGAAAAAAAGTGGTCCGACCAATTCACTGTTCATAGAGGTGGGATCAGTTTTGACGCCATCAACTCGGCAAAAAGTGAGCAATAACGGCTTCTTCCTCAGCTTCGTCTTTGAGAAATTCTAGGTTTGCAGATACAGCTTCAGTCGAGGACTTCATACAAGATCAAGAAAATAAAAATACGAATAACAAATCCGAACAGCCCGTTGCTTCACTGAAAGAATTCTTGACGTTGAAAGGCGAATCAAGGTCCGTGGAAGAAATTCCTTCAAACGAGCTCAATTCAGTTCATGAGTGAATTTGTCCGGTAGCAGTGGGAAAGAAGGAAAACAAAGATTATGAGCCAAGTTCGCTGCGTTCTCTCTTTCGCAACGGTTATTTGAATAAAAAAGCTACGGATTCAGCATCTCAAAAGAAGTGGTGTTTGAAAAAGCAAGAGCCGCATTAAAACATTTTACATTGTATTTCCCGTACACAAGACATTCCTGAGTCATTCATGAGTCGTTTTAAAACGTTTTTAACTGTCTTTGGTTCTTATACTTCTAGCGACATTTCCAACAGTGTTTAAAGTAGAATTTTCCAGTTCGTGCAATGTTTGTATCATTTTAGAGAAGTAAATTTTGAACGCATTTTTAACTTGACTGTCATGTTTATTCGGTATGCTCCAAAATAAAGCCTGCTAAGTGCGTTTTGCACCTTGTTGTGGTATCTTGATTTTTCTAGCCCAGCGTGATTCATGATCAGTTAGTAGTATTTTGTAAGGAGTAAATCTCAGTACCTAAAAAATAAGCAAATTACTTCATAGTTAGTTCGCCCGTACCATTTTTCTTCACTCGTTGTGAAGAAAAGTAAACTCACTCGTTCGCTGCGCTCACTCGTTCGTTTTCTATTCTTCACAACTCGTGAAGAAAAATCGTCCACCCTCACTAACCATGAAGTAATCTCTATATTCATAGCGGTTTTGGAGGAAAAAGTTTCTTCCTACAAGTTTTCAAGCGTTTTTGGAGGGACATAAGCATAAAGCTGAGTGTCTATTTTTCCTTTGTTAAAGAGCTGCCTAGCTGCTTTTGGTGTTGCTTTAAAACTATTATAATTTTGCTGACCAGGTAATGGTTCTTCCGTTGAGTCGCGAGCTAGATGTTTTTTTTTGACGATTTATTTGAGCTATCGAATCTTCTTTAAGTAGTTGCGTACATCAGGCGTATTTAATAGCTTTAGTGACAACATTTTCAATGTGTGAGGGTCTGTGTGAGGAGCTCCGCTTTTAGGCTGGCCTAAATCTATTTAATACTATGAATGTCACGTGCGTGACCTGCGCGCGCACATGCAAACGACCAAACAGGGAGACCATAACAATAATATTATTGAATCCTGTAAATTTAGGTTATGATGATAACCTCTGATTTATTTACAGAGAAAGCTGTACATGTTAAAAGCCACATGTAACTGGGATATCGAGACATCCTAGAACGAATTGATAAAGTAAGTTATACCACCGTAATGTAAAAGGGAGGTGGTATAACTTAATTTATCAATTCGATTGATTATCCCAATTACTTGTGTTTCAATTCCACACCGACGCAACACCAGTTTCTTTAGAAACTATCCCCACAATACTAGCCATTCGTTTTCATCAGTCTTAATTACATTTATATTAGTTTTTCTATATACACTCTAGAAAACGCACCACGACAGGAATACTTTAAAATGACAAAGTATCTTAAAAATAACCTTGATATCACTTATCGTAAATTCTAATACTATACCTGAGCTGTCTTCTGTATGGTTACGAGCAATGGACCCGGCCACTAGAAAAGATGTCTTTAAGACATGTAGGGATTTTATGCCTTACGAAAACGTTTAACTTTACTAAGAGGAAATAATCCTTTGAGAAGAAAACAAGCGGAGTTTGCGTTGCTTGAGGTAGACTCATGTGTTGGCTGAACAAGACAAGGATCATTAACTTTGCACAATAGCGTAAATTCATTTCCGTGGAAACCTTCGTCAAACAAATCGGCGGCCATGTTTACAAAGAAATATCGTTAGCGCCCAGCACCTTATCAACAACGCTGTCGGAGAAGGTGACTAAGAAGTCTGGAGAGGATTGTTGTTAATTTAAAATGGCGGACAGCTGGCGAGAAAGCTTGAAGTATAAAACATCGACAATTTTGTTTTTCTGGTTCGGCAAAGCTTAAGCTGGAATTTAAGTGGCAAAGAGGAATGGATGAACTTGTAACAGACCTGAGCATCGCCCTAGATCGCACAGATGACCCCCCCTCAGCTCATACGGATACAACGATTGGAACGAGAGAGTCACCATCAGCAACACCAGTTCGGAAAGCACCGAAAAAACGACGGGTTAGAAAGCGAAAATCGGACTATCCGCCTCTTCGAGAACCTACTAAAGGAACTCCCGAAAGCAATGATTCGGTCGAGGAGGCTCTGAAGGATTACATCGAAAACATTACTATGGGTCAAAGTGACTCGGAGGATGAAATTCCGTTTACGAAACGATTGTCGTCTTTGCGTGTTCAACTGAACGTTGATCCGTATCCTTTACCCGAAAAGGGAGAGAGTGACTCTGTTAGTGAACCCTTAATAGGACTGACGAAACGTCGGAACAAACGCAAGCGAAAACTCAAGAGGATGTCGAATGCTCAAGCTCTGAGCGATTCGCCTCTCAGACTGAGTAGGACAAGAAAGCGAAAAGTTTGCGGGAAATCTGTTACGGGGAGTGAGATTCATAGCAGTCGCGGACGAAGGGATGAAGAAGGGACGCTAGCCGATATTGAAAATGGATTAAGCAGTGGATGTGGCGAACCGATGGACACATGCGCCTCTTCGAGTCAGTTTTACAAACTGCCAACACGGCAATCGGGGATCGAGTGTAACAACTGGAACTCACTCTCACAACCAGAGGATATCGAAGAAGGGATGGCTATCGCCGGTTCCGAAGGTGCTAAAAATCACTCGTCGAACTCAGACGACAGTGATTTGGCAGGCTTTTTCACCAATGACGAAGGGCGTCTCGGTGACGATGAAAGAGAGGAAAGCTCATTTGAACATGAAGTAAAAATGAACGCTTGGTGGGAAGAAAAAAGCGCTAGTGATTTAGAGGAAGAAAAATTCCAAAGCATTGTGAACGGTGTTATGGATGAGTACAGGACACCTGGCGCACCATCAGCTGTTGATGCACGGATTGGACCAGGTGAGTAGTGGGTAAACAAGGGTGGTTTACCATTTACAGAAAGTTTCCGGAAATTCCGGTTGGAAAGTAAATGGACCTTCCAGTGGAAATTTTCCGGGAGCAACGGTTACGTCTGAAAAGGTAGTCCAGTTTTCCAAATTGGCATGTTCCAAACGGAATTTTGTGTTCCATTTTTTCTAAGTCATCTGTTGATGTCAGTTCTAGATTCCACCTTGTCACCCGCAGAGGGACCACGTGAGATAGCATTGCGCCTGCGTGAACTCAGTGCGTTGTTGCCTTAGTTGTGAACGGTTTGTTCTTTTGTCGTGCTGTGAAACTGGGTCGTTTTTCTTGTACAATGACAGCTAAATCGCCTTCTGGCAAATCTACAGAAGTTCCTGTGGAGGTACACCCGGTACCGGGAGAGAAAAGTAATAAGCGCCCAAAACGCAGTGCTGACAAAGACGGGATTGAAGTCATAATTGACTCCCGCCACGACGACATGTCGAGCGCTCAGCTCAGTGCTTTGCAAAAAACCATGGAAAAAGGTTTTTCACATATGACGGAGTCTTTGGCGACTATCTTATCACAAACGTTCGAGAAATACGTTTTGGAAGAAGACGTCGAGGTCACCGACGGTGATCCAAACGACAGTAATCTGTCAAATTCCTCACAACACGAACAAGAAGCTCGCCAGGATTCGACATCAAAGCATCCTTCGCCAAGTAGGCGTGTAGATGTTGATGCAACGGTGAATGACCTTTTGACTAATGTCAAAGAACCTGCCACCGAAAAACAATCAAACGGAGTTAATTTACTGGGAGATTTTCTGGAAACTGTTAAAAATGATCTGAAGTCGGAGGAGACAGGACCTCCCATTCACGAAGAGCTCGCAAAAATTGTGACGCGTCTCGTCAGGGACGGCATGCTTGAAGAAAAACTTCAAGAAAAACTTAATAAGTACCCGCAACCGGAAAACTGTGAAGGGTTGACGAAGGTTCGGGTTAACCAACTGATTTGGGACAACCTTAGTCCTTCCATTAGGTCACAAGACCTTAGATTGCAAAAAGTGCAAACAGCCATCGTGAAGGGCATGACAGCTCTCGCTCGCGTCGTGGACGCCATTTTAAAAAATGTCAGTGAGATAAATGGCGGGAAAGTGCTCGCCCAAGAGGCTATAGATAGCCTTTCGCTTTTTGCACATGCAAATGCCGAGCTGAACACTAGACGGAAAGAGCTCATAAAACCGGATTTGCACTCAGATTATAAGCATCTGTGCTCAGCGTCTATACCAGTGACTGCTGAACTCTTCGGAGATGATTTGTCTAAACAAGTGAAAGATATCTCCGAAGTGAACCGTGTCAGTCGAAAAGTGACATCTATCATGCCTCGTCATAGAGTTCAAAGCCACTCTCATTTTGGATACAAATCTCAGTCCTCTAGTGGAAGAGGAAAATTCTTCCGAGTGAAGGGACAACAGAAGCATTTTTTAGGCTGGCGATCGACCGTAAATCGCGGTCCTAACTCTCAGAATTCAGACTACCTCAAGCACAAGGGTCAAAAGAAATGAACCCAAATTTTGTGGACTTACCAGAGGTAAGTTCAGATCTTTTTTGTAAAAAACCAGATCTTGAGCCAGCAGGTAGACTAAAATATTTCCTCCCTGAATGGAGAGAATTAACATCGGATCCACAGATTCTTAAGACAGTCAAAGGTTTTAACGTTGAGTTTATCGACCGCCCACCTACTCAAGTGTTTCCTCCAAAGGAAATTATATTTAATCCAGAAGAAATTCGCATTGTTGATGCAGAGTTAGAAAAACTTCTCAAAAAAGGAGTCATTGTTAAATGTCAACACTGTCAAGGAGAATTTCTCTCCACGATTTTCCTGCGCCAGAAGAAGACAGGAGGATATAGAGTTATCCTCAATTTGAAGAACTTAAATCAATATATCAATAACCACCATTTAAAAATGGAAAGCTTGACTTCAGCAATCTGTCTGATGACACCTGGATGTTATATGGCATCTGTCGATTTACAAGATGCCTATTATTCTGTTCCAGTTGATGAAACCTACCAAAAATATTTAAAATTCTCTTGGAAGGGAGAATTATTTCAGTTTACCTGCCTTCCCAATGGTCTTGCATCTGCTCCTCGGCTTTTTACAAAATTGCTTAAACCTGTTTATTCCACTTTGAGGCAAGTGGGGCACATGAATGTTGGGTATATTGACGATTCTTACCTCCAGGGGCCATCATCTGATGAGTGCAGTAAAAATGTACAGGACACTGTCAATCTTATCACTAGAGTGGGTTTTCTACTGAACAAAGAAAAGTCTATTCTTGTACCAAGTCATGAATTAACTTTCTTGCGATTTATCTTGAACTCCCTCAACATGACTGTAAGGCCCACTCCAGAAAAAGCTGAAAAGCTTCAACAGAGATGTTCAGCATTATTGTCCAAACCTTGGGCCTCTATTCAAGAAGTCTCAGAAGTGATAGGCGTAATGGTTTCTATGTTCCCTGGAGTTGAGTATGCCCAGCTCTACTACAGACGCCTAGAAAATGATAAAATTAAAGCTCTCAGAGAAAGCAAGGGCAACTTTAATTCATTGATGGTGTTATCAGATCCATCGATTGATGACCTTAGATGGTGGGTCAACAATATCAAAAGTGCATTTAGGTCTATATCCCATGGAGATCCCACACTTTCCATATATTCAGATGCCTCAAAAGAAGGGTGGGGAGCAGTGTGCCATGTAGACAGAACCGGGGGCCGATGGACTGAAAATGAGTCTAACCATCACATTAATGAGCTAGAAACTTTAGCTGCCTTTTTTGCACTGAAATCATTTTGCTCTTCTATGTCAAATAGTCATGTTAACATTTTCATAGATAATACCACTGCAGTAGCCTCTATTAATTCAATGGGTGGAACACACTCTTTAGGGTGCAATGCAATTGCACGTGATATTTGGACCTGGTGTATTGCTAGAAACCTATGGCTGACAGCAATTTCTTTACCAGGTATAGAGAATGTTGATGCAGACAAGGAATCAAGGGAATTTAACGATAACATAGAATGGGCTCTTAAGGAAACTATTTTTCATCACATTGTCAAGCTCTATGGAAAGCCATCAATTGACCTCTTTGCATCTAGAATCAATACGAAAGTGTCTCGTTATGTGTCATGGAGGCCAGACCCTGAAGCCCAATTTGTGGATGCTTTCTCTCATTCTTGGTCTCAGGAGAAATTTTATGCCTTCCCTCCCTTTACCCTGATACTTCGTTGTCTACAGAAGATCGAAATGGACATGGGAGAAGGGGTTATGATTGTTCCAACTTGGCCGACTCAACCTTGGTATCCGAAGCTGATGCGCATGTTGGTGAGCACACCACGACTGTTACCAGCGACAACAGAGACACTGTATCTTCCCAGCAAACCCAGTCAAACACACCCACTGGGGAACAAACTGAAACTAATTGTATGCAAATTATCGGGGAATCCAAGAAGCAAAGAATTTCTGCAGAAGCAGCCCAAGTTATCCTTAAGTCATGGAGGCATGGCACAAGTAAACAGTATCAATCCTACTTCAAGAAATGGCTTGATTTCTGTCGTAGGGAACAGATTAGTCCAGATTGTTCCTCTTTAGGTCACGTTATAGAGTTCTTGTTAAAGTTATTTAATGATGGGCTTAGCTACAGTAGCATAAATACTGCTCGCTCAGCACTTTCGTGCATACTTCCCTTAACAGGTGGAGTTCCAGTTGGCAAACATCCTTTAGTTATAAGGTTTCTCAAAGGAGTATTTGAATCTCGCCCTGCCATGGCTCGTTATACTGCTGTATGGGATGTAAATCAAGTTCTAGATTATTTAGAGACTCTGTCTCCTGTAAATGAGATTTCTCTCAAGAGTTTAACTTTAAAACTCACTACCTTGTTGGCTTTGGTCACTGCCCAAAGGGGGCAAACGTTACTTCTTCTTAATGTGGATTCTATGATAGACAATCATACGTCTGTAGCATTTCGGCTTCATGGACATGTTAAGCAATCCAAACCAGGTTCAAAAGGTGTGGTGATTGAGCTCAAGTCATTTGCAAACCCACACCTGTGTGTGGTGACCACTCTTAGGGAGTACCTGATTAGAACTAAGCTTCTCAGAGAGTCTCATAGTCAACTGTTACTCAGTTACGTGAAGCCGCATAGGCCTGTGTCTAGAGACACAATTAGTCGTTGGGTCAAGGTTGTGTTACAATGTTCAGGTATTGATGTAACTATTTTTAAGCCTCATAGCACCAGATCAGCTTCAACTTCTAAGGCAAAGTTAAATGATGTTCCATTGTCAGATATTTTAGACAAGGCTGGATGGAAGTCTGAGTCCACCTTTGCTAAATTTTATGACAAAGCGATTGTACAAGACACTTTTGCCAATAAAGTTTTGGAGTAATTCTCACTTCTCTGTGAATTTGTTTATACCAACCTGAGCATCTGTCTTTGAAATCTCACGTGGTCCCTCTGTGGGTGACAAGGTGGAATTCAAAAGTTGAACGAGACTTACCAGAAGTTGAAGTTCGACAGGAATTCCACTTGTCACCATACACAGAGGGATTACGTGCCCTCCCATGGATCCCACCCTGTGTTGTGAACTTGACTACGATGCACAGGGTTGGTGCTTTAAAGACTGAGTTCACGCAGGCGCAATGCTATCAGCTCATGTAATCCCTCTGTGTATGGTGACAAGTGGAATTCCTGTCGAACTTCAACTTCTGGTAAGTCTCGTTCAACTTTTGAATTCTTTGTGCAAACAGGAGTGGATTTTGCAAATGGTAAACACCCATCCCAAAGAGAATTTTCTAATTTTGAATTTTGTTTACCATTTGCAAAAATCATACACTGACATATTTTCCCATGTAAATGGTAAACAACCAAGGTGCCATAAAAAGATAAAGAGTAAGATCAAGTACAGTGGATTCAAGCTACATGTATATCAAAACTACAGAATGCGTGGTTGTTACTGTAAATCCTCTGTTAAGACAGTCGGGTGGCTAATTATAGTTGCATGGCTAAATAGAGGAGGGTGGCTTATTGATTTAGATAAGAGGAGCATTATAGGTTTATTTGCTGACTTTTATTGTCATAGACTGTGTACTATGGAGACTCTGAAATTTTGTGAGTCTCATTAATTTCACCCTTTAACTCCTAAAGGGTCTCCCTTTGATGGGTAAAATTGTTTGGCATTAACCAGAGTAAAATTGTCACTCTTAGGAGGGAAAGGGTTAAGAGAGATAGTTTTTTAATGAGTCTCATGTGAAATGTCATTGCCACTGACATGTACTGTCATTGAATCATTGTAGGCTTTCAAGGAAGACTAAAGAAAATCCAAGCAACAACTGGACAAGTATGGCAAACTCTGAGTTTCTACTATCTTACTAGTATAAGACTTATGATTTCTCTTATTTTGGGTCAAATGAAGTATTGATGTGTCCAGTTAATGGCATTGGCTATAATGATCGGTGATGGAAATAATCTATATTTTTGTACTGGACTTGAGTACTTTTGCATATTTTTCAAATTTGATGTACTTTTTTAATGCATTGTCAAAAGTTACTAGTGGCGGCTTATCACAGTACAGTAAGAAAATATTTATTACCTAATTACGGTAAGTCTTGCATTATGGTGAATCATAATACACATAAATATCATTGTCTGCTCTAGGAGGTTGCCTTGGGTCATGTTGATAAAAATATGAGAGTGTTCCTGCAAGATGAGAAATGGACAGAGTAAGTACAGTAGAAATGGAAGGGGGATGAGGAAGAAAGCCCATAAATACTCTAATGAAGGGATAGGACTCATGTACTATGTTTGCGCAGGGCTTTACAAACCATGTGTTTGGGAGAATTTGATACCTGATCACACAAACACAAGACCAATGGCTGAGTGTTTATACTAATTGCTCTCAAATTTACTCAAATTCAGCAAGGTTTGTATAGGCCTGTACGAACATGGTAGATGTGTTCTGTCTGTAATGAAAAGATCAGAAGCATGTGTATGATACACATGCTTCTGTTGAAAGACATGAAAAATCTT
>OX453273.1:9661745-9794245 GCA_949710005.1 Ricordea florida | reverse complement strand
TTCTGGTAGCCCGCATATTTTTGGCGGGAAATTGCGTTGACGACTGAAAAAGAAATTTTCAGTTCATTGTCTTCTTGAGACACAATATTTCTACTCTACACTGTTAAAGTTTTACTAAAGGATAAACGAAACAATTTCTATTGCTATGTCAACAAACAATAGCAGAGAAAATATAATTTGCAGAACACAGGGTTCAGGTGAAGAGCAACGGGAAAGAGAGCAAGAATTAACTGAGGAAGAATGAGCGAAGTAGATCGCTAAAGAAGGCGCGCTCGGGAAAGAGAAAGGAGACGAAATTATAGCGAAGAACGCCGACAAGCAGAAAGAGTCCGGGCTCGAGAAAATAGACAAAATGTTAACGAAGAACGCCGAGAAGCGGAAAGATTCCGTGCTGTGGAAAACAGACAAAATTGTAGCGAAGAATGCCGAGAAGCGGAAAGACTTCGTGCTGTGGAAAACAGACAAAATTTTAGCGAAGAAAGCCGAGAAGCGGAAAGACTCCGTGCTGTGGAAAACAGACAAAATTGTAGCTAAGAAAGCCGAGAAGCGGAAAGACTCCGTGCTATGGACCACAAATTTGCATAAGTTTTGTCTGCATAATATTTGCTCACTGATGCGTTACTCAGCACTCGCACTTTCCACTTCCCCTTAAACTTGACACTTAAACTTGACACTTGACTTGGAAAACCGACTTCTAAACAAACCTTCTTCAGAAAAATGATCTTCTGAATGCACTACTTTTGAATGAGAAGCAAACTGATGAAAGATTTCAAATTTTTATGTCCTTTAATCATATAAACATCTCCCCTGTCGACGGCTAAGAAATACTCCCGCGGGAATTTTCTCTTGGCGGCAAATTGCAGAATGTAGCGCTTTCACTGGCAGCTTTTCGCGTTGTCGACGTTGTCATTTAGTGTGTCGATTGAGAACTTTGGTTTCAACGCCGTTGTTTTCGTAAAAAATGTTCTTCTAAATTGTAAAATGTCTCAAATGTATGTTAGTCATTCACGTGTTGCGTTGGACCAGGTCTACTTATAGTTCACACTTTTACGGTTATTTCTTTCTTTTGTTAAGTAACTACAGCTGATTGTAGTGAATAAATGAAGGCAGTAATTTTTTAAACTTACAATGCAATTAAGAAAAGAATAATTAATAATTATTTTTTCATTCTCGTGAAAAATGTTTTTCGGGCTGGTAGATGTTGGTTACAGCTTGCAATCTGTAAAATTAATTTTCTTTGCACCCTGCTTGGAGTAAACATTTATTTTACCGAGGTGTTCGTTTTAACATCAAAATGACAAGAGTTGTGTCCTGCATTTCCCAGTAGCGTGTACAAATCTTTTAAATACATTTACGCAAAAAGAATGGTTAATTTCATCAGGAATAGAATACAGTACATTGATAATTTGTGTTTTTTGTAGAATATACTCCATGATTTTGTAGGTAGAAAGACCGTACTTATGGCAGACGAAAGTTTAGACAAAAATCATAGCAAGTTAACCGACCTCGACACTTAACTATAGTTAAAAACGTTTGTGAATTCCTTCGCAATATTTTAGAATGCATTTACAGTTTAAAGTGAAATGAAAGTACTAACGGGACTACTATGTAAGCGTGTTTATAAGTTGATTTTTAGCTTATTTTCAAATTTGGCTGAAAAGTCTAGGTTCTAAGGGGGGTAAAATTGGAAAGTATTGATAAAGTTTTTGATAAGTACGTTTTAGGTTATTTTCAAATTTGACTGAGGTTCTAAGGGGGGGGGGGGTAAAATTGGAAAGTATTGATAAAGTTTTTGATAAGTACGTTTTAGGTTATTTTCAAATTTGATTGACGTTTTAGCTTAAATTTATAAGTTCGTTTTCTCAGATTACAAAAAATTGATTTAAAAGGATAGGTAAAATACATAAAGATTAGTTATGGAGCAAAAGGAAAATCTTGTAGAACAGCCAAAAGAAATTGGCAAAAGAATAAGAAGCTTAATAATAAAAAAGTTAGAAAAAATTATCAAAGAAAAAGGTAAAAAATTTCCAAAAAATGTAATTATTAAAGAGTTGCGAAAAATTCCAGAAATTGATAAGTTTTTCGAAAATAATCCAAGCCAATTACAAATTCCAATTCAAGAAATTGGTTTATTTCACGATAAACCGCAAAAACCAATTCTTGATGAGCCGGTACCTGAAATTAATGTTCCAATTCTCAAGCCAAAGAATATTTTCCGGGTAATGGATAAAGAAAAGTTTTACAAAAGGCTTGAAGAATTGGCAAATGAAAACATCATAAAATTTAATGGTAGTAATACTAAAAGTAAAACAAAAAGAAAGGTAAATATATCTGACAGTGTAAGAGATGAATTGAAGGAAAAAACTAGAAAGAAAAGAACAATAACCCTCAAAATATTTTCAATAAACCTAAATGAAGATGATCCCCTAATTCGAAATAACCGGAGAATAAATGAAAATATTATTAGAATTAGGAGGAATCTAAATAATGATTTGTCAGAAACAATTTATAATGAGTTGGAACCTCAAATAGAAATGGGGGTAAGAATTGTTTTCAGTTTTTCTGCTTTGATTCAAAGAGGAAATGGAGAAATAGCTTATCACTTTCATACATTTAGAAGCGGAGGAACTTTTAATTCCCTTTCTGAAATAAAAAAATATATAGAGAGGTGTGAGGGAGAGAGATTGAGCTTAGAAGGAGATGCTTGGATGAGAGCATATTTACCCCCAGAAAAGAAAATTAATAAACCAGGTGTTAATGAGGGTGGAGTTGAGTTTAGAGAAGTACAAATAAAAGTTATTAATACCAGACAACCTTTAGTTGGGTGTGGAAAATTACCCGATGAATTACGAAAGAAAAGATGTATTTACTCTGTAGATGATAAAGATGATAATCTAT
Source organism: Ricordea florida (assembly GCA_949710005.1). Classification (NCBI taxonomy): domain Eukaryota; kingdom Metazoa; phylum Cnidaria; class Anthozoa; order Corallimorpharia; family Ricordeidae; genus Ricordea; species Ricordea florida. The sequence continues at coordinate 9,791,347 of OX453273.1, read as the reverse complement.
GTGTATGGAGGTGCTTGGCTATTCTTATGAAAATCAATTCTGGTAAACAAAACCCTGAAAAATGCATAGAGAAACAAGCTTTAATTTTAGCTCGAACTTTTTATGGCAAAAAACTAAAAAAAGAAGATGTTAGATCAACAAAATTGGTTGATTTTGAGAAAATTTCAAAGGTTTTCTCCATAAACATTCGGGTTTATGAGCAGAAAGATATAAAAAATTTTAAGGTTTGGAAACTGGTGTTTGGGAAAAATAATTTCAAAGATAATTTACCAACTTTAAATTTAGGTCTTTATAATAATCATGGTTTTTTCATTAAGAATCTAGACCTTCTTGCCCAAAACTGGGTATGCCAAGGATGTAAACAAAAATTTACTAGACACGAGGATTTAAAAAGGCATTTTTCCGATGAAACATGTACAGGAGGAAAGACAAAAATATTATGCACGGGAGAAAAGATAAAACACATCATGAATGAATCTGACAAAGTTTTTTATGGGGGCAAAATAAATTTTAGTTATAAAGCATGTAGGTGGATAGAACACCAATCTAAAATTATAGGTAAACATATTCATCATGCGCTTTGTGGTCATGGTGGTGAAAGGTGTTATAGGGATGAAGAGGGGAATGAGATTTTGTTTGATGGATACGAGCCTGTTACAAAAACTGTTTTTGAGTTTTATGGGTGTAAATGGCATGGGTGCTCGTGTTTAACAACCGACAAAATTAAATATAATGAAACTATTGAAAGAGAAAAGATGATAAAAAGCTTGGGTTATAATGTAGTATCGGTTTGGGAGTGCGAAAATCCTGAATTACCTAATATATGGTTCAAAAAGAAATTTAATCCATATCCATATTTTATTGATTACGATTTTGAGGGAATATTACAAAAAGAAGATAAACATATTACCGATGATTTAATTTTTACCCATACTCACATTCCAGTTAGTGTTGCACTAATCGATAATTTAACAAAAGAACCTATTTTTCTTTACAACCAAAACCCTGATGTTCTTATAAAAGAATTCGTTGAAAAATTGGAGGAGAAAAGAAAAATTATTGTCGAAAAGGTTAAAGAAGAATACCCGCTTCCTGATCAAGATTCCTTGCAAAAAAATGTCTTGCAAAAATATGAAGAATGGTGTAATCAAGTACCTGTTTTGGGATTTAATAGTGGAAAATATGATATCAATTTGATTAAAAGGCATTTTATAAAACACATGACCGATAGAACAAGGGATATTTTTATTGCAAAGAAACAGAATAGGTATATGTTTTTAACAACACCGAATTTTAAATTCTTGGATGTAATGTCCTACCTTGCGCCTGGGGTTTCTTTTGATAAGTGGTGCAAAGCAAACAATTGTGAAGCCCAAAAGCTTAAACTTCCTTATGAAAAATTGGATGGTTATGATAAGCTTTCCTTAGTTGGACCCGTGAAACATGAAGATTTTTACTCTTCCTTGAAAAAGAAAAACATTTCAAAAGAGGAATATGAAGAATATTTGCTCGAATTCGAAAAGAGGGGCTGTGTTACAATGTTAGACTGGTTGAAAGAGTATAATTTGAATGATGTTATTCCCTTTCTAGAAGCCCTTGAAAAAACAAGGCGATTATATTATCCAGACGAAATTGATATATTAAAAGATGCTGTTTCGATTCCGGGTGTATCAATGAGGGCTGTTCTAAATAAATACCAAAAAATGAAGAAGAAAGGTGATCCTGAATTATACGCCCCAGGGCAATATTGTATTCATAGATGTTGTAATAACGAGTTTTGTAAAAAATGCCAAAAGATAAGAAAAGATTGTAAAATATGCGACAAAAACAAGATTTATAAACTATTGAAAACGGGTATGGTTGGAGGACCTAGTATTGTATTTATGAGATATGCTGAGGTAGAAACAATGATTCGCTCTCATAAATATAAAAATCCGAAAAAATGTGTGCGAATTGTTGGTTATGACGCAAATGGTTTATATCTATATTGTTCGGGACAAGAAATGCCATGCGGAAAAGAAGAATGCATTGAGGTTGAAAATCCATCAGATCCTAAATTTATTAAGAAGATTTGCGAAGATATTCTTGATGGTAATCTTTTTGGATTTTGCCAAGTTGATATCCATACACCTGACCACCTAAAAGAAAAGTTTGAAGAGTTTTCACCTCTATTTATTGTAGATGAAGTTCCTGAATATTTAGTACCAGAGCACATGAAAGAATATCAAAGAGAGACAGGTAGAAAACATCTAAAAGGCAATAAAAAATTGCTTGGTGTTACCAAGGCAAAAAAGATATTTTTATATACTCCTTTAATAAAATGGTATCTTAATCATGGTTTGGAGATTACCGCCATTCATAATATTTTAAAGTATGAATCGGGAAGGCCTTTTGGATTTTTTCCAAAAGAGGTGGCAGATGCAAGAAGAGATGGAGATATTGAGGTTTTATTGGAAAAACTAAGTAAGGCTTTTGAAGAAAACAAAATTGATGATGTAGTGAAAATTACCAATGAATTAAACCAATTTCCTGATATATTTAAAGTTATTGAGGAAAATAAAGATATCAAAGTATTGATTGAAAAACTAAAACCAAAGTACAAAGGTTGTAAAGAATTAGCCGACACGAATAAACTTAGGGGAAATTCTTTTTATGGTAAAATGATAGAAGATAAAGAAAAACATAATATTACAAGGTATACTCAGGATGAGGAAGAGGTTGAAAAAGCCTTAAGATCTGCGTTCTTTGAAGATCTTAATGAAATAAATGACACATATGAAATAGTAAAACGAAAAAGATTAATAAAAATAGACAGACCCTATCAATGTGGAATTGCGGTGTATCAGCTAGCAAAATTAAGAATGTTGGAATTCTATTACGATTTTCTAGATAAATATGTAGATAGAAAGGATTTTGAGTTGATACAAATGGATACAGATTCTGTTTACGCGGGAATTTCAGCTGAAAATTTGGATGATATTATAAAACCTGAAATGAGAAAAGAATACTTTAATGGGGGAAAAGAAAAATTCCTTTCAACATCTAAATATCATGATAAGACCCCGGGCTTGTTCAAAAAAGAGTTTGAAGGTATTAGAATGATTGCACTTTCTTCAAAATGTTATTATACAGATGATGGGAAAGGAAAAGTAAAGTATAGTTGTAAAGGCACAATTCATCATCAAAACGAAATAAACTGGAATGGTTACTGGGCTGCTTTAAAAGGGGCAAATGATATGGCACAAAATACTGGATTTAGAGTTAATGATAATCAAATTGTGACATATACACAAAATAAAAAAGCATTTAATGCATATTATGATAAAAGATGGGTTTATGAGGATGGAATTCACACAAAACCATTATATTAGATCATTTTCAAAACAGAATTAGGGGGTAACTCTGTATCATACGGAATAACCTGTAATTCTTCACGCACAAAACCTCGTCTTGGCCCATCTTGTAAAAAGTATAAAACAGGTTGATTAGGAGAAATTCTACTTCCAGAAATATAATAAACTTTTATACTCCAAATAGGATCTGTGGCTCTTCTTCTTTCTCCACCCTCAAGTTCACCCGGAGATAATAAATATCTAACCCTAACTTCAGTTGGTAGTCTAACCTCATCAAGCCCTACAACCCGTTTGTAATTTTTAGTTTTAATATCAACCTCTTTCATTTTTATAGCCTCATCAGGCTCTTTACCTGTTATTCTCTTTTTTGTATTATTCAAAGTTTTTAGAATAGCTGGTAATCTTTTCACCCATACTCTTGAACGACCATCACTAATCATTTCTTGCGCATATTGATGACTAAATAATCTTTCTCCCAATATTTTATTTGCGTTTTCCACAAATGCTTGGGCTCTATGATTACCAGCTTCACTTCTTTGCATTCTTACATTATGGTAATTCATGAGTTTACTAACTTCACCCATAAATTCTTTTCCAGGATCAACCATTAATGTTTTGGGGTATTTTAACCTTCTAGAATATATTTTTGTAAAAGCTTCTGATATCTCTCGACTTTCTTTTGAGGTTAATGATTCAGCATCTTTATATCTCGAGGCGATATCAACCACAACTAACGCATATTTATATGTTTTTCTTCCAACTCTATCATGCGGTAAAAATAATAAATCTGCTTGGTGAATCTGATTGGGTTTATCTACAGTCCAGTGCGGTCTAGGTATATATTTAGGCGCAGGAAGATAGATTTGCCATATTGCTTGTTTTTGTAACCATTGTTTTGCCTCATTTTCACTTACTTTCGCTTTCTCAGCTAATTTAGGAATTGCAGAATATCCTTTCCAATATCCCTCAGTTGAATAATATATTTTTGAGAGTATATTTTCGTTGTTCATTTAAAAATAAACAAATTATCTTATAAATCAAATGGTGTCGGAGGAAGAAAAAATAAAATTTACCGAATACCAAATCAACATTATGAAAAAAATTATTAGAAAAAAAATTCTATATATGGAAGATGGTGATCAAATTTTTAATGTTTTAATTTTAATTCCCGAGGCGAGAGAAGGTTTATTAAAACATATTGCCAAGTTAGAAAATAGAACAACACAGGTTTAAAGGTTAACCAAAGTATCTTATAAATTACAATGACGTCTGAAAAAATTAATCCAAACAGAATTCCCAAAGAACCATTTGGTTTGAAAGCAGAATCAACATTGAATAGAATTACTCTAAATCCATCCACAGCCAGTCCAGGAGAAACATTATATATAAATATTCCAAAACTTTCTGAGAATTTAGTGATTGTGCCCGGAAGTGTATCTCTTCTATTTGATTTAGATGTTCAGGGTCATGCCAATAATACACTTGTTAATAATGTTGGCCGTAATCTTGTAACCAGACTGAAAGTTCTTTTTGGAGGAGAAACATTGCAAGATACTCAAAGATATGATTTATTTCAAACATATCATGATTTATTCTTAACCGAAGAAGAGCGCGAAGATAGATTAAAACAAGGTATTTCTTCGTTAAATATTAGAAAACTTAGAACAAAAGCTGGAGATGCAAAAACACAAGATGTAAAAGAAGTTGCTCTCGCTAATGTTCATGGTTCAAAGTATAGAATACCAATAAATCATCCTATTCTAAACGATCATGGCGTTTTTTATCCGAAAGCGTTGGAAAATCATCTTATATTTGAGTTTACACTTGCCCCAATCACTAATATTCTTATTTATTCTGATACAACTAAAGCACCATCATATTCAATCAAAAACTTAGAGTTGGAATATTCCTCAATTTCAAGCGAATACTTAGCCCGCGAGGCCCAGGCAGCTTATCAAGTTGGTAAAGGATTCTTTTATGAAAATATTACCTTACACAAAACTTTTACATTTTCCATTGGTGGTGATGGCGTTATTAATCAGCATATTAATTTACCGAGAAGATCAATGACAGGAATATTATTTTTGTTTTTATTGCCTCAAGCTGCAGGAGCAAGGGATTCTGAAAATTTTTATAATCCAGGCATATCTTCCGTTGAAATTGATGTTGATGGCGTTCCAAATAGAATATACTCTAGAGGAATGATTCCGTCCGATCTTTGGGAATCCGTGAAAAAAAGATTTCATAGGGATGATGGTTTACAAATTTCATTGAAAGAAAAAGAATTTTACGCGGATAAGTTTGCTCTTTGGGTTGATACTAGAACTCATCCAGATAATGGTATTCATGGTGGTGGATTGGCATTAAATAATACGCATGATGGTGTAAAAATAGAAATTAAAAGGAAACAAAGCGGATCTGGAACCGTAACGTGTCATATGTTTGTTGTAGCAGATGCAATGATGGAGATTATGAATTCAAGTTTGAGATCAATTAAGTACTGACCGAGAATCTAAAAACATAATGTTATGATACAAAAAATCATGGAAGATTTACGAGATAAAATACCATTCCATTGTATTATAACAGGACCCACAAATTGTGGAAAAACAAAGTACTTAATTGAACAGCTCCGATGTCCTTTCCGGAAAGTTTTTGAATATATTGTGTTAATTTGTCCAACCTATTCTAAAAATAAAACATATAATAATTTTGCTAGAGGAGATAAACATTTCTATGTATTATCACCCGATGCCAGTAACATTGATGAGATTAATGAATTGTTAACGGATTGTCAAACTTTATTCTCTGGACTCAATACACTAATAATTTTAGATGATTGCGCAGTATCTAACGATCTGAAGAAAAGATCGAATAAATTTATAGATTTAGCATTCTCTGGAAGACATCATGGATTATCAGTTTGGGTTTTAACTCAACAATTAACATCTATTGCAAAACCATTCCGAGAAAATGTTGCCTGTGTTGTTACTTTTCATAATCCATCGCAAAAAGGCATGAAGATGTTTTTTGAAGATTATGGAGGAGATATGGATTATGAAACTAGTAAAAAGTTTATGCATCTCCTGAAAACAGAAAAATATTCTAGGTTATGTTTGAGTTTGCGATACCCATTTAATTGCTATTTAGAGATTCCCGAAGTGATTTAACAAAAGATGGCTAATATTGAAGATTACATTGACCAACCACAGGGAGGAACAGAAAAAGCTGAGTTAAAAAATGATACCAATCAAAGTGAGGATCTTGAAATAAAACAAGAATCACTTGCCATTCTCGCAGCCTTAGGAACAACAAAGGAATATTTAGGGGTTGAAATGAGTCTGGGTGATATAAAGAAATTATCTGCAAAAGATGTTGAAAAGTATTTTAATCGTTATCAAGCAGTAATGGGTAAGAAAATTAATGGGGGATTAGTAGATTCATCCCTACAATTAGTTACAAAACTTATTTCATATTTAGTTCCGGTTGATGATATAGAATCTCTTTGTAATGATTTGAAGAATGATGATTTGGTTAATCGTGAATTAACAAACATTGTTGGGTTATTAGCATTGAAAGCAGGAAGATTGGCGGCACTTGCTAGCGGACTATTTCAAGTAGCAAAACACGTTAAATTCAACAAAAATCAACAAGAACCAGTAAATTATAACACAACTGATCAGGAAACTAAGCAATCTACTGAAGGTATTGATACAGTATATTAAACAGATCTAAAAACTTATTTGTAGCATCTAAATAACAATGTCTGAACAATCTGAAGTAGAAGTTGACCAAATTACAGCTGATCCCAAACCCGAAAATAAAGATACTAAAAAGAGGGAGAAAGATCCTAAAAAAGTCGCAGCTGGTAAAAAATTAGCTGAATATAATAAAAAAGCAAAAGAAGCATTAGCTAGGGAGATGAAACGAAACGAAAATACAGAAATGGGGTATAATCAAGAAAAGACAAATAATGAATATAAATCATGGCTTCCAGAGTTATCTTTTACTACTGTTTTATCTGTTGTTGGATTGGGGTTTACAGCATTTGATCTTTTTATGAGATATAAGGAAAAAGCTAGGGTTGAATATTCCAATAGGATAGCTGATTTATCACAAGTTCCACAAATACCCCAACCTTCAAAAATTCCATTGCATTTAACCTCAAAATCTTTAGGAATGGAATAATTATAAATTATTTTTTACTACATAAAGTTATTTAAAAGTTTCTTACTGATGTAGTAAAAAATCATGTCAAGCGAAAACAAACTTGTGAAAACTGTAACTGATTCAGCTGTACTTATCGGATTAGGGGCCGGGGTTGGTTATGTGGCTAAAAAGGTAATGAAAGAATCATTTTTGAGTGATCCATCCTCAAGTATTACAAATTATGCAAAATGGGTTGCTGTATTATCCGGAAGTATGTATCTAAAAACATATTTAGAGGAACAAAAGATTTTACCAAAATAAAATGGCAACATTAGCAATGATGGCGATAGGGGCAGTATTGAATGCGACAGCATTTACCGGAGGAAATATTCTTGCAAAATATATATCTGGACGCAATGTGGATACAGAAAAAATAAGACACGATAAAGCAATGGAAAAATATCAAAGAGATTACGAAGCATATCAGGAAAAAAGACAAAAAATGCTTGATTGGAAAATGAAGAAAAAAGATGAAAAATATCAGGCATCAAAAAATATTTCTACTACAAATCAGGCTTTTGAATTGTATGGTCAAATGCAAGAACCCAAATTTTCAGATTATTACAAACCAAGTAATGATCAAAAAACAGGAGAAATGATATATGTTGGGGCTGGAATGTTAGGTTTAGGTTATGCGGTAAGTAAAATATTATAAATTATTATTTTGTTATGTAACCAGTAATTGGGTTATATAACACAAGTATATTTATTATTTTGGTTTACGTGAGACTTCCATCATCAGAATCATATTCATATTTTTCCATTTCTTCAGCCGCAGATTTACTATTTGAACATCTAACTTTAGTTAATCTTTTCATTTCTCTGTTTGGTTCTATAACTGCTTCATAAAGTTTTACTTGAAGTGCAATACAATGACCAATAAATATTGATTCAATTTTTATTACTCCTTCTTCAACTCGACAACCTTTATTTAATAATTTTAATGGATCAATTTCCTTATCATTTTTGGAGTTATAAAACTTAGTTAGAATTTGGTCTTGTTTTTTATCCCAAATTAATTTTGCATATAAAGTTGGTCCTCTATCTGGAACTCTATCCATCGAAGATTTTTCCAACTTCCAATATAGAGGATTTAAACCTCCTTTTTGTTTTTCAAGCTCATTTCTTTCCAACTCAAATTTTCCAATTTTGTGCCTATTAATAAGCAAATGATCAATGCAATTGTCAACTATATCGTTGAATAAATCAATCCATTTTTCTTCTTCGGGGGTTGGGCTGCTTCCATTCCATAAACATAATGGAAACACATATCCTGTAATTGCACCTGTTTCTTGACTTGTATTTGTGGAAACACCAAAAGAATATAAATTTCCGGTTTTAATAACAAGTTCTCCTTCTGTTCCATCATCATTTTTTGTAAAAATTTTAATTCTTTTGAATTCAACCTTGGGTTTACTTCCAGGAATTTGGCCAATAATTGGTTTAGAAAAAATCATACTTTCTTTTGGATTGTAATTATTAACATCTATTAATTGTGTAGTTTCGTTCATCATTTTAATTTCTGTATTTTATGTTCTTATTTTTAAATCAATTTTGATTTTATTTTCAACTCTAATGTATCTAAAGATTTCTTACTGATGAGTAAAAAAATCATGGCAGAAGAAATACCAATGGAAGATTTTTCAAGAGATAATGATGATGCTGATGATGATAATGATTTGGATTGGGATGAAAACCCATTTTATCAAACCACAAACACATCTACAACCCTTGAACAAGATTATCCTGGTTATGATGATTATAACCAATCAAGAGACGGGTCTAAATGGGATAAACCACCAGAACGAATGAACCTGGGAGAAAGAGATGAAGAATATGATAGAATGAGAGAAGCTAGGCAAGAACTCAAACGATATTATCCAAATTACGAACCAAATGATGGCTCATTTAATGTTCGATTTGGAGAAAATGGAAGTATAGAAGGAAAATTAAGTACCGCAGGTAATAATGTGTGGCATACATTAGTTGATGAAAATGGGATTCGTAATACAGAAAATTTGCCAAAAACATTTAGAAAAGAACTGGGCGCTGATTATGAAACAATGTTGGAAAAATATAATAATACCCAGTTAGAATTGAGGAAATCTATTGAAACAAATAATGAATTAGATAATGCATTGCAAGGATTGAAAGCAACAGCAGAAGTATATCCGCTGGAGATTGAACGATATGTGGAAAGAGAAAAAGAACTTAGGGAATTCATTGAGAGACAACAGGTACAAAAAGCACAGACTAAAAGCCTTTTCGATCAAACCGTTAAACAGAATGTAGAATTAAAAATACAAGCGGAAAAACTTTTGGATGAAGTAAAATTATACAAAGAAGAAATAGATAAATATAAGAAGGGCAAATCCAATTTATCAAAGTTAGAACGAAGCAATGAACGATTAAAATCGGAGAATGATAAATTAAGAGAACGGCTTAGTAATAAAACAATTTCAAGTGAAGAACAATTATCAGATATTGAGGGTCGAAAAGATGAAATAATTAAAAATTTACCGTTACGGGAGAAACTAAAGTATATCTTCAAAAAGTATGGTTTTACAGTTTTTGCTGTTTTAAGTGCTGCGGGTGCCATCATTGGGGTAATAGTTTCTAATCTTTCAAAAGGTTTATCTGCTTTGGGTAGGGGTGTAGGTAATGGGTTGAAAACTATAGGTAAAAAACTGGGTGAAATATTACCAGGAATGGTTGGCGCAATAGTTAGCTTTCTATTCAAAACCGCAGGACAGGTTATTGGATTTTTAGGTGAAAATGCTTGGTTATTGATAATGGCTGTAGTTCTATATTTTGTGGAAAGTATAAAAAAGAAGAGAAAGTAACAAATTTAAAGATATCATACCGTTCAGTAAAATACAATATGAGTGAATACAATGGAATTTATCCTCAATTACCTAATAATAATTTCCAAACACAAAGCGGAGATAATTTGATTAATTTCAGACTACAAAAATCAAGCGAGGTATTACAAAATCTCGAGAAGGAAATTAAACATTACGAAGAAGTGAGGAAAAAATATAATAGAGCAAGAGGAATATGTACAAAAATTAGTGTTTCTGGTGGATTTATTTCAGTTCTTCTATCAGCAAGCGGATTAGGAACTTCTCTCACGGGTTTTGGTGCTGTTGTTGGTGTGCCTTTGGGTGTGGTTGGGGGTGTTTTTGGGGGTTTGTCGATTGGATTTGGTTTTGCCTCTAAAAGTCTTTCTGGTAAAGTTAGTAAACACGAACAAACCGTTGCAATTGCAAAATCAAAATTAAACACTATTAACGATTTGGTTTCAAAAGCTTTGAAAGATAATGTTATATCCGACCAAGAATTTTCTATAATTTTATCGGAGTTGGAAAAGTTTCAAAAACTGAAACAAGAAATACGACAAAAATTCAGAAAAGATTCAGAAAAAAACTTCGACATGAGTATAATAAGGAAGAAAGTTCGAGAAGATCTATTAAAAGAATTAACCAATCCCGCTCATTAAAAATTTCTTTTGAAAGAACTGATGTGGGGTGTAATTGTTTTGCTGGAGTTAGAAGAGAGGTTAATTGATTTTACATCTTATTCTTAATCTAAAGATCAGAAAAATTGGAAAACAAAGAATAAGATGTTATTTGACGATTTCAGAAACCGCTACCCAAAAGCAAATCTTACTAAATTCAATTATGTACACGATTTATATGGAGGATATATTAAATGGAAAGTTAATGGAACGACTGTAATGTCTGATGACGATCCTACTGGAAAAACATGGACTGATGATCTTCCTGATAATTTGAAAACATTATTATGGGAAGATTTAGGTTTAGAAAATAAAGTTAAGGTAAGTTCATTTCCAAAAAGTTTAACATTTACAAAACAAACATACCCAATACCTGGGATTAAATTCAATGAATTTGCTCTTAATGTAACAAAATTATTAATCAATCTAAATATATATGTTTCAGAAAAAGATAGTTTCACAGCATCAATGAAAAATGTTTTTAAAAATCAAACTGTGGGGTTTACTAGTGGAAAAGAAGCTAGAGCTTGGTTGAGAAAACCAAATATTAATCAGTGGCCGCAACAATTAAACATGGCAGTTTGGTGCGCAACGTCTGGATGCGGTGTAAGTTTAAGCGATATTTTTAGTTACCCGAAAGTTATTAAAAGTTTTTTTGTATTTCACATTTACTTTACAATAAGAAGAATATTATATGAATTGTACGTGCCATTGCCCGACGAAAAAACTTTTTCCTTAAAAAATAATCCATACAACAAAAATGCTTATAATCGTTTATGCGCAGAATTTGATTTAAGTAATAATCAAGATTATAAGGGATGGAATAAAACTTTAGCCGATTTTAGATTTAAGGGCGGTGCAAACCATGGAGTTGGAGATGTATTCATTGATTATGGAAAAGGATACGTGGACCCCGGAAGCGTTCCTGGGAGCACATCTGCGCAAGCGACGGGCGGCGGATACCAAAATGTCAGGATTATAAGAGGTTATGATACAGAAGCTAATATTTGGCCAAGCAGCGAAAATAAATTTTACGATGATGGGGGTAGAAAAAATAAAGGCGATTTAGTATCAATGCTTCGAAATGATCATTTTGTTGATTTTCAATATGCTTGGTTTATAGCAGAATCTGGGCATGGATTAACAAAGGCGGGATTGGGAAGAATAAATAGATCAATTGAAGCTTTTGTTTATTGTGTTTTAGGCTCACAAGTTAATACTAGAACTTCAATTGTTAGTAAAGGGGGCGGTGGTTTTGAAACCCAACAAAACTTTATATCTTTATTTGAAAGTTCTGTGATTGAAAATGACATATCCAAATCAATTCAAAGATATCAAACAGCGGTTCAAGAATCAAAATCTCGCCTTGATTTGGCTGTAGCTCCTGGTGTTTGGCTAATGCCAAGCAATTTAATAATAAATACAGAAAGCATTATTGGGTACAATAATGATTTGAAAAAGGTAACAGAAGATATGACCTTTGGAGTAAATAATTCAATAAATGTTGAGACAAAAACAGTTGGAATAACTCATAGTTTAGGTACCTCAAAGGTTTTATTAAATACCAACCCTCAATCAAGAAAACCTAAACTAAACAATAGCGATGAATCAAACAATGAGGAAGAAGTTAGTAATATAGAAACATCTTCTCATCAAAATAATCTTATTGTTTTAATGCTTGCCGGAGGATTATTATCTTGGTTTTTATTTCGTTAATGTTTTGATTATATAAATCTAAAGATGAACATGATGTAATCAAAACAAAATGCTAAGTATTACAATGTGTAATTCTGAAACAAGGATTTATTTAGACCCTCCGCTGAAAAATCTTCGGGAGATACAACTCCTGGATTGTAATATAAAAACCAAAAGATTGGTTAATTTCAAGGATCAACAGACAATATTCAATGATAATAATCAGCCCCCAATAATAATACAGCCCGGTACATATTCGTTGCGTGATATTCAATCAATCTTTCTTAATGATACTAATAGGGAAAAGATAACAATAATTGAGACTGACACTGTTAACTATCTTTATTCCAATAAGAACTTCAAAATAAAACTTACGAGAGGGTTGGCGTTTGGTTTAGGAGTGCCTGAAGTTATAAATCCAGGTAAATTATACCCCATAAATATCCAGATTAAGGAGCCACTGAGACTTATGTGTAGTATAGTGGATAATAAATCTTCATATTTGAACAAAACCAAAAATGCTGAACTTGTAAAACTCTCACCATCACACCTACTCGCGAACATACCCTCAAAGGATTATCCGGCAATTCCGGTTCAAAAATATGAAAGTCCCATAAACCACTTCGATTTAATTATCTTAGACAATGAATGGAAAAAACTTGATCTTAAGGGCTCTCCCATAACTTTAAGTTTAAGATTTAGATAAATTACCGAGGACTTTTGTTATGTAACTATTATTTTAGTTATATAACATAATTTAACTAATCTTCACCCCATCTTTCTTTTAAATCTCTTAACTCCTCAAAATCAATACACCAATCTAAATACCTAGATGGATGCCATGCTACTGCCATTAATTCATCATATAAAGATTCATAAATATTCTCTTTATAAAATATCTTATATGGATCAACTTCTATTTTTAAAAAAAAAGAATCATGAATAATTTTCTTTTTCATCTCACTCCCATGCCAATATGTAAAAGTGTTATCCATTGCTTTTATTAATTCTGAAACAAGCTCTTCATCAGTAAAGTTTTTACAAAAATTAAAAACAAAAAAAATATTCTGTAATCCATAACAAATAGTACACCCAAAATCTTCATTTTCTTCAAAACCTCGATTTCTTACAAATATTGTTCTTTTTTCACTCATAAAAAACCTATATTTTGGGATGACTTCCATTAAATATTCCTTTAATACAGTAATAAAAGTATATATATCTAATCTTTCTTCATTAATATATTCAATAGTAATATTTTTTTCTTCTTCTGCATCTTTTCTATCCATTTTATTTTATTTTATATTTTTTCTTTAAATCAATTTTTATTTTTTCTACATTCTTTACAAGAAGCTTTTTGATTGCCATGTTCGCATATTTGTTTTCCTCCACATTCTTTACATTGTTGTTTTTGTTTATTGTGTTCGCATATTTGTGATCCTCCACATTCCTTACATCGATATTTATATTTATTATGCGTACAATTATACCCATTACATTCGCTACAAAATTTTTTTATTTTCCCATGATCACAAATAATTCTGCTAATTAAGATAACTTTTTCAATTAAATCAGTAATTTCCTCATCTTTAAAATTTGAAATTTCATCAATTAGTTCTTGCTTACTCATTTTTGCTCTTCCTTTAATTTCAAGATCTTTCGCTATTATTTTTAGTTCATAAGTATATAAATCTCTTAATTGATCCATAAATAATCTTTATGTATATTACCTATCCTTTTAAATCAATTTTTATAATCTGAAAAAACGAACTTATAAATTTATGCTAAAAGGGTCAGTCAAATTTGAAAATAACCTAAAACGTACTTATCAAAAACTTTATCAATACTTTCCAATTTTACCCCCCCCCTTAGAACCTCAGTCAAATTTGAAAATAACCTAAAACGTACTTATCAAAAACTTTATCAATACTTTCCAATTTTACCCCCCTTAGAACCTAGACTTTTCAGTCAAATTTGAAAATAAGCTAAAAATCAACTTATAAACACGCTTACATAGTAGTACGGGAGCCCCGCTTTTAGGCTTGGCTAAATCTATATATTACTCTGATAAAGTACAGCAATTTGGGCCAATCAGCGAGCTTGTAAGAATACGTCCAACACTCTCATTGGTTCAAAAGACAAAGGCTGTCAAACGATCAAAGTTCGAACGCAAAAGCACTGAAAAGTTTTTGAACGCGAGATTTTTTAAGCTCAGTCGAGATATTTTTAAACATTCTCAAGTCTTAAATTAATCGAAATCCAGTCAAATTATGGCCCATGAAGACAATAAGAGGAAAAAACCATTTGTGGAATTTAGCAGAAGAAAACAAACAAGACGAACTGCTTAGCTTGTTGCTGAAACTAAAGACAGTGTGCCATGTTTTCTGAATGGACAACGCTCAGTTTATGTCAATGCGAGAACTGCTGTTCGTTTGTGCTTTTAGTCTCTGCTTTAATGATGTTGTGGAGAGATGAATTCGACACACAAGCAAATTTCTGTGTGTTTGATCCGTACTGTTTGTCGTTTTTACTAAATGCGACGTAAGGGAGCTCAAAACCAAGACTACAACGCCGAGTACTGTACCAGTGACAAAAGTGGATTTGTCTTCCTCTTGTACTGTTGACGGTAGGGAAGTTTCATATCGTTTTCATATTTCTTTGAAACTGTAGAATTTTCCACTTACTCCGTTTGCAGTCCATTTCGAATTTTTGCCGTCAACATTCACGTCTTCAGCGAAGAAGACTTGTAAATTGGTCGCTTCGCATTGTTGTTTTGCATAGCTTGGCACTGAAACCATTCGAACTGTATTTTGCCCGGCAATTTTATTGTTTCATTCAAAAACGCCATTGTTTGATGGTTTCCTGGTTGATGTTGTAGTCCTGTTTTTCTTAATTTAACTCCCCATTTTTACAACTGCTGACTTAGTTGTTTAACTCGGTCTCTATATCTACATTTTCCTAGAGCTCCTCATCTTCGCATTCTTGTAAGTGTAAGGGATGCTTTGTTCGAGCTCGTTCAGAATATTTTACGAAAAGCTAGTAAACTCTTTGAAAAATTCCGCCACTTTTTTCACTGCGCAAAGCCGGGGGATGACGCGAGCACCGTCCTTTATACTCTGATAAAGGACGCTGTTTGGACCAATCATATCGCGCGTAGTATCGGGACTGTATTATAATATGATGTACATTAATTTTTTGGTGCCAATTTTTTCAGAATACTGCTCTAATGTTTCCAGAGATATTCTTGATTCAGGAATACTGAGTAAAAAACATATAACATGGCAGAAATTTTGGCCGAATGGATCGCGCCCTCAGCGAAAAAGAGATTTGGCTCATTTTTCAAAACAAAACACAAATGTTACATAACAAGAGGACAAAATATAGCACATGTGACTTGAGTGGAAACCCGTACAACAAAATCCAAAAGCGCATTTGCTATAAACTGTAGCTTAAATACTGATTTTTTTTAGCTTAATAGCTTCCGTTCTCTTCGAAATATGGTGTTTCAAACGCAAAATATAGTCTGGTAGGTTTCTTCGCTGTCGTCCGCAAACTATATACCAGGGACCTTAAGCAAAACGTAACGACGACGTCTACTTCAACGTACGGCACCAAACAATAGCGCCTACAAGTGCAAAGTCACACAGTATGGTAGATTTCTTTGCCGTCATCTGCAAAATAACAAGGTGAAATGACCAGGTTTTTTGGAAGAAGCGAGTGCACAACGACAAAACTGCCAAGAAAAATTTATAATGAACTGTAAAAAGTTAAGTTGGGAAAATCAGCGGTTTGAAAAGTCATGGAAAGAAAATGAAACAAGCCTGCCGCCATTGGTACAGGAGAACAACAAATCCATTCTTTTTACCGTGTCCTCCTCGGCGTCGTAGTCGTTCTTGCTTAAGCTCCCTGGTACCAACGTGGAATAAATACATTTCAAGTTTGTTCGAAGACGAAAGTGTAGCCCCAGCGAACGCTTCCTATCATCCTATAATTTTAATTGCTTTCAGCTAAATCAACCAATCCGACAATCGACAAAAAGAAGTTAACCAATCGACAGGTTAGGGTGCAATGTTGTGACAACATTGCACCCTAACCTGTCGATCCTATCACTTAAAGAAGCCAGCAGTAAGCGGTCGAAACGTCGCGATCCACATCAAGTGACGTCGTGTGACAGATGAGGAAGTTTGAAAAGCCACTGCATCCCCCACGATGAATAACAAATCCACTTCATGATAATCACCATATTTTAGAATCACCATAGCAACAACATTTTTCCATCAAGAGCTGGGAATTTTGCCAAAACTGGCGTTATTGATAAAAACTGGTTGATATGAATATACTCTTTTAGTATTTCTCTTAAATTTTTTTTTTGGAAATTGCAGTTGTAATTTTCATACTCGAAAAAAAAAAACAAAAAAAAAAAAACAAAAACAAATGGGACTCCCGCTACGTGAATTGAAATTGACCAATAGAATTCCTTGACAATATTATTCCCTAAAAATGAGACATCAAAACATTCAATCAATTTCCAAGGTACTAGCCGTGAAGATTTAATTACTTTCAATGTTTTCCTAACCATAATTTATTACATCTTGTACTGAGACTGTCAACTCTTCCTTTATCAAAAAAAACAAGATAAAAAAATGGCAATAAATCCTCCTCTCTGTGCTTCCTGTCCCTACTTTGTTCTGTTAAAGAAATGGAATCAATTTCCCGTCAGGATCATTAAAAGAAAAAAAATGGAAACTGTTGATTCAGGTGCAAAGGAAGTCCTTGTTACATAATAAAAAGAGCTTTTGCCCTAACATACCGAGTTACACAACTAAACAGTTTGCTACAGGTACAGAAAAAAAGATAAAAAATGGCAATAAATCCTCCTCTCTGTTCTTCCTGTCCCTACTTTGTTCTGTTAAAGAAATGGAATCAATTTCCCGTCAGGGTCGTTAAAAGAAAAAAAATAGAAACTGTTGATTCAGGTGCAAAGGAAGTCCTTGTTACATAATAAAAAGAGCGTTTGCCCTAACATACCGAGTTAAACAACTAAACAGTTTGCTACAGGTACAGATCAGCCACGCGATAGTCTCCGTATAAGAAACCCTTATACTTTTACGCTGAACTGTAGGCTGGATATAAATATCAAGTTCTCGAAAGAAAAAGGAAGTTCTGCATTGCTTCAAACGAGCCAGGTGAGAGAGCGGGCACAATTACTCAAGTGTAAGTTGTCTTTCCCGCGATTTCAATGCGTGAATCGAAATCAAGCATTGTGATCTTGCTTCTCTCACAGGGGCCCTGATAGGTAGTTTGGTGTTAATTTTTAGTGACTGTTGGTTTGACGAAATTGCAGTTCATGCAGTTTTGAGTAAATTGAGTAATTCCTGAATATATCGAGCCACACAACATTGTTTCCAAAAAAGGGCGTCGCCCAAAATGGGATCATAATTTTTCCCCTTCTCTTTTCTATTCAGGTTCCAACAAGGTTTGAACAATGAAATGCCATAAAAAAAATCATACCACGAACAGAGTAATTAGGAAAACTGATACTAACAGAAAGAAGTTGGTTTACGTATTGAATGCAGTATAGTGATGGTTTGAAATAAATACTTTGATTTGGAGTTCAATCAGTAGTTTATTTGCGAAAAATGTAACATCACTTTCTTTGCTTTTTAAATTTTTTTTAGCATTGTAACCCCAATGATAGCAGGACTATTTCTTTGCAAACGTTGTTTTTAATAGACATGCGCATGTTACAACCAGATGAACAATCAAACATTGTTCGATGATTCTCTGGTTTAGTTGGTGAATGTAACTTTAAAAGTTATAATTCACGAACTGATGTTCCGACAAATACCCCGCGTACCCCATTCAGTTTTATTGACATTCTTAATTAGTCGAGCGAAAATTGACTGTGGGAAAATCAAAAACCGCCAAAAGTAGTTACTCTGGCCAAACAGATTGGATGCACAGTCAAACGAACCAATCAGAACTCGAAACGACTACATGTCGTCGCACTAAGCGCGGGAAAAGGTATGCAAACTAGTTTCAACAGATTTCACTTCTGTTTGGATTAGAAAAAGGCGCGAATTTCTTTCGTAAACTTATCTCTCGAAGCAGGTAAAAGAACCAAAGAAACCAAAAATTACTCTCAAATGTTATTTTAAAATCGCTCTGTTCTGTTCTGTCCAAAGAAAAATTTATACCTACTGTCGAATGCCAATCGCCGTATTAGAATAATACAATTCTAATATTAGTAAAATCTACTAGTATACTAAAGCAAATGCCGCGATCTGATTGGCTGAGCCACTGCACACTCTTAGCCGTAAGAGTGCAGCACTTGGTTGAAGATCGTTTTCAAAATGGTGACGTTTTCGCGCTTTAGCGAAGTTTCGCAGGAAGCTTTAGACTCATGATTCGTTTATTATAATTTTTACTAACACAATTAGATTATTCGCTGTCGGTTTCTATTACCATATTTACTCGAATAGACGCTGCCCTCAAATAGACGCCGCACTTAAGGCTCAAAATATTAATAGACGCCGCCCCCTAATAGACGCCGCATCTGGGTGCGGCGTCTATTTGAGGAAATAATGATTTATAATAATTATTAAAGAAAAGTCTATTTCAAGTTTAAACCAGCAATGGGAATTTATTTTCTTCAAGAACAACATTTTTTAGTTCGAAGTGACTGTACTTTATTGCTCTTGTGTTGAGTTCTCTTTCAAGGATTCTTGCAATGCGCAATTCCGCTGTTAATGCAGAGAACTTCGCTGGTACTACTAGGCCGACTTCTCTCTTTCTCTTACCCGTGACTCGTGCACAAAATGAACACGGCAATTATCTATTGAGATTCGTTACTGTTGGCTAGTAGAAAGATAAAATATAAAGTACGGTATTTAGTACTGAATAAAGTGGTTTTTGAATAAACGCCGCCCCCGAATAGACGCCGCCCTCGAATAAGCGCCGCAGCTGGATCGTGAAAAATGAAATTAACGCCGCGGCGTCTATTCGAGTAAATACGGTAAACAATTAGATTATGAGTTCGAGATTTCTATCTATAAATATATATAGAAATTAAGAGCAAACAATCTAATTGTTTTAGCATAAATCTACTAGTCGTTCAAAACTTTGTCTTTTCTGGAACAGCCTCGACCAGTAAACTGTCTAAATCTTCTTCACGGACACTTCGAAAACGTGAAGAAGCGGCCGCCATTTTGTTAGCAAGGGCACACTGCTACGATACTCAATATCTATCACAGAATAGATAGTGGGTAGCGAAGCCAATCAGAGCGCGGCATTTGTGATAGAATTCTAGGAGATTTATACTAAAAGGTGATAGTTGATTCGGCCTTCGGCCTCAACAAGTATCACCCCATAGAAATCTCGAGCACATAATCTAATTGTTAAATACGTTCCATTCCTTTTTTTTTAGTTCCCCAGAGATCTTAAGCCTAATCCCAAGATAGCTGTTGTGCACTTGCTGTGGAGATTGGCTTCAAAGAAGAGACCACCACTAGATCAACCGAATCACCTTAACGAAATCTGAACTATTTCACCTGGGGACCATACTCCTCAGTCAAAGCCAGAAAAAATGACTGGGTTTATTTTTAAAACAGTTTTTGTGGCTATATTAATAACAGTTGGTGTCCCTCTTAATCTGATGGTAATCCTGACCGTGGAGCGAAATTCCTCCATGAAACTGAATCCGGTAAATATTTTATTGTGCAACGTGGCCCTTGCAGATATCTTCTATCTATGCTTCCAGTTTTTGATGTTTATAGAGGTGCCCGCGGGTCTCTTGGGGAATATTTTATGCAAGGTTGTCCGGGACGACCTGTTTTGGGGTGTTTCTACCCTAACCTTCGGGCTCATAGCCGTAGATAGATACCTTACACTCTTAAAACCGCTGAACACAAGGGTTCGACTAAGAAGGGAAAATATGGCTTACGTCATCACGTTTGTATGGTTATGTTCCTTTCTGACGACTTTGCTTCCGAGCATTATTATCCGGGACATACAGTTTGACGTAAACACGTAGAAATACCATTGCCTTGATAATCAGTTTTGGTTCAATGCTTACTATGGGATTCTTTGTAGTTTTTTCGCAATCAATCTAGCGGTGGTTCTATTTTGCTACTTTTCACTCGCAAAGAAGATTCTCCGCCATAACCATGTTTCACCTGAAACGGTTCAAAACGAAGAACAACAGAACAAAAAACGTGACACGGTTCGCTTCTTAATGATAGCAACATTCATTTTCTATGTCCCAAATTTTCCATTTATAGCGAGAATTTTGATTGTTCGATTCGCGAATGTATCTCTCACTGGTTACGGAGACATTTTGGTTGGTATCTTTACAAGCCATGTCATCTTAAAACCGCTTTTCTGTTTTTTCTGCAACTCTCACTACAAAATGGGACTGAAGAAAATTTTCAGTGACTTAATTCATTTACCCTTTCACTCCCAACAATGACCAGTGAGATACTCCATGCAATTTTAATACATACTTAGGAAAAAAACATTATTTAGTATAAACCTACTGGCGTTCTATCACAAATGCCGCGCTATGATTGGCTACGCTACCCACTATCTATTCTGTGATAGATGGTGACTAGAGTAATGGCGGCCGCTACTTCACGTTTTCGAAGTGTCCATGAAGAAGATTGAGACAGTTTACTGGTCGAGGCTGTTCCAGAAAAGACAAAGTTTTGAACGACTAGTAGATTTATACTAAAACAAGTAGATTATTCGTTCTCGATTTCTATGTGTGATAGTTGACGAGGGCTGCGCCCTCGTCAACTATCACGCGATAGAAATCTCGAGCTCATAATCTAATTGTTTAATAGAACTGAGGAAATGATCAATTCAGTAAAGGCGATCCAATGATGATGAATGACCAAATTCTCCAAATTAGCAAAGAGGAATTGTGTGGCATTTGCGAGGGGAATCTGAATACTACTCAGTTAGTAGTAGTGACAACTACAAGCAAGTAATAATGCCTGAAAATGAAGACGAAAGTATTAAAAAGTGTTCTTTATGTGATAGACTTGCCGTAGTTTACTTGTGTATAGAATGGGTTGACACAAAGAACATGCAACAGTCTATAGAGAAGAACTGCAAGTTTAGTCAGCACTCTTCGTCATTACAACAATTGTGTCAACAAAAAGAGTATCTGATTATTGAATTACGGTACGATACGGATAAAGAATGAGAACAGTATGCAGCGAAATATAGGCTTCATTATATGCAGATTAAAAAGTGGGAACACTGCTTGCGGAAAAGGGACGGACAATTGCTGGTTTGCACGTGACGTCATCGAAATTCAAACTAAAGAATTATCGATTCTCCTGAGTTTTTAATTTTTTGACGTCCTAGAGCAATTATCACTTATCTGTTAACAAATTTCACTAGCGTGAAAGGGTTCTCCGTTTAGTGATAGAATACAGTCAACTCTCTCATAGCGACCGCTTCTCGTAAGCGACCACTTTGTAAATAACCATATTGTTCCTCAGTAGAATATTGTTTTAAAAACTCTCTCGTATGCGACCACCACTCAATTTTCTTAATCGACCGCGAGCACTTCTTAGACCAGAAATTTTACACATCCCTTTGTTTTCTATTTCTGGTAAGCGACCACTCGGCATGACTGTTACTCGAATGTCACAAAATTCAGACGGGAGACCTGACAGGTAATAATAGTTTGCTTACAAAAAAAGATGGCTGCAATCAGATCTGAAGATAAGCAAACGGATTGTTACAGTGATATGCAAAAAGAGCGAATCAATGCTACGCATGATAAGCAAATTAAGAAGATTTGGAGTTCTGTTAGTGCAGGTGTCTCTTTAAGGTGCTCTATTTTGATTCCCAGGCATTGTTCACTGAAAATTAAATTTCAGATGATTTGGATTAGCAAGTGACACATTCTATAATGTATTGTACTTTCTTAGAATCGTGTTGCTTATAAAAGGAACAAATTGGTTTCAGGTAGAAAAACGTTGTTTATTTGTCTAAGGGAGGGTGGGGCTGGTGTGATTCGAGAAGCACCATTTAAAAATTGCATGACCCCCTCTCAGCTTGACAATTCTTTTCACATGACCCCACCCCCCAATCAAAAGAAAGAGAAGTCAATTTCGGATTAAAACATTATGTCATAAAAGTATTGCTAAAATATTTCACGTGACCCCCCTTTCGTAAAATTTCGTTAAATTTTTTAGGATGCCACCCCAATAACACCAGCCGCCCCTCCCTCGTAAAAAATGAACGGTCTCTAAGCTAGGTAAGATATTTATGCTATCACGTTAATCAGTTGAGTTTGAGGCTACTTCTTGTCAGACTTGTTGATTTTTCCCGAAAAAGCGATCACTTTGACGTGCACCAAGGGTGATCTCTTGAATTTCTAAGTTCTTGTGTGACGCGGCATTTTAATGACGGCCGAGAAAGCTGGCATGTAGGTTAGAAATTAAAGTAACCTATCTTGTAAGATTTTGCTGTCTGAACAGTCCTTGTCTTGGTATAATTATTACTGTTAGTACTACTGTGTTTATGAGTTCTTGGAGTGATGAATCAGTTCACGCTTTCGCAGCAAACCTCAATGACAGTTGTTTCGGCTGGTTTCCGGCCGCCAAGTTGGCGTCTTCATGCAAAGCTCTATACATTGGGAGTATCTCGCATATGAAAAATCGCACAGACCTGAATCTTGGCGAGGCTGTTTGCATATTTATCTAATCTCATTTCCCACATTCTAGACTTTATCCATTGAATATGGCTTTTAAATTTATTTTTGATAAGTAGCAATATAGCTAGTGCATCTCGACCACGCGGGTAGACAATCACAGGGCAGGATTCTGACGAATTCTGTCTGAATTGAAGAAGAAATTGCTTTCTATTTCAAACCCGAAAAGATAATAGTAAACCTGTGCAGCAATCCCTCTTCAAAATGGAATTTCTGACGTACGAGAGACGAGGGAACGGCTAGTCAGAAATTCACTGCTATTCCGACGGCACGGTTTAGACGCTCGGGTATTGTCAAGGGACTGGGTAAATCAAACGAGTTGATTAAGTAAGTTATACCACCGTAAGGTATAAGGGAGGTGCTGACGTTTCGAGCGTTGGCCCATCGTCGGAGCGAATGAGAGGATTGTGGGTTACGCTCAATTTATATAGAGAGGTTTGGAGCCATGCTATTGGTGGAACCATAGTAGTGTCTGAATGGAAGTGAATAAATTAGATGAATAATTAAATGATAAATTTCAAGGGACTCTACAGGACTTTTTAAGAGTTTAGTAGGAAATATTAATCATTGTACGTCAGTCAGTCGTTGGTGCCCCTTCTTTACTTTTTTTTCAATCTGTAATAAGTTACTCCGTCTACGTCTTCCCCGAGGCCTGGTGCCACAGCATTAGATGAGAAATACGTTTCCACAGATTTTTTCGCCACTTCTAAAGAGCGGTTTTTAGCGGTTTTTCTTCATCGTGGCACACCAATTAGCTTTTCATGCTTATAACATCTTAGATCATCTTAAATTCAGCTACATTGTTATGTGCTCGAGATGACTGACTGGCACAGCCTAAGTAAACTATTTCACATTGAATGCCTCGTCGTAGTGTAAGCAGAATCCTGGTTTTCTTTCTATATTTTTAAGGGAGAAAATTAAATCTCCTCACTATGGTAAAGTTTAATGGGGCGAACCCTCTTCATTACCAAACTACAGTCTGACTTACGAAAAGTCTCGGGACTTCCAAGAAACATGAACCTGACCTGATATAGCCAATGGTGATGCCAAGCACTAATCTGTGCATGTTATTAAGTAATTTGGAGGTGCAAACGCGACATGATATCTTCTGGGACAAGTGAGGGCAGCTGGTGATAGACGAACACGAAAAGTTAGTTTTTCGTCCTCCTAAGGAGGACAACAAAATTATAAATTATTAACAGTTGCAGGACACTGGCTTACTGGAGAAGAAATATTGTCACCGTAGGAGAACTATACACTGTGAGCGAAGCCCCTCAGCATTTAGCACGCACTCACATAGAATCATAAAAAGCGCTCCTCGCTCTTAGTCTCACTGTTTATAATCACTGGCGGAAGATATAAACGAAGTCAAACTTAAGGTGAGTTAAAAAAACAAGTTGCAAGGATTTTCTATAGCTGGATAAAAAAGCACATCTTTTTTACACCTGCTCGCTATAATTATGATAAAGCTAAATTTGTCGTTTGCTTTTTCCATGATAACAGGAGCCTCTTGATGGGCTCCTGATGATAATTATTCATACTATGGAAAAAGACCTTTTATCTCTTTTTTCCTGTATGGACATTTTTATGATTGATAGAAATGCAGCGTTCAGTTTTCTCAGTAACCGTCCCTTGCAATCTAATTCCTTTGAAATCATCTTGCACATTTCTTTATTTTGTTTTGTTTTCTCTCAGAACGTCAAATCCTTTTTCCCGGTAGTGTGCTGATTAAGTTTTAAAATCATAGCAAAACGAATGTGTTGAAAATCCCATCCTATAACGTTATGTCTTTCCACATCGTCGTGTGCCTATCCAATTTTGCCATTTTTGAACTAACCAAATCATTACAGACGCATAGAAATTTGCCATCTTATGACTTCGCCTCATGAAACTGAACAGTGTCGCGTTCTTCTTGCGCTGTAGTATGCTCTTTTAATTCTGAAACGTTTTAAACTATGGCGCAACAAATACGTTGAAAATCGTATCTTAAAATGTCATGCTTTTTTAGTCAGTAGTGTGCTGGTTAAAGTTTGAATTTTTTTTACTATATATACCATTACAAATGTGTTGAAAATCCCATCTTACAACGTCATGTCCTTTTGCGGCACAGTGAGCTTATTGAATTTTCAACCAATTTAAACGAAAGCAAAAGTGTGGTCAATCCTATTTCATAATGTCATGTCTTTTTTTACGCCGAAGTGAGATTTTTGAAATGTGAAGCTTTTTAAATCACGACAAAGTGTTGTGTCTTTTTACCATGTAACGCACTGTTTAAATCTTGAAGCTCTTTATTTCAAAGCAAAACAAATACACGTTGAAAATCCCATCTTATAACATCATGTCTTTTTACGCCCTGCTATGCTTATTGCATCATCTGAAGCCTTCTAAACCAAATCATACCAAACGTGTTGAAAATCTCATCGTAATATCTTGTTCAAGCTTAGTCTCCGCATTATTTCAGTTCACGTGTTTTTTTGTTTTTTTTTTTGGCAGTGCCAGGTTTGTTAGCATGTAACAACAGTAACAATTGATGTCTTCTCTTAAAGGAGCACTTATTTCAATAAGAAACCTCATTTTGTATTTAATGGTTTGGCATAAAACTCGAGCGCATTTTTGGAAGAGGCAATATATTTTCCCAACACCCGCAGGAACCAGGAAACACAATAATAATAATAATAATAATAATAATAATAATAATAATAATAATAATAATAATAATGCTGAGACACGAGTAAAAACACCCCAAAAAAACAAAAACAGGAGAGAATTGTAATATGATAATACTAATAATAATAGTGAGTATTGCGGTTTTAATTTCTTTAGTAATCAAAAAATGTCAAACTATAAGGAAACTTTCGATGCAACATGTGCAATATTTTGCGTTATTATTTCCAATATAATGCACGTAAATTGCAACTGGGAAAACGCTTCGCTCGTTCGTAAAATATTTCCTTTCGAAAAAAATAATATCATATTATATTGGCACTACTGCGTGTAGATATCAAATCAATTGCCAACGTTACAGGTTTTACACTCTGATACCTAGAAGACAGCGGAACAGCCCGTACAGTTATCGGGCAAGCAGACCTATTTCATGACCACAATAATACGGGAATTATTTTTTCGGTTTTTAAGTTTAAGTAATACAATTTTCGGTTAACTTGCACGCTAGACTGGCTTGTGTGCTAAGAACTATGTTACAGGTCAAATTTAATTTTAGGTAAAAATTAATTTCATTTAACCCAGGTTGGTTTGTAATTTCCTTGTATTTATCTATGATAATGATTCCCAGAAACAAAGAAATTACAAACCAACGTAGGCCAAATCAAATTTAACCTGAAATCAAATTTAACCTGTAACAACTACAAGAGTATTCGGTAGACCCGAACCCCAAACGGAGCTTCGGTGGTATAACTTACTTTATCAACGTGTTTGATAATCACTCTTTGGCCTTTCGAGAACCTGGCTCCAAGATAATGATGACACAACTGTAACTGATGAAAAAAAGTGTACTCTTGCAGTATACACAAGTTTATTTCTAGAACTGATAGCGAAGGAAACAATTAAACACAATTTCAGCCAAACCATTTTTCCTAAAGGCTCAATGCCGATGAGTAACGAAGCAACGATCCCGCGAATTCGGGTGCGATGCTCCATCACTTGAGCTAAGAACTCAGTGAAGCCATCCACACTGGAAGTAGGCGGACAAGAAATCTATAAACTTTCATACGGCATATGCCCGCATATTAAGAAGTGATATCTACTGATCTAGGATACTCAATGCATTAAAATTCGAATCAGGCGGACAGTAAAATAATATCGTCTATAAAGCATGTGTTCGTATAAGAAGTGATATCTAGAATTTTAAATAAACGAAACCATAACAACATTTTAAGACAACTTTCTTTTGGCTTAATAGCTTAGTTAATGGAGCATCACACTAGTATAAAATAGGAATAGTTTGGTTGACAGGAGTTACAGCGCAAAACGCGAGGGCTTAAAGCTCAAAATCCTCGCACCCCCGAAATCCCTCTCCCTTTCAAAAGCCGGCTGCGCAAGCTAGAGTCGAAAGAGGAATTGAAATATTATGGCCAGGTTAAGCAAAAGCGATCGATTTCCATCCGAATAAGAACAGGGTTCGACGCTATCGATAATATTTTCGCGTATTTCGTAGCTTATACCAACTTTATGGTTCTATACATTTGCATTTTAATCTGTTTACAACTTTCGCTGCAAAAAATTAGCAGTATATACCGAAAGAAAACTACCCACTGATTTCCTCAAGAAGATCTGCAGTTGTTTACTCGTTAAATTCAACGGACAAAACAATACAAACTGTTTATGTTAAAAAGTATTTGATTTATATAATTATATTTAGGTTTCTGTTGAAGCCGGATTTCTCGGAAACTAACCATTACTGATTACTCGAGTTGTTTCTCCTACTAGAAAAAAATATCCAGATATTCAAAAATGCTGCGGAAATTGCCACTTTCCAGCTTCTATTTGCTGAAAACCGCCTAACTTCACTCGTCTTAAATCAGTTCTATCTGCTGTGAAATATCTCCTCTTGTTTGAACACCCAGCAATAATTTAACATTTATCTCCCTGGCAAACATAATCTTTAATTATGGGTGGATGACCTCTTTCAAATTTAGTAAATGGTAAAAATTAAACATTATTACAGCAAAGCAACACATAATTAAAACAGCTAAGAGTAGAAAAAAAAAAACAGCTAAGAGTAGAACCTCGTGATTCTTTAAGCATTTTTAAACTTAAAATTAAAATCTTAAAATGTAATTTAAGAAACATGTTTATAAGTTTTTAGTTGTATTCGATTGATCAGTAGTCGTGAAGAGTTTATCTTTTATCTAGCACAATAAAATAGTTTTAGCGAAATACCTGTTTTTTGTTTATATAATAAACAGAATTATACGTGGGGCATGCGGAGATATGAAATTTCTCTTCTCGTGTTGATTTCCCACGGGTGAGTGCAGCCAACAAGTGAGATATCGATTTGAACACAAAAAGAGAAATCCATACAGTAGAATCCATATAGGTTATTCACCAGCCGGGAGGTCCGTATTGGGAAAAACTGTGCCCGAGGTCTTGGAAGACCGAGGGCACAGTTTTTCCCAATACGGACCGACCTAGGCTGGTGAATAACGTTTTTATTTTTTTCTAAAACCTAACGAGCTTGCAAAAAAACCCCGAACAATTAAGCGTTGTAATTTTTGCACCTCGTCGGGGTAGTAAAGTTCGCTTTCGCTGTGATAGCTCTCGTCTGAATCCATGTCGAAATTAGTACTTGCCATTAAAAAAAGTTTAGGCTTTACATGATAAGTATCTTAATTAATAGTTTGTAAAAACATTGCAACGAAGCAAGCGATGTATCGACGTCTCATCACGCAACGGATACCGCCCGCTGTGAGCGGGCCGGATGGGAGAATACCGCCCGCTCCCGGAACCAATCAGATTGCAGGATTTGTAGAATACCGCCCGCTCACGAACTGAGAAAAAAATAAAAGAAATTAATTCTCCAACCTCCAAGGGAAACGAAAATTGGTTCGAGTTGTCGGGAGTTCGAGTTATCTAAGGTTAAAATTACATAGAAAATGACCTGAAGAGAAACGAAAATTGGTTCGAGTTATCAGGAGGTTCGAGAAACCAGGGGTTCGAGAAATTGGGATTGTACTGTATCTCCAAGTGTCCACGTGTATTAAAAACATTGATTTGTATAATTCTTGCAAATCGCCGACTCTCCGTTTAGTAGAGGGGACTGGCCAGTCCCCTGTACTAACTATGCTCAAACATATTACTAACAATGGGTGGATCACCTATATTAAGTTTAGCTGAGTCTACATATTAAAAATTTAACATGATTCTATCAGAGCAGACGCTAACACGTTATTGTTTATGGTTTTATGGATGTTTATCGACATTTAAAACAGCATTTTCAAAGCATCGCCTTGAAGTACTTCTTACAAATTTGTTCCTACTAATTACTGTACAAAATAATCAATTCGTAATATTAATTAAAAAGCCCATATCCATAACACAAGAAAACATTTTGAGGCGAAACATTGAATCTTTGTTAAGAGAATGTTCTCTAAAACGAAGGCCAAATGACTGTAGGACTTTTGCTTTTCCCGGCCCTTTTTGTACTTGGACAATCATAAAAAGCCATTAATGGTCGCGGTAATTTTTATAGCAAATTCCAATACTAAATTACGTAGTGAATGATACATGGCAGCTGAGAGATAAGAAATTTCTCTTCGAGTGTCGATATTAACACGAACACGAATTATGTTTATTATATGCACAAACAGCAGGTGTTTACACAAAAGAATTTTATTGCAAGATAAAAAAAGAGCTCTTTACGACTATGGTCAATCGAATGCAACTAAAAAACTATAGAAAAGGTGTGAAATGTTAACATGCAACTTAAATGCTTAAAAAGAACTGTGAGGTTCTACTCTTACCCTTAGCTATTGCCACTCTTACTACTGTCAACAAAACATGAAGCCTGCGAAGCTGCTTAAAATTATCGTATTCACACAAGTAAAATTATCATATATTTACGTTTGTTTAGATACGATATTTCTTACAAGCAGAAATGACGGTTAACACATTTCAGTTTATAAATAAAAATCTCTTCGTCATTTTGTTTACTTACAAATGTTTCTTTGAACCCTCGAACACTTGCGTCCACCATGATTTCACTTCATATCCTTGGTACTTCTGTTTTAATTCTCAGCGAAGCGGTCCGTATTTCGTGGTTTTCTCCTCCTTCTTTTTCTTCCGATTTGTAACCCATGGGCAACTCATCTCCAGCGTGATGACTCGGTTTGACACGTGGTTGATAATGCGCGCATCCACTCTGTTGGCTCTAACTTCTTGGTACTCCGCGAATAGAGGGACATCCCAGAATGCTTGGGCGTTGTTCAACTCCCACACTGGTTTCGGTTTCAGTGGCGAGTACCAAGGTGGCACTGAGTCTACATGGCCCAAGTCTTGCAACATTTCGAAGGAAAGGATCTTCAGGGCCGATTCATTATGTCGGGTAGTGTGAATGTTCTGTGCAAGGGCGGTACGACCCGCCAGGACATGAGTTACACTTTCAGGAGCCCTATTACATAGCCTGCACATCACCTCACCCGTCGTGTCCGTGTGCGTTTCCTGGCAGGCATACAGCCTATTAGGTAATAACTGTTCGTAGAGCTCAAACATCCCCGCCACTGCTAAGCCACCCGAAACATCCATCGAAATTAAGGCTCTTGTCTTCCTCATGTAGGTTAGTTCCCCCTGCCAGCTCTGTTCATGTACCACTTCCTATGTCTTCTGTTCCAAACCCCTTCTCAGCTCTGCCTTCAGTTTCTCTGGTGCTATCACCTCTCCACTAACATGCTTTATTAAGTTGGGTTTGGGTACTGGAAGACCCATCTCCTCTGCATACCTTGCTAACGAGCTATGACCTAACTCTTGCGCGCTCTCTTCAAACTCGCGCGGGCCATCGCCATCGCTGGGTCACCCTTTCTATATAGCTTCACTGCCGCCTTTATCTTTGTTACTTTGTACTCCTCTTCGATTGAGCGCGGGCCTCGACCTCCCTTCTTTCTTGGCATGTATAGAATGGCAATTGAACCACTGGGATGTTTACCACCATTCTCAATAACTATCTTGCGAGCTTCTCTGTCTATCCTTTTAAGCTCTGTCACTGCCCATTGTTGTGTCTACATTAGCCGGGTAGCCTAATACTGGTAATGCAAATTGGTTGGAGGCTGTTACCCAGTTGTGATCAGACAAGGGACGTGACCAAATGTTGGACATTCTGCGAAGAAACTACAAAGCTGTGCACTCCAACGGCATCTTTTCCTCTTGCCTCATCGACTCTAAGACGGCCAAGAACTTGTACTGATTGCCCTCTTCAAGGTCGGAAATACAAATGCTCTCATCTACCCTTAGCCCCGAGGCATCATGGGTATGTGTGTGTACCCCCCTCTGAACATGAGTGACCGCACACTTTTTGGGCGTCCAATGTAGTCCGAAATCCTGCATAGCGCTCTTGGTTGATTTCATAACACGGTTTAGTTTACTCTTTGAAGATGCAAAGATCTCTAGATCGTCATTGTATAAGAGTTCTGTTACCTTTAAGCTAATGGGCTTAGATAGTTTATAGCCCTCACTGGCGCTGATCTTTTTATGCGATGGGGTTCAAACAAACCGTGAAGATCCTGGGACAAAGAGCGTCACCCTGGGGTAGGCCTTTGAGAAAACTAATTGGCTCAGATATCTTGCGTCCTTGCTTTGTAGTCACCATCCTTGTAAATAATAATAATAATACTAATGATAATAATTATTATAAACGTTTTGAGTGCAATTAATTGCTTCCTACATTCTCTCAGAACCGGGGCTATACCTTGGTCCTGAGGTGCCAAGGGAGTTTCTTATTTGATGGACAGAAACCTCAGTATGTTCGCTGTTCCTAAGAGGATGATCTTTTGCAGCTCGTTAATGTTGCTGGCTGCAGGGACCTTTCCTAAATTCTGGTCCGTTCCCTCTCTAATACCTCCCAGCTCTCCAACAATAACCGGCACAGTGTCTGTCCTCATTCCCCACATTCTCGTGGTTTCAATTTCAAGATCTTTGTTTATTATTCTTATTCTTATTTTCCTGTTTGTTTCAGTGTGGTTCTAGCTTTTTCATATCTGGGTCTAACCATGCAATGTAACTCGTCTTTGGAAAGCTACTGAACAGTACTGTACTGTGTGGCTGTTTGAGGGTATTCATTATGGTTCTAGCTTTTTCATCTCTGAGTCTAACCACGCGATGTAAATTATCTTTGAAAAGATACTGAACAGTACTGTACTGTGCTACGGTTGTTTGTTTTACTATAAAATTGTGACTCCAACTTTTCTTTCCCTAGGTCAAACGATAACGTAGCTTATCTTTGGAAAGCCATTAAATTCGTTGCTGTGGTACTGACTGTTTTATTATCCAACCTGCTTTCAATTGTATATCTGTGAGTGAGACCATGCAGTGTCACAAATATTTGGGAAACCTACTGAACAGTACTGTACCGTGGGGCTGTTTGTCTTACTATTCAATGTGGTTCTACCTTGTCTATCTGTCGGTGAGATCATGCAATGTGGCTAAACCGTTTGGAAAGCTACTGCACAATACTCTGCTGCGGTGCTGTCAATTTTAACTTGAGCAAAGTGGTGTCATTTGCTTTGTGAGACTACGAGAATTAAAATTAGCCGTTCCAGCTTATGTTGCCTCTTGTTTACTTGGTATCGAAAAACTGTGCAAACATAAACCAAGCCGAAAAAATTGTTGAGACGACACCTTGGGTTAGTATTAGGTTATCACGATTTTTCAATGTTTAGAGCTCCTGCTAAAAAAATTACTTTTACAGCTCTCTGAAAAGTTTCTATATTGGAGACACTTTTATCAGAAGTTAGTATGGGACACCATATTTGCTGACAAGTAATGGTCTCAACACATGATGCCATAAGTACAATTTCAAATAATTTCACTTCATTCTGTGTGAAGATGAAAAGGAAACAGAGCAAAGATAAAGTTATGTCCGGCATTTACCCGCGAAGTGCATCAACGTACAACTGAATTTACGACGGGAAAGGAAACAAAATGTTTCAAAACAAATTCACATTTGATAAATCATTTTGCTGGTTAAAGATGTTTCATTTTCTGTACGGGAATAAACGAGGACTAATTAAATTCCCTATGTGCTATTTGTTCACTGTCCGCTGCTAATTTCAAGGCAAACATGGCGAAAGTCCGATTGATCAAACTGCAAAGAACGGCCAGGAACTAACTAGGTAATCACACTCGCCAGCTACTGTGGGGTCTTAATTCGTTCACTCTCAAACCGCTAATAGCTTAGCTCTCCGAGATTGCCTCTGTTACGATCCTGGAGAGAGAATGGTCGTTAACTTGCGGTACTTGAAATGAATTTTCTCCAATTGTGCTTTCAAAATAGATAAGAGGCCCTTGTTTGTTTTTGAAAAGGTCCGTAATTGCTGGGAAAGCATTATTCAAACACTGTGCTATACGTAATTAAAGCGCGTTCAACATCATACTGAGAATGAGAACTCCCTGAACGATGAACTCATCGGAGCTATAAACTGCTCAATAAAATATTTATAACCTGCACCGCCTCTGCAACTTTCTTCTTTTTTCCCCGTAATTTCCAAGGACATACCATCTGTTTCGAGATGAACACATAACTAATTCCCTACTTTGAGCAGGGCATGAGTCTAATTAGTCTCCAATAATGCTACAATTGTTTACTTAACTGTGTCTTATAAGCCGCTTGTTTAGTTCTGCATGCTTAAAAACTTTTTTTTATGAATTTCATCTCCTGTCTCAACTTTGTTTCTCTTTTTCGGCTTTCTCTTCTTTTGTTTTTCTTAAGAGATTGGCCTCAACGAATTCAGCGTGTCCAGCTATATAAAGAGTGCGCCGTCGGTGGAGCCCTTGTTCTAGTCAGAGTTTGGCAACTGGCAGCCGATTGAGGCTACTCCGTTCAGAGGTAAATTCTACTTTGACCGTCGTACTGCACTAATGTCTTGAAACCCATAATCGATTTTATGTCCATTCTAAGAGCTCAGTTTTGTAAACGAACTCAAAAAGACTAGTATGTAAACAAAACTCATGCCCATGTCAAAAAATCTGTGTTGATGACGAAATACCAATCGAGGGAAGACCGTAAAGAATCAATAACGATATTTCAATCACAGGGAGTATTAACACAAGAAATTTGTCAGTTTCCTGAAAAAAAAAAATATATATATACTTCCCACATTTCTGAAAAAGTAATCTTAGCCAAAAAAAAAACAAAAAACAATCAAATGGCGACGCGAAGTTAAATATGAATTTTAACGAATATCTGGAACTAAACGGTTGTGTTGCGCTTACAATACCGTTAAGTCGCGATTCAAGATCTTTCGATCGCGAGTGTGTCGAAGGTCCTTGAGCTTTCTTTTAGGATGAAACGATTATCTCTTTTTTTTTGGAGAAATGTGAAAATACATTTTCAAGCAATACCTTCCACCCTGGTCCTACAGATTTCATTTGACAAAACAAATACAGCGGCATTTTTGTCAAGAAGTGGTCGTGAATGAGTATTTAGAATTTGTCAGACAATCTCAAAATCTAAAATTCAAACATAAATCGGCGTGAAGTTGTATTCTTTTGGATACAACGTTATCTTTCTCGACAGCTTTTTTTTAGTTTGAGAAGGGCGTGCAGTTGAGGTGAGGCATCTTTTCATTCAAAGCGAAGAGGAATTTCCAGTTCACTTGTCTTGGTTTACGTACTGCACTGGGCACGAAAGAGGACTACTTTAGCCCGCTGACCAAAAAAACGACAACAGAAGACGAGAGACTCCAAGTAAACAGTTTTGCTGACTCAGGAAAACGCCATGGACGGGTTTCTCTTTAGGAAATTTGTCTTGGTCGTCTATTTAGTAGCAGGCATACCTCTAAATGTCATCGTTATTTGGGTAGTAAAGCGGAAACATTCTATGCAAAGTCCTACAAACATTTTACTGTGTAACATTGCTGCTGTCGATATTATCGCTCTGTTATACCAGTGTGTTATGTTCATCGAAAATATCCCGCAAGGCATTCTGGGAAGCATTATCTGCAAGCTTCTCCGAGATGACCTGTTTTGGGCCGTGTCTGCCCTTACGCTAGCCGTCATCGCTGTAGAACGTTACCTCGCTCTGTTAAAACCTATGATCACAAATGTACGCCTTACAAAGGAGAACGTGGGTTACGCCATTGCAGCTTTGTGGGTTATTTGTTCTGTAGTAATCCTTCTTCCTCACATGGTTATTCGCAAAGCAGGCTTCGATGAAAAACTTCAAAGATGGCTGTGCAATGGTGGGGATTCGCATGCATTTTACATTTACAACTGGGTAATTAACTGTTTCTTTGCAATAACCGTGTCTGTAGTTTCGTTTTGCTATTTATCGATCGCAAAGGGAATATTCTGTGAGAACTCTATTTGCTCCGAGACTGTCCAAACCAAAGAAGAACAACAAGAAAAACGTAAAATAGTGCGATTTTTGATGGTCATTACTTGTGCATTTTACATAGCGTATATTTCTTACTTGGTAAGAATTGTCACATTTCGACTGCTAAAAGTAGACCTCCATAGTTATGATAATATTTTGGCTTTCCTGATGTCAAGCCACGCGATATGTAATCCCTTAGTCTACATTCTTTTCAATTCTAACTACAAAGCCGGAACGAAGGAACTATTTAGCAGCGTGAAAAACGTCTCCTGCCCCTGTTAGCAACAGTTACAAAGAAAACGCTGTTTTATAAAAGGACTACTCCCAGGCCAAAAAAATGTGGTTGTATTAACATTAAGTCGTGCTTACATTGGTTGGAGTAAGTTGAACACATCGGTTGAATGATTGTTGTAAAGATAATCGCAAATAAACTGTCAGGAATAACCTGATAATATTGTCTCACTGTTTGACAATTTATCGCATTTCTCCACATTTGCAAAAGCCTCCCTAGGGGTGGGGTCTCGGGGAGTCCGTGACCCTTCATTTGTGAGACAACTTCGATTTTACTCAAGTCAATATATAACAAAGCTTTTTAGCAAATCAACACGACCCCTTTAACAAAGGCATTTTGTTTGAAGAGCAATGAGACTAGCATGGAGTAAGTTATGTTTCAAAGAACTTAACTCTTGAAGCAATTTTGTAGCCTTCTCACTCCCTCGTTCAATTGTCTTCCGGAAAATGCAAAATTTATAGCAATACGCAGCGTGGATGTCAAAATGACAATCTGGTAGGTACTCTGGGTGTGACACAGTGTGACAACCTCCCTTTGAAAACCACCCCTGATTTTTCACTTGAAAGCTTGTTCAAGTCCGATGTGTCAATAACGAATATAATAACAGACAGAATTGGGTGACACTAAGTCACGTCACCAATTGATCATAACCATTACAATTTCGGTGCAAAAAAAGAAAAAACAACAACAACAACAACCGACAAAAAAAAACAAAAAAAACAAAACAAATTAGTACATACTTAATACTTACGACAAATAAACTGCTTTGTGCATGTCAGCTATTTCGTAACTAGGGAGCACGAGTTAAAAAAATTACGTTAACAGACAGGAGAGTCATGTTATGAGATTGGACTTCGGAAACAGCGGCAGTTGCCTAAAGAATCCCCGTGCCCCATTATTCATAGCCTCCTTATTAGCCGACGTTGCCTGGCTCGCCACGCAACGCTTCTCCACCAGTTTGTGTGGGGAGAAACGTTGTGTGACACTAGTGTTAGCATGGGGAGAAGCGTTGTGTGACACAAGTGTTAAGTGGGGAGAAGCGTTGCGTGACACTAGTGCTAGCGTGGGGACAAGCGTTGCGTGACACTAGTGTTAGCATGGGGAGAATCGTTGTGTGACACTAGTGTTAGCATGAGGAGAAGCGTTGTGTGACACTAGTGTTAAGTGGGGACAAGCGTTGCGTGACACTAGCGTTAGCGTGGGGAGAATCGTTGTGCGAGGAGCCTGGTAACAGCTGCAAATGAGACTACACTATACTGACTATACAAGACAATATTCAGTGAAATCAGACACCCTCTAGGACTTGAATCAAGTTTCTGGTTCAATACATGAATAAATTTCAACATGCTGATTGGCTGTGAACAAGTGAATTAAATTCTAAACAGTGCAGAAAGATGAAACTGAGTGCAAAAATTTGAAATTGAGGCCAGAAATTTGAAATTAACTTTTTGCACATATATTACTAACAAGTAATCAAATGTTTTTAGGGAAATTTGGAATAAATAAGCCTGAGCACTCATAAAGTTTTCGAAGACAACAAATTACATTCGCCCTACAGACTCGTGCAAGTTTTCATTGAAACGTTTACTTGTGCTTACTCATTCTATTGTTATAATGGTTCCCTCTGTCAACTCTGGGCATTCCAAATTGCACTCGCAATCATTTGAATACCTGTACAAATGTACTGATATACTCACTTCGTTTCTTCAAAGCTTTCAGGTCACCCTAAATGATTAGTTCATTCAGCATCACTGAATAAACTGTTTAAATATGTAAGTAATTCCGTGGATAATATTTGTCATACCTTGCCATCCTGGCGAGTACGGACTTCCGTTTCATCGCACCCCTGGCAGCCATTATGGTTAGATGGTGAACATCGTCATGTAACAGTCACGGCAAGGCAGTCATATGCCAGCTCGGTTCTTCAATTGTCAGCGGTCCAGTAGTTTATAATCACATTCACACCCTGGCGACAAATTCGACCATTTTGGAAAGTCCCTAGTTCAGGAGCACAAGTGGTTGTTGCTATGCAACCAGTTCTGTGATTGGTGGATTTAGCTGAATGCACTCAGTATGATTGGCTGTTGTGCCTGTGTGGGATTACAGCCAAATGCTTGATTATAGGCTTTTTTGGATCATGATTATGATGCCATAAGTTGGCAAGCAGAGCATAATATTCAACTTTCACCCTTTATCCAAATCAAGCACTGCTAGCATAATAGCCTATTTGATTATACCAGGAGCCCATGGTGATCATGGCTCCTGATTATACTTATATTGTGGGAATAGTTTCTAAAGAAACTGGTGTTGTATCGGTGGAGAATTGAAACACAAGAAATGCTACTCTTTCGAGAGTTAAGTCATTACAGGGAAATCTCGGAACGAGGCCTTGATGTATTGACCAAGCGATAGCCTCGGTCTGAGATTTCCTTGTAAAGACCGAACAGACGAGGTTAATAAGTTATTTATCATATGGCCTTTTTTTAAAACACTGGAAAAAGAAGCACGGAAGGGTTTTTTAATACCCACTTGCGCGCGCAACAGGTCATTCGAGGTCATGTTCACTAAACTGACCGAAACACGCCTGAACCTGCGATCGAAACAAGAACTGACAGGGAAAAAAGGCAGTTGCTTAGAAAACGAGAAAACATTTGTCTATATTAACGGAAAAACATGTTTTTGAAAAATTTTGATAATGCCTGGTCATACAAGAAAATCTTGCCCGCTCAACAGCCAATCAGAGTGCGCGTACTATTGTAGCCATATAATAAACTGTGATAATCAAACGAATTGATAATTAACAAGTCAATGGTAAATCACTGAAATCGTACGATTTACCATTGCAAAATTGCGTATTGCCCTATAAAATCCCGGTTTGACACAAAGGGCCACTTGTACAGCAGAACCCGTGTATGTGATTAATTCCTTTATTTAGCCGCGAGCTTTCATACAGCATACATGAGCATATATAATTATCTCAGTTCTATTATAAAACAACTTCAGCATTAAAAAATACAAACTTCTTAGTCCTAAAAGAAACATCCAGTGGCCCGAATTGCCAATTTAAGACTGGTAATATTGCATAGTTTGATCAACAAATGAAAAAGAGGCTCACTGCTTGGTGAAACAAACAATACCATCGAGCAATACTGTTCAGAAGCGTTCTAAAAATATTAACACTGTATGGATTCATAATAAAACAACCAGCAACACAGTACAGCACTGTTTGGAAGGTTTTCCAACAATGGTCACACTTTATGTATGGCTTGATTCACAAATGAAAACGTTAGAACCACACTGTATAGTAAAATAAAGAGTACCACAGTACAGCACTGTTCAGTAGCTTTCCTAAGAATGGTCACACTGCATGGTGTGATCCACAGATGAAATAGTTGGAACCACACTGTTTTGTAATTTAAACAAACAGTAACACAGTACAATACTTCCAACATTCGATAATCCTTCAAGGTTGGTTCTACTTAATATGTGGCCGTAAAAGTGGCCGTGAACATGTGAGCTTTCTGAATACACACCTCAAGAAGTGAACAAAAATTATACCAAGAATTTTCCATGCTTTAATTTATTCCATTGGAGCGTTAAGGGATTGTTACTGCAATCTCACTATCTAAGAAATACTACTACATAAGAAATTTCTGCAATTTGATTGGCTTAGAGCAGTAGTATTTCAGCTTAATTTGAAATACCTACGCGTGAAAATTACTGTTTCCATGGTAATCAAAAATCAGGAATCAAATTCAAAAACATTGGCGGAAAGATTTCCAGATTTTGAAGCAGGAATTTTGAAACTAATTTGCTTGCTTATGAAGCGAAACAACTAGATGAAACATTACAAAAGTTCTTTGCCGAGATTCGTAAGAAAGATGGTTCTGAGTACGAGCCCGACAGTTTGAGAGTTACGTTGGCGTCATTAGACCAACACCGGAGAGAAAAGGATGCTGCTTTCTCAATAGCCAAGGATATCGAGTTTTTCAACAGCAGAAAAGTACTCGAAGGAAAAGCAAGGCTTCTTCGTCAAAAAGGTTTCGGAAAAAGGCCAAACGCTGCAAAGGCACTCACCTCTCAAGGCGAAGAGTTGTTGTGGTCCAAAGGAGTGCTTGGAAGCCATTCTCGACAGCCACTCATACAAATCTTGTGGTTCTTGCTCACTCAGCACTTTGCTTGAGAAACTGTCAGGAGCACCACGACATGTGCGTTGAAGATTTTGACTTCAGTACCGAGGACAAAGGTATTGAAGTCGTGACTTATGAGGAAAATCCCACGAAAACTCGCCAAGGTGGACTTCGCAAGAAACGAAGAGTCGATCAACCCAAGATGTTTGCTACCGATAGAGAGAGATGCCCTGTAAAATTGTTCAAAACATTTTTGAAACCAAGACCCGAGGAAATGCGAAACAATGGTCCATTCTATCTTGCCGTGAATGAACGACCCAAGACTCAAGTGTGGTATAAGCGTCCAAGAATGGGCGTCAACAGCATTAATTCCTTTATGAAGATTATGGCAAGTCAACCAGACATACAAGACAAAAAGCCCAAAAACCACAGTGCTCGCAAAACCTTGGTGAAGAAGCTGAAGGCTGCAAATCAACCGCGGTCAGCGATTATCGGCTTGACAGGTCATACCAATGAAAGGTCCCTTGCAGATTATGAAGAAGGCGATGAGAAAGAACAGCGACTCATTTATTCCATCATCAGTGCAGAGTGTGGAACGGCACAATCCAGCAGAGTTCGCCAACCGCTTGAAAGATTAGATGCTGTAAACACAGCTGTGGCGAACACTTTCCTCATGAATGATGAAAGGCCGGCAACCGTTAACCATTTCCATGACTGTCAAGTTACTATAAATTATAACATCGCAAGCAAGCTGGGAAACGCCGATCAGCAGCAGTAGATGTTAGAATCTAATTCTAAGCGACTTTCATCGAGAAAAACTTTTGAAATCTGAAAACTTTGATTAACTTTGGTGTTCTTTCTAACGCGTTTTTGCAATCGATCTTGTTGTAAGTTTTGAGTTTGGATTAAATGATTTTCAGATCACATGTCGTATACTGTCAATCAAAATAACACGTTACAAAATAAACGGATGGCATGTACAAAATATTTCTTATATAGCAGTATAAACAAATAATAGCATGATTTGTACGAGATATTTGGCATAAATACCACTCGTGATATTTCAAAATTGTCTCAAATTTCAATTACGTATAATAATTTTGAAATATCATTCGTGGCATTTATGCCAAATATCACTATAAATCATGCTATTACCTATGCTAATTAACCCCACGCTAACCGCAAACTAATCTATAAATTATGTATACAACTATAAACTTACCTATCCGTAGTACTGTCTACTGTTCCGCTAGAGACGGACAAATTTAATTAACCCCACCCTAACTGAAAACTCATTTATAAACTATATAACTATAAACTAATCTATCCATAGTATTACCTCTACAGACAAACGTTTTTCTTGAATTATAAAAAACAATCTTGACTAGATTGCAAAGTAAAGCAGAAAGGCAGACACTAGAGATAGTAAAGAAATTGCCAAATAAGGACGATCCACGCCTGCGCACAATGCGCAGAAACAAGGGTCGTACAAAACGAACTCATCGAACTTGCGCAGAGCTGTGGTGATCGAGGCAAAGTTGCAGTCGTCGTTTCCTGAGGTGCTGAACTCATAGTTTCCGCCGATTCTTCGTTTGTAGCTGACAGAGTCATCTGGGCTCAGACAATCTCTCACTCTTGGATATTCAAAGGGCATACACACCACGTTATTATCAGCAATCATCTAAGGATAAAAAAACAAACCCGTGTTGGATGGAATTGGTGATTGTATTCTCTCATTGTTGTTTCCCAATTAAATTACTGTTCAATCATTACCATTATTATTGTGGAGACACGGTACTGGAGTGCTTAGCGTGTCATACTTCGGAGTAGGGTTCGAGCCCCGATGATGACACTGTGTTTTTATTATTATTTTTTTTAATAGACAAGAAACTCAACTCCACAATTTATCTCTCTACCCAGGTGTATAAATAGGTGCCGGTGATATAGTGCTGGGGTAGCCCTGAGGTGGACTAGCATCCCATCCAGGGGGTAGTAACAATACTCCCAGGTCCCTCATACCAATGAAACCGTGATAAGCTCCGACCGAATGGGCTTTGAGGCTCGTGTGTGCCTTTACGTTCACCGTTTACCGTCATCGTTATTATTTTTATTATTATTATTATTATTATTATTATTATTATTATTATACTGATGATACTCTCCTCCAGACAAGAAGATCTAGAAAACTTGGAGAAAACTCTGTATAACTTTCACTAAAGCTAACCCTGAAAAACAGTAATATGCTTATGAAGGCGCAGTTTCCTTAGTTGGTGTCATAGTTTTTTTTCTGCATCGCCGCGAAAAAGGGGTTAAACAAAGCACCATCGATCTACCGCTGCAAGTGCTGAGTTAAAGACCTATTAGGCCTAGGGATGAGGAACGCTTCAAGTGATGGACTCCTGGCCATGGGATAAATTACATACATACTTACACTTTTAAAGTACGCCACGGTGTAGTTGGTTTGGGATTCCTCAGAAATCAAATGACACTTGGAAGCTTTCTTCTTTTTTTCTTTCTCGCAGTTCACTGAGAGATCATTTGCGATTAGGACTGTGACGGACTGTTCAATTGTCAAGATGGTCTCCCTCTTACGCTTTCCAGCTCTCCGTTTCCTTCTCTTAAAGCATATATCTTTATTACCAACACCACCACCACTACCATCATCATCGTCATCGTCATCATCTTCGTCATCTTCATCATCTTCGTCATCTTCATCATCATCGTCATCTTCGTCATCTTCATCAACTTCGTCATCGTAGTCGCCATAGTAGTCGCCATCTTCATCGTCATCTTCGTCATCTTCGTCATCTTCATCATCTTCGTCATCGTCATCTTCATCATCTTCGTCATCTTCATCATCTTCGTCATCTTCATCATCTTCGTCATCTTCATCATCTTCACAAAATTTCCAGCCACTTACCTGCAAAGATATTTTTCGTTTTTAGAGGTTTTGTACTGAGGTACGTTGTTCATATAACGAAAGATTTGTTTACATAAATCACGAAACGACCACTTTACTGGGCCCTTAT
This sequence comes from Ricordea florida, assembly GCA_949710005.1. Lineage (NCBI taxonomy): Eukaryota > Metazoa > Cnidaria > Anthozoa > Corallimorpharia > Ricordeidae > Ricordea > Ricordea florida. The sequence goes on along the minus strand of OX453273.1, from coordinate 9,748,356 downwards.
TGATTATTTCAGCATTGGTTTCGGCATAATGTGGAAACACCTGGGTAATTTTTGTTATTTGAGTAAAAGTAGCACTGTTAATTGTTAAGACAATCAGAGTAATAAGTACCCATTCTTCCTTTATTTGAATGCCGGCACAAAGCTTTGCTGATTTCCCATGCAGCGCTTCCCTCCCTCTCCCTCTTTGAATTTGTTATATCTTTGAGTTTTCAGTCTGGTTTTGCATTAGTGGAACCACTGATTACGTGGAGGACTGCAATGTGTGAGACCATTGATAAATTACTGACACCCCAAATAGGAGCAGCGTCTCTAGTAATTTCGCACCTTGTTGTAACGTAATTGGCAGTAGTTTCTTTGATGTTTTTGAAGGGGGGGGGGGGCATTACCAATGTCACCATGGGACTCGCTATGCCTTTGTCTATTTTCATTCGTCTGTGGGAGGGGAGGTAGGTTCTCGCAATATTGCTCTGCTCGTTGCCAAGATCTAGACTGGAACAACAATGCAGTATCTTCATCCTTTTGCAAGTTACTGAACAGTACTGTACTGTGGTACTGTTTGTTTTATTACACAGTGTGGCTCTAACGTTTTCATCTGTGGATCAAACCTGCAGTGTGACCATTCTTTGTAAAGCCGGCTGAACAGTACTGTACAGTGGTACTGTTTGTTTTACTATACAGAGTGGTTCTACCTTTTTCATCTGTGGATCAAACCATGCAGTGTGACCATTCTTTGAAAAGCTACTGAACAGTACTGTACTGTGGTACTGCCGTTTCTTTTACTATACAGCGGTGTGGTTCCAGATTTTTCCGCATCTGGGAATCAAAGAATGCAATATGTGGTACTTACAGTATTGTGGCTTATCAAACGAGTTGGCACTGTAAGTTGTATCACAATAACATTAAAGGAGAACGGACATTTCGAGCGTTAGCCCTTCATCAGAGCGAGTGGAATGGCTTTCAATGACCAATTTGAGAAAGCTACTATTCAGTATCGTACAATGTAATTGTACCCTTTTCATTAGAAGATAAAAATAATGGGAGAAGTCAGGTGAATATCAATGCTTTTCGCTTATTGTTGGGACTCACCTTAAACGCTAATTTCACCGTACCGATTGAAACTTCACCCTTTTCGCCTTCAAACTCTATCGTGCCGCTTTCGGCAAAGAAGTAAAACGATATAAGCATTCTTGCTTCAGGGGCCTGTCCCTGGGTGTCAAGACGCCAAGTGATATTTAGGTTTAAAGCTGGAATAGTGGTGGTTCCATCCGTGGTAGGAAAATCAATCACGCCAATTAGTGGATCGCGTAAACTGTTGTTGCCAAATGCAATTATGGTGTGGTCGAGTGGGTCTGAAGTACAGATGACAACTCTCCTTTTTCTTTCTTTTTTTTTCTTCCCCCTCGGCACCAACCGGATTTCTTGCACTTTCTCTAAGCGGAGGAATGCTTCCGGAGCATCGCATGGTAAATCAACGCTTTGGTTGGAAGTTATACAAACATCACCGGTTAAGAAATCCACCTCGAACCGAGTCTGACTGTTTGTCTCGTTCTCAAATATAACCGCGCGTGTCACGTCTAAAAGAAAAGCATGGGCTCGATTGCTTGCTGTGTTAAAAAAAGAAAAAGAGAAATTGAAAATCAGATCATTCAAAGCTTAGTCGATATTCAGATATGTTGTAAAACACTTCATCATCTTTTGCAATCGGCTGTTGCATGTTACAAAACCCCGCAGACCATCAACCAAGCCTAGGTTGAAATGTCACATTTGCGTCCGGCCCGGGGGGGGGGGTACTCTTTAGACTTTTCGGTGGGGGTGTGCCGCCCACATCTCAAAATCCAGACCCAATTTCCCATAGTAGACGCGTGCTTGTTTTATGCGCGAGGTGATTTCCAGCAGTCTTCAACTTAGGCATAAGTGTTTTTATATATAAAATAAATGCTTAACTGTAGAAAAAATGTCAGGGGTAGGAGGTATATGTTGCTGCCTTGCCTGCCTCGCCCCTATATATTGGCGCATTTCACTATGTTAGAAAGCCGGAACAAGTTTGCCATAAGTACTAGTCCCCATTCAAAATGAAGCTTTCTCTTTCTCAAAATTCGCTTTCGTTTTCTTTGCGTTATTTTTGTACATTCATTAACATTTTGGTACTGAAAAACTCTTTGTGTAGGCCTCAAATCAGGGGTTTTGTCAGTATAGTAGATGTTTAAACCGATAAGAATCGGAGTTCTATCTCATTAGCAAAGTACACAAATTTTACTTCTCCTTCTAGGAATCAATCTCAACCCCTCCGCTTGCTAAAAGCATGCCTTGTTTAGTGGCATAAGGTTTACCTGAGCCAGAAACTTCATTGTATTTACCCTTAACATATTAGAAGACACTGAGACTAGTGCTACGGGAATTGAGTTTGAAAAACCTATTGAACACCTCAATAATTTCTTAAAAAGTAGAGACATAAGTCCAATTAGATGCTCTCTTAGGACACCTTGGAATGACGCCAGTGGACGAACGAGAAGACAACACGAACGCAAAGCTAGACAAGCAATTTCAGGAGTCCTTCATGCCAGCAACTTGATGCAGAAAATTTGCATATTGGATGTCACGCAACATTGTCAGACTTTCGATTCCTTCTTTTTTCGTCAACAACGGATAAAGGAGGTGAGGAGAAAGTAGAAATCCTTATTAAGCAAGATTCAACCATTATCGAGGGCCTTGAAGCTGCAATTCTTTGTTTTGCCCGTCGCATCTACAGGTTTGTTTGTTCTAGCGTAAATTTGATTCCACCAACCATCGTCATGATTGAAATTCGCTAACTTTAACAACATTTTGTGAACGTCTCAACGGTGAACCCAGCCAGAAATTAAGGTATAAAATACATTAAGACCTTTGCTACTGAACGACTAAGTTTGAGAATATTTCGAGTTATATCGCATACTGAAATGTGTGCTTGACCTTTGCCACTATATTGCTGTAAAACATCATGTGCCGCTTGTATTAGGACGTTTAAATTTGCCAAATATCACCACAACCCCAAATTCATCGAATATCACGTCAAGGAAAGATTGTTTTTCGATATCACGAATTCCTGATTTCCTACGTTTCTTCTAAAACAAACGCGGACACGTTTAAAAGTGATGATTTCCCGGGTTTAAATTCAATTAGTACTTTTCAATTCGCAAGACTTCGATCGTTTCAAGTCCCACCATAATTCTCACATTTCAAAAACCTTATTATGGACAAAAGATGAAAGAAATTGACTTCGCCAAGTTTTGCCAGAAAATTCAGATTTTGCTCGATTTTTCCCGACCGTCGCTCTTAATTGTTTCTTAGTGCTGTCTTCGTCTTTCCCAGGCACGAGGAGGACAGGTAACAAGTAACAGGGTCTTCGTCTCCCCATTATCTTCATACACACAGAAATTCACAAGGGGTCATGTGGCGAATGGTAAATGCGAGACTTTGCGAGACGGCGAGACTAGCGTTTTTCTTTGCGAGCCCGAGACATTTTGACTTTTTAGATTGCGAGACCGAGCTGAGACTTCAAAGTGTTTTGAGTTTGAGACCCCTTCGTATAAAAATCGAGACTGCGAGAAGCACACAACCGCCAAAAAACGAGACTGCGAGACCCGTGTAAGTTCACTAAAATTTTGCGAGACCCAGAGTTTTTGAAGGACCATTCGCCGCCCCAAAATTACCGTTTCCAATAACATATCAAGTAAGACTTCAAAACTACGAAGGCATAACTGAATCTGACTCACCAACAATAAGAATTAAGGCACCAAAAGCCGCCAGAAATGCGTGTGACTTCATCGTTGCTCAGGACTTAAAAGCAGTAACATCAGTAGCTCTGGAATGAATGTAATTTAATGCCGTGCAGTATCTATACCGTAGAGAAGTTCAAGTAAATACCTGGCTTTAGGAGAAGGTTGAGTTCGATATACTGACGGTCAATTGGTACTCTCTGGAGGAAATAAAAATTCTCCTTACCCTTTCATATCAAGAACCAGTTCAAAGGGCAATAAAACAAAGAAAACTGGGTTTTGTTCAATTTACACTTTTATGTTAGCTTTCTATAAATTTGCACTGAATGATCATGACGTGAAATGGTCCACAAATCGAAAAAATCCTAGAACCAACCATCAAAATGTAATCAAAAAACTTTTTTATGCATTCTTTCTGAAGATTCGATGTCTGTTACTAGTCACCCCTATCGACCTACTTGCCGCGGTTCTACAGTTTTCTTATTTACCTTTGTTGATTAGTTTAGTTCTTTTCCTGCTGTTTCACTGCCTTTTGTTACTTATGAGCTAAAAAAAGTGTTTTCTACCTTTAATTCTCCATCTGGAATAGAACTATAAATTTGACGTGAAATGGTCCACAAATCGAAAACATCCTAGATACAATCATCAAAATGTAACCAAAAGACTTTTTTATGCATCCTTCTTGAAGGTTCGATACGTGTTACTTGTCACCCGTATCGACCTACATATACTTGCCGCGGTTCTTATTTACCTGTGTTGATTAGTTTAGTTCTCTTCCTGCCGTGTCACTGCCTTTTGTTACCTATGAGTTAAAAAAGTGTTTTCTACTTTTACTTCTCCATCTAGAATAGAACTATAAATTTTAGTTCAGGAATCGATTGTAGTTTTTAAACTAGGCTTGGGGTACAAGTTATGAATAGCATGCGAAATTGAACTCAGTGAAAATTGCTGCGTGTAAGCAAAGAAACACTTTAAATTCGATTCTCGAAGTTACCTTGCTTGGTTAATAGCAAAGATAATAATGCAAGATTTAAGAGCTCTACATTTTTCTTCTAAGAATTCAGCTAAGCTCAGCGGTTCTACCACCGTTTCTGTGGATAGTTTAAGGGTTGGAATTCAAACTGGGGAAATAAAGTGCTGCCCATTTAGTCTCCTGCCTTTGTTTGGTCCAATGGTCTTATTTGTTATTTGACGAAGGCACTTAAAACTCGTTAATTGAAGTGTTTTAGTTAAGTTCAAAACAATACGTTCGAAAAATTTTAAGTGCTGTCTTTAATTTCCATAGAGTTCTATTTTGTACTACACACCAGGTGCAAAGCGTTTTACTTTTAATTTATCCCTGCTGGGCATTAATGAACGACCCATTCAGTGCTGATACAGAACGACAAGCTAGAGAGCATAGTGCGACTCCAGCGAGGAGAGCCCAGCAGGTTATTTAAGAAAAATGTGTAAACGCTTTTGAATTGAATAATCATCTATGAAAAATCTCTTGGCTTTTCTCTCTCCCTCTCACTGAAGTTTCTAAAACGTTTTTAATAGAGATAATGTTATGAAAATATTAGCACATATGCGTGAATCCCGCTAACCCTCTTCGACGATTATTTACTTATAAACACAAAATGCTCATAATACCGGCCATGGACAATACGTGTATTGACATACCCAATTCGTCATAAAAGCCACACAATCGAGTAGTATGTGCGTTATATTTGGTTAGGTAATTGCCTTAGTTTGGCAATATATTGCATTATTTTACTGTAATTTGCAATTTGTTGCCACTTTCACGCTATTTCTTCGTCCATTCACCAAGTTCACTTTACGTTATCTTGTTTTTTTTTTTCAAATATATTGGTATCGTCAATGGAAAAATTAACATTTTTATTGGAAAAATATTTATTGATGCATAGCGGTTAAATCACATTGCAAACTGCTAGAATCTGTTTCAAAAACAGAGCGCAGTAAATTTAATTTTCTTATTGGTTAAAATGGCTTATAATTACTCCGTGTTTTATATTTGTGTTTATGGCACATTCTAGGCACAAAAATATTTACTCTCTCTCAGCCACTGAGTCGACGAACTTCTCAAGGTTAAACCATGTCGCCTTCATTTTATCACATGATTCGGTTTGGCACCCACTCGAAACAAAAAATGCAACTTTTCCTCCGAAAGTTGACATCAAAATTGTTGTTTGAGCACCTAATCACACAAATCTTTGCCTAAAATTTGTTTAATCGGGGTTATATTTATACTATTTAACCTTCTCGTTACTGAGTGAATGAATTAAGTTTATGAACAGTGTTATGGGCTCGTGCATGGCTTTGAGAAAATCGTTTCCTGATAACACGAAACAGCATGATTCTGATAGATCATGGGTAACAATTAGAAGTATTGGGTCAATTGTTAGAAAAAAGGAGCTGGAAACTATGCATCGATGCAAGACACTGACTTCATGTACTCACTCACTTCATGCCAATAGCTCTTTCAGTTTTCATGTTTATTTAACAAATAACATATTTAGCCGTTAGCAGTCAATCTAACCGTCACTCGAGAAATTTAGAAAACACTCGTCTGCGGCTCGTGTTTTCTAAATTTCTAAATTTTTTGAACGTCTCATTCAATGCTGATACAGAACGACAAGAGAGCATAGTGTGACTTCAGCGAGGAGAGCCCAGTAGGTTATTAAAGAAAAATGTGTAAACGCTTTTGAATTGAATAAACATCTATAAAAATCTCTTGACTTCTCCCTCTCCCTCTCTCTCTCTGAAGTTTCTAAAACGTTTTTAATAGAGATAGTGTTATGAAAATATTAGCACATATGCGTAACTCCCGGTAACCCTCTTCGACGAATATTTACTTATAAACACAAAATGCTCATAATAGCTTCGGGACAATACGTGTCATTTATTATATGGCTGGTGCTTGTAGGCGATATAACGCGCGCTCTGATTGGCTAACTGTCAATGAATTGTAGGGCATTATTCTCCCGTAATGCCCACGGGCCGATTACGGACTTGCAAAAACAAAACAAAAAGGAATAAAAAACCATCGACTTTTTTTGTCTGAAAATTGTAGCGGCTGAGAATGAGTGACGAAGAGGAACACTCTGAGAGTGAATTTTATTATCCGGACGAATTACAATTTCAGGACAGCAGTGATTTGACAGAACGAGTTGGCGAGAGAGAAAACGAAGGAAACAGTCAAGACGAAATTAAAGCTTTCGTGAAGGAGCAATAAAATGAAAACACAACAAAGAAAACAGTCAGCGACATGAAAACATTTCAACGCTATTTGTCATCAATAAACAAGGGCGATGTAGAAGTTTTGGACCTACCGGCTGATGACCTTGACCATTTACTTGCAAAGTTTTCAAGGACTTGCGTAAAATTAATGGCGACGAGTGCGAGCCTGACAAGCTATCGGGTTTCCAACGAAGCATTCAGAGATTGCTTTCCGATGCGAAATCTCCATTCAATATTCTTGTGCAAAAGGAATTTGAGATGTCACGTAAAGTTCTCGTAGCCAAACGGAAAAGTTTAGTTCTGAAAGCCGGCAAGGGCAACAGGCCAAACGCCACCCGCTCGTTGACATATGAAGAAGAAGACAGACTCTTCAAAAGTGGCCAGTGTGGTGCTTTCAGTCCCGAAGCCCTGCAGAGAGCCATGTGGTGGTTTGTGTCCCTCCATTTTGGCTTCATCGAAAGACTGAACATTCTGAACAGTGCATTCCCTGTAGTATATTTTCCACAAGGCCGTTTACATTTTTCTGTACGTATTGACTTTGGCCTTTGATTCTCAAAAATATTGACGACATTTTCCTTGTTGTAACGTGACCATAACATTCCACATGACCTTTTTACAGCTGTACTATAAATTGTGACGAAAATAAAGATTATTTTAGATCGAAACACACGTTAGTTCACCTGATTTGTGCAGGTGGAAACGATGAATGAACAGGGAAACGCGCGCACTACCGGATGTAAAGTGATCACTTCCGCTGCCCTAGCTTTGGCTTTTTTGCTTTATTTTTGTTTTTGTGCCATATAATAAACAACTTAATAACCTCGACCGTTCGGTCGTTACGGGAAAATCTCAAACCTCGGCCTACTGTATTGACCTCGCTATCGCTCGGTCAATACGGCGAGGCCTCAGTTTGAGATTTTCCCGTAACGACCTCACTCTCGGTTATTAAGTAGTTAAACATATACCCAATTCGTCATAAAAGCCACACAATCGAGTCGTATATATGTGTTATATTTGGTTAGGTAATTGCCTTAGTTTGGCAATGTAATTGCATTATTTTACTGTAATTTGCATTTTGTTGCCCGTTTCACGCTATTTCTTCGTCCATTCACCTTGCGCAAATAACAAAGCACACATCGACAAACTGACGCCATTGAACATGATACCAGCCTCGACTGTTTTCGCTTCTCCTTCTCATTTTATTTGTTATATTAATCTCAGCTTCAAATGTTTCTGCTGCTTCGCAGAGAACTCCATCATTACTTTCTTCAAAGAAAATGTTTTTCGTCATCTCTAACAAAAATGTCGATTAGAGTGGCAAAAAACAATAAAACACACTTTTTCTATATTTAATACTGTTATTAAGCATGGGTTTTTGACCAATATGGGCGGGCGCATGGTCCTATCTATATTGCCAATGTATATATAGCCTTGTACAAACACGGGTCGAGGGTGGGGAGGGGGAGGGGGAGGGGGGGCAGTAAGAATGGGCATTTAGAGAGAGTTCGTATTCATTGTTTAGATCTATACAAAATGGCGGAAAGCTCAAAATATTTCTAACGTCATGCACTGATCACTGAGATTGAAGAGAATATTTTTTTTAGTATATACCTATAAAGCAAACTCAGTCACATCTCTGGGAAACAGCGGTAAAGCGAGAATCGACGCCGGCCATTTTTTCTTCGGCCAAAACTCACTTGCACAAGGCTTTGCCAGAATCATCGATGCCAATTCGAGGGATATGATAAGGGTTGTGTTTTGACGGTTGACGGTGAAAAACAATTGTTTTTTCGACGGTTGACAGCTAGATTTAGGCCCTTTTGACGGTTGACGGTTAACGCCATCAAGACCCTCCTATTCACTGTGTAGGAGGTAAACATTGTTAATTAGTATATACTAACTCAGCAACCTTGGCATTTTGGGCAATCTGATTGGCTCTACACGAGGGGATATTCAACATATCCACCTTCTAGTAGGTGAATATAGCTGACGTTTCTGGTTAATCCCTATATGCCAGTGAGTTTTCGTTTGGAGCAAACAAAATGGGGTCCAAGCCACAAAAGTATGGCCGCCATCGATTCTTGCTTTACAGCTATTTCCAAGAGCTATTAAACACTACCACGATAAAACGTTGACCAGGACAGGACCAAACAATAGCGCCAATATTGGGCAAAATAAAGTCCGGTAAGTCTCCTTGTCGTACGAATTAGGCTTGAATAATTAAGTTTTTTCATCGGTTGTGTTATCCTCGGCGTCGTCGTCGTCGCGTTTGCTTAAGCTCCCTTCTGAGGTTGCTTCATTGGTATATACTAAAACAGTTATTCTCTTCAATCTCGGTGAATAGTGGCTTTGGAAATTTATATTTAGGAATAATATTCTGCCACTATTCACCTCGATTTCTGAGAATAATTGTTAAATATCACGAGATGGTGAGCCAATCAGGTTACTCAAAATTCCATGGTTGCTGAGGTGGCATATCATTTACCTAAAAATAATGTTGGGATTTGTCAGTTTGTCAGGGTTGGCGCAGTGTTGGGGAGTAGCGTTGGCGCAGTGTTGGGGAGCAGAATTGGCGCAGTGTTGGGGAGAAGGGTTGGCACAGCGTTTCGGAGCGTCGTTGGCGCAGTGTTGGGGAGCAGGGTTGGTGCAGTGTTGGGGAGCAGGGTTGGTGCAGTGTTGGCGAGCAGGGTTGGTGCATCGTTGGGGAGCAGGGTTGGCGCAGTGGTGAGAGCGCTCGCCTTCCACCAATGAGGCCCGGGTTCGATTCTCGGCTCCTGCGTCAAATGTGGTCTGAGCTTTTTGGTTCTCTACTCTGCTCCGAGAGGTTTTTCTCCTGGTACTCCGGTTTTCCCCTCTCCACAAAAACGAACATTTGAGTTGACTTCATTTCATTTGATTTAACATGATTTGATTTGGTTTCATTTGTGCTTTACGGTGTCCCCAATTAGTACGTTAGTGCTAGATACAGTTGACACTCAAATAAAGTTCATTACTATTATTTATTGGACTCTCTGTTGTGTTAAACACATTGTCTCTACTAACAGAAAAATCCAGATTCTCGAAGGCAAACATCTTATACGGAGAAAAGAGATTCAAATCAAACTAGATTGCATGATACAACAGATTAATGAAAGCCAACGATAGCAAAGAGAACGCCAAGCAGCGCTGTTCAATGCCGGCACAAAACGCACAGAAACACGGGTCGTAGAAAGCGCTGCTCTCAAACCTACTCAACCCGAAAATAATGGAAGCATTTTTACATTCCAAGTAGTCGACATTTTTCTTTTTTCTTATTCTCTTCTCGTAACTGACTGGCTCAGGGTCCAGACAATCTCTCACTCTCGGATACTGGAAAGGCATACAACTCTTTTTATTATCAACCAGCATCTAAAAATAAAAATAAAAATATTCTGGTTAAAAACCAAAGAAAATCCACTCCATTTGTGTTTATGAAAAAGATATTCACAAGGCCAGTTGTGGTTTTGAAGAAGAACTGCATGCTTTGAAAAGCCTTGCGATCTTCTCCAAAGATATGCCGGGGTGCGCGAGTTAGAAATGCTTACGATTGAAATTCGATCAGTTGTGGACTTGCAGAAAATTAAGCAAACTTTAAGCTTCACGCTGAAGAAAAACCCTCAATGTATTTCATCGTTTATAATATAAGTCGAGAAATTTCGGAGATTTGATTGGTTTATAGTATCACTATTTCCGCGTAACAGGAAAAATGGATGGTATAACAAGGCTACCATGACAACACTGAACACATTACCTTTTTGCTTTTGTTATCAAAAGAATGGCGGTAAGATTCCTGGAAATTTTCGGTGAGGAAATACAAAAGCTCGCCGAAAAAGCAGAAACAAAAATACAGTCAAAACTACTAATAAATGAATGAATGAATGTTTGGACGTCGTACGCAGAGAGCAAGGGCCTCAACAACGACATTGTCAAATTTATCGGTCTCTATTATAAACAAATAATACCATGACCTGTACACGGTATTTGGCAATAATACTGACTCGTAATATTTCAAAATTCTCCAAATTTTGGACAATTTTGAAATATCACTCACGGTATTATTGCCAAATACCACTACAAGTCATGCTTTTACCTATACATATAACACCATTGACAGTATATTCCCTCTTAGAGCCGAGTGGGATGTGCCACTTGAATCCTGGAACCGTTAACCTATACCAGACCTGGGCCGGGTTTTTCGAAGCAGGGTTAAGTTAACCCAGCGTTAGTGCGAAGTTTAAATGCAGATATGAGAGCTTAAAAAGCACATTCAGTATAATTCTTTTTGAACACAATTTGACAGGAGCCCATCAATGAATTTGATGATTGCATGCTCTGAATAAAATAGAGAAAGTTATCGGTGAAAACCCTTTTTGAAAAGAGGAAAAGAAACCCATGTTAAAATTTAACCCTGGGTTAGCGCTAATCGGCCTTCGAACAACTGGCCCCTGCAGGTTGATTAAGTTGAATTTTGCTACCCTATAATAGACTTCCCCAAACTTCTCCTATCATAGAGTCGCTATTTGCCCGGAGCCACACTCGTGTCACCAGCACAGTCCTGTCAAATCAAAAGCTTACGTCACAGCTGTGCCATGTAAAGCAGATTTTATTGTTCTGAGTGGCAATTCTCAGTTTCCGCTAGTGTAAACTAAATAATTCAACCAACTGAACAGTTTCTTTGGAAAAGATACAATTTTCTCGACCCAAACTCTGATGTCTATACCCTACCCCAGACTAAACTGCCTAAAACTGAAAACCATACCCTTCTGATCTTGAAAGTGGCACATACCTGTATCAGAGGTGCAACTTCTTTAACTATTGGTCTTCGCAACATTATTGTTGTTGTTATCATTTTATTACTATCATTGATCCTGTCTACACCCCTGCACTTTCCCCCCTCCTTTCCCCCGAATAGTTGTATCGGATGTACTTACACTCAGGAAATACTCGAAATTGAACCGAGGTATGTCTGAGTATGGAGGAGTGAGGTAGCATCCGGGTGGTTTGTGCCTTCTTTCCCTTCTACAGCGTGGAATGAGATCACCTTCGCCTTCAGCCTCATTAATGACCTGTAGCTCAACTTCGAGGTTCGTCTCGTTTCTTCTACGCCCAACACGTCTCCTGCGTTCTCTGAAACAACTGGGTTTTCTGTGTTTACAGCTGTGTTTGTCCCAGGGTGTATCACAAAACTTCCAATTACGTATCTGTTGAAATAAAGTGCGATATACATTCACATTCGGTTCAACGAGCACCTTCTTGCTTTATTCTTTTTTACTATGTTTTTGAATTATTTATTAACACAACTCTCAATTTACAAATCACACAAGTACAAATGTTACCAGACGTTTCGTACCCAGTCTATTTCGTCGTTTCGTACCCAAGCGGGTTTATCAGTTATATTAGGTTAAAAAACGGGAGTCCCAGTACACTTTCCACGTTTTACTTTGCTATGAAAGTTTAAGCGACTTTGTCAACTTATTGAGGTTAAAATCTAAGCTATAATATCACAACTACTAATGTTCCGATGATCAATGGGTCCAGTTTAAGAGAGCACCGGTCTATTGATTATAAACACAAGCTTATTGTATGCAAGCAATTTTTTATGAATCAGAACACTTTTTTCTCGCCAACTTTCCTGAATGCGTCCCCGAGGAAATTAATGCGAATCGACTGGAGATTGTCTACAAAAAGGCTGGGTACGAAACGACTGGATACTCGTAAAAGTATGCTACACTATAGATCTACTAACGAAGCCAAACTTTACTTACTTTAAATTACAATACGTAACATCACTCCACATCTTACCAGGACAATAACACGAAACCAGGAGGTGATGGGCTCCTGACGAAACAATAAGTTGGATAAGGCACGGTATGGCCAATTTTTTTTTTATTTTTTATTTTTTGGGAAGAAATTCAAAGCTTATTCGGAACGAGCGGAGCAGCAATTCATAATCAAAGTTTAAAGAAAGGTAGGCAAAATTGAGACTTTGCCGTAGTTTTTAGCCTCGCTTTCAGGGGACCACAAATGAATGCTCTACGCTGTGTAAGAGCCTCGTTTTTAGGGGAGTAGAATGCACTGCAGAATGCAATTTAGTCGTGAAGGAAGACCTTAAAGACTTGATTTTCAACAGTAACGTTAACGAGAACTTCAATCTTAATTAATGCATTATTTTTCAGAAAATCATGGATTAATGCTTCACCGAAACATATGTTGCCACAATGTCACTTTTTTCAAAATAGACTACGGTTGAGCTTAAACACAAAATATTTAGCTCCTATATTATTCATAATAAAAACAATAATATAATTTTTAGAGCCCCATTGTACAAAGAATAGAAAAATGAATAGAAATAAGAAACAAAAAGAAAGAAAAATATTTTGCCTACGTCACACCAAAGGAAAATTTCAACAGATTCATTGTAGGAGTCAAATTTGTTTCACTCATGTCACCCGTTTCACTAATGACTCCAATTCTACAGGCTCTTAAGAACATTTTAAAAGACCAATGTATGACAAACATGCATTGAAAGCATGGTAAACGTCAGTACAATAAAGGTAAAATTTTCAATTTGACGCTACGAACTAAAACCTAATTGCCGAGTATGAAAGCCGCCTGTTTAATAGAATTCTTACCTCAAGCACATTTTAAACTCCTCCCACCTCGGAAGGGAAAACTGCATTTAAATTTTTCCGTTTTCCTGACAGATCACATAACCATATAAAATATCGAAAATAGATTCAGATTGTGGTGTGTAATTGCTCTACAGTTTATTAGCAATATCTTTGCAGTATCATGCTTTAGGAACTTTCCATTACCTCGTACGCTGTTTTAACCATGCCGGTTGCAACCAGAGCTTTTTCTCCAAGGAATTCAATAATCCCATTTCCCCCAAAGAAATAGAAAAATATCTTCATTTGCGCGCCAGGCTGCTGTCCCTGCCTGTCCAGGAACCATATTAAATTCAAGTTCAGTGCAGGAATAGGGTCTCCATTTATACCCGGGAAAGTTACAAAACCCGGTGGGTCGTCCATTCCGATACTGTTGTTACCAAAGCCAGAAATATCGTGAATATAAGTGTCAGATGAGCAACTGGTAACCACACTCCTTTCCCTACTTCGCCTCTTTTTCTTCATTGTATCCTTCCTTCTTTTCTGGACTGTCCAATGTACCTCGGACAATCTGGCCAAGCGAACTCTCACTTTGTCAGGATCTTCACATGGTGAATCGAATGAGGCGTCGGCACTTACACAGATATCGCCCGTTATGAAGTCGAACTCGTATAGAATGAGGCTGCTCGAACTTGTTTGATTCACAACTACATTTTGGAGCACCCCATCGTTGACTAAATCAAACAAGACAACAAGAATAAGTCAATTTAAGGAAAGTAGACCAGGCAACATAGGCGTTAAAGCTCTGTTATTAAGTTATTATTATTAGTTATTATTATTATTAGTTAAGTTATTAAGCTCTGTAGTTCGATCTTTTAGTAGTTTCTTTGAAGCAGACTATTCAATAAACGTTTTCTTTTTCCTGTGTTATTCGCAAATTTTGAATTTGCCAGCGTTTTTAAACGAATACACGGCAAAGCGACGGTTTCCGTTTCAAAAATACACGGCACGCGACGGTTTCCGTTTCAAAAATCCCGACCGAAGAAGAATCAATCAGAATTACGCTCGGATTCTCTCAAGACCACCTTGCCATATAATAAGGTCAAGTACAGTCGAACCTCGCTATCTCGAACTCAAATAAATTTCCGGTCCCTTGGATTGCTTTTTCAGTCACTTAGCTTCGATTATCTCGAACCCCCCCACTCATGATTTTTCGTTTCCCTTGAGAATTCGAGATCAGCGCGGTTCGACTTAACACTTACCAGCTAATAATGTAGATGCAAAAATTTCAACTTGCTGATTGGCTGAGAGTATATCAATTGATCCCAAACAATGCAGAAAGTTGAAATTGAAAGAAATTTGAAATGAAATTTTGCACCTATGCTATTAACAAGCAATCAAATGTTTTCGAGCGCAATTTGAAATAGATAAGCGCTACTAAACTGATAGACTAGAGAAAAATAATTTGTGCTTATTTATTCCAAATTGCTCTCAAAATCATTTAATTATCGATACAACTAAACACACACGGTAACTGGAGAATCAACTAGATGCAAGTCAAATACTACTTGCAGAAGCGTCGTCGACAAACGGGCAATTCAAGGGACCTTAAGCAAGGACGACGTGGACGAGAACCAGAACGCCAAAAAAACAATAGGCATAATTAGCAAAAGCAATGGCTCTGCACGCCCCACACGTGCGTTTCGCATTTTGGTACATTTCGTTGCCGTTCTCTCCAAAACAACGACGTGAAATGACCAAATTTAAAATTCTGTGGAGTACGCGAGCACAAGTAGAGAAATGTTCAATTTACTCAGATAACATAAACGCCGGTCAAGCAAGTTAAATTCCTGAACAGTTGGCAAGGAGAATGTGTTGGAATAATTGCAATTTCATTGCAGTAATGCGAATTTGTGTTTTTCGTAGTCGTTCTCGTTGACGTCGGCGTCGTCCTTGCTAAAGGTCCCTAATGTTATCTTAGGAGACACTCAGCAGAAAATCTGCGACGGACTGTTTTTTGCAAGCCAACTCTTGACATTACATCCCATCCTCCAGAATGAGCATAAACACGCAGAAAAATGCGTTTTAAGGTAGTAGATACCCGCAGATTTGTAAAAAATTGACCATTTCCAAAATAAAGGTTTATGCATGTCAAGACCCTCTCTAATGCTTCTATTTTCTACTTCTGGGCTTATTTTTTACTTATTTTAAAATGCGCGCCCTTACAATTGCTTGATTTGAAGGGCTCTCTAATGTTTATTTTTTGTTTATTTTCCGTTTCCATGGTAACCGCGCTTGATTAGCGTTGTTTTTCGCCGTTTTTTCCACGAAGACAGCACCCCAGAGCCTGCAATGAGCTCCGAATCGCCAGAAAGATGCCTGGCACTTTTGTCATACCGTGGGAGCCTGGTAACTAGTGTCTGGCGAAACAAAAATGCATTTGCGACATTTCGAAACTGCGAAGTTACTTCAGAGCTTGTCTCACGTCTTTAACCGTAATATTTCTTTGTTTCTGGTTGAAACCTTCATTTGAAAATGCCGAGAACTAAATTTAGGTCGCTACGCCGATCTGTTTCGCGTGGAAAGCGTTCAAGGAAGCCCAAAGAAGAACCAGGTTCGAGTGCAGATGTTCCTTCGGCGAAGAAGATTCGTCTCGATATCGATGAAAGCGCTTCTCCGGTGACAAGCAAGGAGTCTCTCTCCAATAAAAAGCCGAGTGGATACCGCTTTCAGGATGTCAGCATTCTACGGAAAGTACTTGTGGACTGTGCTGTTTGTAAGGAGTGCTTGAAGGGCAATCTTCAGTTGTTTGAGAGGCCTTCTGGTTGTGGTTTGGCGAGAATGCTTGTTTTGCAATGTGCAAACAATTCATGCCGTGCTCTGACAGAACTTCCCACTTCAGAGAAGATTGTTCATGGAAAAGCCCGATTCTTTGACATTAACAGGAGGTCGGCATTGGCCATGCGAATCATCGGAGGAGGCAGAGCCAGTTTAACGAAATTCTGCGCAGTTATGAACATACCAGGAGCGGTAGCAAAGAAGTCTTTTACTACCCACGTGAAAGCAATTGCTCGAGTGTCTCGGCAGGTAGTGGAAGCTGAAATGCAGAAGGCTGTGAACGAAGTTCGCGTCATAAACAAAGCTGAGGAAGACGAAATCGCTGATGTGGCTGTCTCTTGCGATGGTACCTGGGCCAGGAGAGGTTTCCAGTCTTTGTATGGCATGGTTTCGGCAATTAGTGTACAAACAGGAAAGGTTGTTGACATTGAAATGAAAAGTAACGTGTGTTACAAGTGTCGTGCAAAGAGCAACCTTGATGTAAACTCTCAGGAGTACATTGATTGGATTGCAGCACATGGGCCCAAATGCACACGTACCTTTGACAAGTCATCAAAAGCCATGGAGGCCAAAGGTGCTGTAGACATGTGGAACAGGTCAGTTGAGAAGAACAGTTTGCGGTATGTTGACTTTGTAGGCGATGGTGACTGCTCTTCTCATCGTGATGTGGTCAAAGCTAAGCCTTACGGAGACGAAGTCATTGTTCGAAAGGTGGAATGTGTTGGCCATATTCAAAAAAGAATGGGAGGAAGGCTGAGAAGGAAAAAGAAAGACATGAAAGGGAAAAAACTCTCTGATGGAAAGACAATTGGTGGGCGTAACCGCCTAACTGACAACTTGATTGACAGTTTCCAACGCTACTATGGAAAGGCCTTGCGGCAAAATAAAGGCAACCTGGCAAATATGCAGAAAGCTGTGAAAGCTATTTGGCATCATTATGCATCGACTGATGAGAACCAAATGCATGAGTACTGCCCCGAAGGAACTGATTCCTGGTGCAAATGGCAAAAGGACCAGGCCAATGGAACAAACTCCTTCAAACCAAAAAATGTTGCCCCGGCAGTGATGCAGGAGATCTTGCCAACATTTGAGGCTTTGTGGGATGCCAATCTTCTTCAAAGTGTTTTGGAAGGCTTGTCTCAAAACAACAATGAGGCACTAAACCACCTTGTGTGGGACATTAGTCCTAAAGAAAAATTTGCTGGTCCTGAGACAGTTGAG
Organism: Ricordea florida; assembly: GCA_949710005.1. Classification (NCBI taxonomy): domain Eukaryota; kingdom Metazoa; phylum Cnidaria; class Anthozoa; order Corallimorpharia; family Ricordeidae; genus Ricordea; species Ricordea florida. The sequence goes on along the minus strand of OX453273.1, from coordinate 9,730,676 downwards.
ACAGCTTGCGCTCTTGCTGTTTGCTTGTTCAATGGTGGTGCAAAAACCCTGCAAAGTGTGCTCAAAGGGCTCCATCTGGAAACTGGAGAGCACTGCAGGTCTGATTTCACCACCATTGATCAGCAAAGACTATATGCTGCAGGAGAGAAGGCTCTGGATGCAACAAAGGTTCGCCGCCAGATTCGCCGAAGCCAGCGAAAGAGCCGGAATGAGCAGAATGAAGAGTGAGAGGGCCCATCCTATGAGCCTGGAGCATTTGGACTTTGAATTTCTCTTTTGAGGAACTTTCCAGAAACTATTTATGATTATTTTAGTGAGTTTTACCTGGTTAATATGCCGTAAAATGGCTTTGTTTCTCAAAAAAGTGGAAATTTTATGTATAGAAAAAGTTAGCGTTTTTTACTATAATGCTGTATTGGGGCAGGTCGTTTGAGAAAACGAATTGTTCAATTTTCATGAAATTTGGTGACCTTATGTTTTTTTAGGTGTAAAATGCAATGATGTGGTTTTTGAAGCCATGAGACTAAAACTTGGCTCAGTAAAAGCATGCCAACATGAAGAAAAAATATTTTTCAACTTTGATCGTTGCCATGGAAACATCACCCCCCCAGACCTTTATGAAAAGTAGATCATTGCATTCTGCAATGCTTTTTGTATCTCCTTGCCAATTTTGGCTGTGATCAGACTGATTTTGAAGGAGATTGACCTGCCCCAAAATTATAGGTATCTCACAGCGGGTACCCAAGTACACACCCCTCCATGCCAAGAAGTGCGCAATGACACTTGGCGAAAATATGTTCCAATGGTAGTTGAAACAATGTACTTTTGACCCATTATGAGTTTTTGTTCAATATCTGTACTTATCATGGAACACTTCTTAAAACAAATTTCACAAAATTGTGTCGTTTTTGCGGGTATCTACTACCTTAAAATTACAGCGGTGATCATATTGGCGTGAACACCTAAAATATGTCTGGAATGTTTATTGTGATGTAACTAATCACAGACGACATCATCACACCAAAGAAACCACAGGCAACGAACCGTTTCCTATCTGTCATGGAAATTATTTTCATTTTGTTTTAACATTCAGTCTTTTTACAAGTAAACAATTGCTTTTCCTTCCTATTTGTTTACAGTATTTGCTATAATAACGAAGAATACAGGTTTGAGCGATTTTGAAGTAAATTACAAAGCCGATGTGCCGGGCCTACGCACGCGACGGTTTGGCGCGCGAGTTTTCAAACTTTTTGTAACGGTCGAAATCGGTAGTTACGCCCGATCGCAAGTTACAATGTTGCAAGGTACAGGGGCACCCAACGTCAATTTTCGGAAAATATCTGTTCGGAAGACGATTGAGATCTAGAATTTTCGGAACATTTGTTAAAAAAATTTCTTGCTTGTTTGCCTCAAGTAGGTGTAAAAGGCGGGGACCAGGACAAATCAAAATCAAAAATTAAAAAATGAAAATGAGCTTTAGGATAAAATCAAAAATTAAAAAATAATAGATGAGGTATAAAAAAATCAAAAATTAAAAAATAAAAAAGGGTAAAATTAAAAAAATAATAGATGAGGTATAAAAAAAAATAAAAATTAAAAAATTGAAAAATAAATATGATTTAGAGGGAAGAATAACAGTATACAATACAAATGGATCAATTGAAAGATGTTGAATTAAAAGAAATTGTGAGAGAATTGCGTATACGAGGCAGAAGTCGTATGCGAAAAGCCGAAAAAATACAAGCATTGCGAGAAATAGGAATTAATACAAATGAAGATTTGGAAAATTATAGGCAAAGACATAATGAAGAACAACTTATTATTAATACACCAGTGCCCGATTCTCCCCAACCAACACTAATACCAGAAATACTACCCCAAAATTTAATAAAGATAAAACCAAAACCAATAAAAAATATTTACTGTATTCATGGAATATATAAATATTACTGTAAAAAGTGTGGTGGGTCTCAAATATGTATACATAATAATCAAAAACATCAATGTAAAGAGTGCCGCGGTTCTAAAATATGCGAACACAAAAGATTCAGAGATTATTGTAAAGAGTGCGGAGGCAGTCAGATATGTAAACATAAAAAAATCAGGGCGGTTTGTAAAGATTGTGGGGGGTCTCAAATATGCAAACATGAAAAAATTAAGTATAATTGCAAAGAGTGTGGAGCGTCTCGAATATGCGAACATGATAAAATTAAGTATGTTTGTAAAAAGTGTAGAGGATCACAAATATGTAAACATAATAAATATAAGTATCGCTGTAAAGAATGCGGTGGGTCTCAAATATGTATACATAATAATCAAAAACATCAATGTAAAGAGTGCGGAGGATCACAAATATGCAAACACATGAAACAAAAATCTTCTTGTAAAGAATGTAGAATTAAAAAAAATAATTATGATTTTAAAAAAATATAAAATAAAAAAAAAATATGGAAACAAAAAGTATTATTAAAGATTATGAAAATGATAAAAAGCTTAATATTTGCGATTTTATAGAAGAAATAAAAGAAGATTTGTTAAAAAATATATCAAAAAATCGTTCTATTATTGATGAGAAAAAATGTTGTATTTATTTTGAAATTATTTATGATGATGATAATTATTATTATGATAATTGTTATTATGCAGGAAGTCTCGGCTATTTCGGAGATATAGATTTTGGTTTGAATGGTTTATGCGTTAATAATTTTGTAAAAGATTTATTAAATGCTGCAAATGAAGATTATAAAGAATGGTTAAAAGAGTATGTTGATAATAATCTTTGTGGTATTTATGAAAATGTTGATGGATATTATGTTCGTTCGAATGGTTATGATGAATATTATGGTAAAGTTGGAGAATATAACGGCTACTATGATAAGGAATGTGATATTAATAAGTTTGATAAAAATTTTATTGTTGAATTATTAACAGTTAAAATATATGTAAATTCTGATAAGTTATATCAAAAACGCAAATTTCATAAAGATTTACATAATGAGCTTATGGCAATAGCATGGCAACCATCTAGATATTTGGATTGGTGTATTGATTTTGAGGAGTTAAGAGATTTGAAAGAAAGATGGGATGAAGATTGATAAAAGTTATGTTATATAACCCAATAAATGGTTATATAACAAAAATTTATTTAAATCTTAAACTAAAAGTTACAGATTCTCCCTTTAGATCAAACTTTTTCCAATCAGAGTCTAAAATGGTTAAATCAAAGTGATTAATCAAACCATCATATTTTCTAATTGGAATAGATGGGTAATCTTTTGATGGAATGTTTGCTAGTAATTGGGATGGTTGTATTTTTACAATTTCATTTTTACCTTTATTCGTGTATGACATTCTATTATCAACTATGCTGCATAAAAGTCTCAAAGGTTCTTTTATAGTTATATCTATTTGAGTTATTTTAAATAAAATCTCCGGTACCCCCAAAGAATTTTGCAAACCCTGGGTAAATTTAATGTTAATTGTTTTATTGTTGATTATGTAAGCAAAATTATCCCCAATAATCATTGTTATATTTTTAGCCTTTTCGCTGAGCTCGATTAATATTTTTATATCATTTATGGTATATGTTCCTGGATTAAATATTACTAAAGGCTTATCTTGTTCATCGGTTATTTTTTCTTGATTCTTTAAAGTTATTAGTCTTTTTGTTTTAATATTACAATCTAAAAGTTGTAATTTACTAACGCATTTCATTGGGGGGTCTAAATAAACCCTGGTTTCTGAATCATACATTGTAATGCTAAACATTTTTCATTTTGAAGGTATATGTTTAGATTAATTTTTATCGAAATAAAAACCAAGATAATAATCCTCCGACAAATATTAAAACAATAAGATTATTTTGATGAGAAGATGTTTCTATATTACTAACTTCATCTGTTTTAGCCGATTCATCGATTTTGTCTAATTTAGGATTCCTCGGTTGAGGATTGGTATTTAATAAAACCTTTGATGTTCCTAAACTATGAGTTATTCCAACATTTTTTGTACTAACATTTATTGAATTATTTACCCCAAATTTCATATCTTCTGTTGCTATTTTCAGATTATTATTGTATCCGATAACGCTTTCTGTATTTATAATTAAATTGCTCGGCATCAATAAAACATCGGGGGCTATAGCCAAATCAAGTCGAACTTTTGATTCTTGTACCGCCATTTGGTATCTTTGATTTGAATTTGCGATATCATTTTCAATCACAGAGCTTTCAAATAAATCTATAAATTCTTGCTGAGTTTCAAATGCTCTTCCCCCATTACCAATAATTGAATTCCTGGTATTAACTTGGGCCCCCAAAACGCAATAAACAAAAGCCTCAGCCGATCTATTTATTCTTCCTAATCCAGCATTTGTTAATCCATATCCAGATTCTGGTATAAACCATGAATATTGAAAATCTACAAAGTAATCATTTCGAAGCATAGATATTAAATTCCCATCTATTTTTTTACCGCCATCATCGGAAAATCTATTTGAACTGCTTGGCCATATATTAGCTTCTGTATCATAACCTCTTACAATTCTAACATTTTGATTTCCGCCGCCTATTCCATCCCCACTAACGCTTCCGGGGGCTACGTATCCTTTTCCATAATCAATGAATACATCCCCGACGCCATGATTTGCACCCCCTTTCCATCTAAAATCAGCTAAAGGTTTATTTAATCCTCTATAATCTTGGTTATTGCTTAAGCCAAATTCTGCGCATAAACGATTATAAGCATTTTTGTTGTATGGATTATTTTTTACAGAAAAAGTTTGTTCCCCGGGTAATGGTACAGATAATTCATATAATATTCTTCTTATTGTAAAGTATATGTGAAATATAAAAAAACTTCTAATAACTTTTGAGTAATTTAAACTATCATTTAAACTTACACCGCATCCTGATGTTGCACACCAAACCGCCATGTTTAATTGCTGCGGCCAGTGATTAATATTTGGTTTATTCAACCAAGCTCTAGCTTCTTTACCACTAGTAAGTCCTACAGTCTGATTTTTAAATACATTTTTCATTTGTGCGGTAAAATGATCTTTATCTGAAACATATATATCTAAAATAATTAACATTTTTGTTACATTTTTTGCAGATTCATCGAATTTAATACTAGGTATTGGATATGTTTCTTTTGTAGATGATAAACTTTCTGGAAATGAGCCAACTTTAGGTTTCTTTTCTAATCCTAAATCACGCCATAATAATGTTTTCAAATTAGCAGGAAGATCATCAGTCCATGTTTTTCCAGAAGGATCATCATCAGACATAACTGTTACTCCATTAACTTTCCATTTAATATATCCACCAAATGAATCATTAATAAATGTAAATTTATCAAGGTTCGCGTTTGGGTATCGGGTCTTAAAATCTGATAATAACATCTTATTCTTTTTGTTTCAATTAATCTGATCTTTAGATTTAGAATAAGATGTAAATTCAATTAACCTCTCTTCTAATTCCTGCAAAACAATTACAACCAACATCAGTTCTTTCATATGAAATTTTTAATGACCTGGATTTGTTAATTCTTTTAATAGATTTTCGCGCACTTCTCTCCTTATTACAGACATATCCAAGTTTTTTTCTGCGTCTTTTCTAAATTTTTGTCGTATTTCAAGTTTTAGTTTTTGAAACTTTTCCAATTCCGCTAAAATTATAGAAAATTCTTGATCGGATATAACATTATCTTTCAAAGCTTTTGAAACTAAATCATTAATGGTGTTTAATTTTGATTTTGCAATTGCGGCTGTTTGTTCGTGTTTACTAACTTTATTTGAAAGTTTTTTTGATGCAATTCCAAATCCAACCGACAACCCACCAAAAACTCCACCCACAACACCTAAAGGCACACCAACAATAGCACCAAAACCCGTGAGAGAAGTTCCCAAACCACTCGCTGATAGAATAACTGAAATAAAGCCCCCAGAAACACTAATTTTTGTACATATGGTTCTCGCCCTATTATATTTTTTTCTTACTTTTTCGTAATGTTTAATTTCTTTCTCAAGATTTTGTAATGCTTCGCTTGATTTTTGCAGTCTGAAATTAATAGGATCTGGATTATTAGGTAATTGAGGATAAATTTTATTGTAGTCATCCATATTGTATTTTACTGATCAGTGTGATATCTTTAGATCTGTTACTTTCTTTTCTTTATGTTTTCTACAAAATATAGAACTACAGCCATTATCAAAAGCCAAGCATTCTTTCCTAAAAACCCAATTACTTCTCCGGCTGTTTTGAATAAAAAGCTCACGATAGCACCAACCATTCCTGGTAATATTTCACCTAATTTTTTACCAAGAGTTTTTAATCCATTCCCAACTCCTCGGCCTAATGTTGATAAACCTTTAGAAAGATTAGAAACTATAACCCCAATAATGACACCTACTGCACTTAGAACAGCAAAAACTGTAAAACCATACTTTTTGAATATATACTTTATCCGCTCTCGCAATGGTAAATTTTTAAGTATTTTATCTTTTCGCCCATCTATAACCGATAATTGTTCTTCGATTGAAATTGTTTTATTTCTAATTTGTTCTCTTAATTTATCAACCTCGGATTTTAATCGTTCATTGCTTTGTTCTAACTTTGCTAAATTTAATTTTCCCTTTTTATATTTGTCTATTTCTTCTTTGTATAATTTTGTTTCTTCCAAAAGTCTCTCTGCTTGTATTTTTAATTCTATATTCTGTTCAGCGGTTTGATCAAAAAGACTTTTATTTTCTGCTTTTTCCAACTGTTGTTTCTCAATGAATTTCTTAAGTTCTTTTTCTCTTTCTGCTTTTTCCAACTGTTGTTTCTCAATGAATTTCTTAAGTTCTTTTTCTCTTTCGATATATCCACCAATTTCCTCCGTTCTTGTTGCTAAAAGTGAATCTATTCCTTGTACTGCAGAAAGTAATTCATTATGTTTTTGTTTTTCTTCATTAAATTGTGATATGGCATCATTATATTTATCTAACATTGTTTCATAATCGGCACCTAGAGCTTTTCTCATTGTTTTTGGTAAATCTTCAAGCATAAGAACTTTATCTTTAGTAAGTATAACATGTGGTGCAGAACCCTTTCTATTACTAAATTCTGCTAATATACTACCATCTTCTCCATATGTTACATTAAATGTCGCATCATTAGGATTGAAAGTTGGTAAATAGCTTTTAAGTTCCTGACCCGCTTCTCGCCTTCTGTCATATTTCTCATCTCTTTCTTCAATATTTGGTGTTTTTTTCTCTTCATCTTTTATTTCCCATTGAAGTCGTTTTCTTTCTTCCATATATTCAGAGTAACCAAGATATCCTTGATCAATAGATGTAGATGTGTTTGGGGTTAAATAAGTTGAATCATCGTTACCCCCACCATCAGCTCCTTTTGGTAAATCTTCTAATGGTATATCCTCTTCCATGATTTTTTTACTCATCAGTAAGAAATCTTTAGATCACTTAGAGTTTAAAAATAAAATTTGATTTAAATATAAAAAAAATATATATATAAAAATAAAATGATGAATGAAACTACACAATTAATAGATATTAATACTTATAAACCTAAAGTAAGCATGATCTTTTCTAAACCAATTGTTGGTGAAATTCCTGGAAGTAAACCAAAGGTTGAATTTAAAAGAATTAAAATTTTTACAAAAAATGATGATGGAACAGAAGGAGAACTTGTTATTCCAACCGGTAATTTATATTCTTTTGGCGTTTCTACAAACACAAACCAAACAGGTGTAATTACAGAATATACATTTCCCTTATGTTTATGGAGTGGAAGTAAACCAACCCCTGAAGAGGAAAAATGGATTGATTTATTCAATGATATAGTTGACAATTGCATTGATCATTTGCTTATTAATAGAGTAAAAATTGGTAAATTTGAGTTGGAAAGAAATGAGCTTGAAAAACAAAAAGGAGGTTTAAATCCTCTATATTGGAAGTTGGAACAATCTTCAATGGCTAGAGTTCCAGATAGAGGTCCAACTTTATATGCAAAATTAATTTGGGATAAAAAACAAGACCAAATTTTAACCAAATTTTATAACTCTAAAAATGATAAGTTAATTGATCCATTAAAATTATTAAATAAAGGCTGTCGCGTTGAAGAAGGTGTGATAAAAATCGAATCAATATTTATTGGCTCGCGTATTTCTCTTCAAGTTAAACTTTATGAAGCAGTTATAGAACCAAACAGAGAAATGAAAAGATTAACCAAATTTAGAAACTTAACTATTTCAGATAGTAAATCTGCGGCTGAAGAAATGGAAGAAGATTCTGATGAAGGGAGTATTTTGTAAACCAAAAATAAATATACTTATGTTATATAACCAAATTAGTGGTTACATAACAAAATAATAATTTATAAGAATTTACTGACTGCGTAACCTAAACCTAACATTCCGGCTCCAACATATGCCATTTCTCCCGTTTTTTGTTCATCGCTTGGTTTGTAATAATCAGAGAATTTGGGTTCGTTCATTTGCCCATACAATTCAAAAGCTTGGTTTGTAGTCGAAATATTTTTTGATGCTTGATATTTTTCGTCTTTTTTCTTCATTTTCCAATCAAGCATTTTTTGTCTTTTTTCCTGATATTCTGAATAATCTTTTTGATATTTTTCTAATGCTTTATCGTGTCGTATTTTTTCTGTATCCACATTATGCCCTGAGAGAGATTTTGCAAGATAATTTCCACCAACAAATGCCGTTGCATTCAATATAGCCCCACCAATCATCATCGCTATTGCTGCCATTTTATTTTGGTAAAATCTTTTGATCCTCTAAATATGTTTTTAGATACATACTTCCGGATAATACAGCTACCCATTTTGCATAATTTGTAATATTTGAGGATGGATCATTCAAAAATGATTCTTTCATTACCTTTTTAGCTACATAGCCAACTCCGGCCCCTAATCCGATAAGTACCGCTGAATCAGTTACAGTTTTCACAAGTTTATTTTCGGTTGACATAATTTTTACTGTATCAGTAAGAAACCTTTAGATGACTTTAGTAATTATTCCATTCCTAAAGATTTTGGGGTTAAATGCAATGGAATTTTGGGGGGTTGAGGTATTTGCGGAACTTGTGATAAATCAACTATCCTATTAGAATATTCAACCCTAGCTTTTTCCTTATATCTCATAAAAAGATCAAATGCTGTAAACCCTAATCCAACAACGGATAAAACAGTAGTAAAAGATAACTCTGGAAGCCATGATTTAACTTCGCGGTCATCATTTTGCTCTGTAGCCCGCAGGGTCTCTTCACGTTTCATCTCCCTAGCTAATGCTTCTTTTGCTTTTTTATTATACTCGGCTAATTTCTTTCCAGCCGCAACCTTTTTAGGATCTTTCTCCCGTTTTTTAGTATCTTTATTTTCAGGTGTGGGATCAGCTGTAATTTGCTCAACTTGTTCATTTTGTTCAGACATATTTTACATATAATTAAGAAACCTTTAAACGGATTAGTGAACAGTATCATACCCGCTATCAGCCTGCTCGGTAGTCTGTTCAGTTGTATTTGTAACTTGTTGATTTTTGTTGAATTTAATGTGTTTAGCAACCTGGAATAGCCCGCTAGCAAGGGCGGCCAATCTCCCAGCTTTCAATGCTAATAGCCCAACAATGTTTGCCAGCTCACGATTGACCAAATCATCATTCTTCAAATCAGAACAAAGGGCATCAATATCATCAACCGGAACTAAATATGAAATAAGTTTGGAAACTAATTGTAGGGATGAATCTACCAACCCGCCGTTAATTTTTTTACCCATTACCGCCTGATACCGGTTAAAATATTTTTCTACATCACGTCCCGATAATTTTTTTATATCACCCAAACTCATTTCAACCCCTAAATATTCCTTTGTTGTTCCAAGCACTGCGAGAATTGCGAGAGATTCTTGTTTTATTTCAAGTTCATCATTATCATTTACCCCGGTCTTTACTTCAGTTTTTTCTTCAATATAATCTTCAACGTTTGTCATCTTTGTTAAATCACCTCGGGAATCTCTAAATAACAATTAAATGGGTAACGCAAACTCAAACATAACCTAGAATATTTTTCAGTTTTCAGGAGTTGAACAAACTTTTTACCCAATTCATAATCCATATCTCCCCCATAATCTTCAAAAAACATTTTCATACCTTTCTGCGATGGATTATGAAAAGTAACAACGCAAGCTACATTTTCCCGGAATGGTTTTGATATTGATGTTAATTGCTGGGTTAAAACCCACATTGATAATCCGTGATGCCTTCCAGAAAATGCTAAATCTATAAATTTATTAGATCTTTTCTTCAGATCAGAGGATACAGCGCAATCATCTAAAATTATTAGTGTATTGCGCCCAGAAAATAAAATTTGGCAATCATTTAACAATTCATTAATCTCATCGAGATTACTTGCATCGGGTGATAATACAAAGAATCTCTTGTCCCCACGGGCGAAATTATGATATGTTTTATTTTTAGAATAAGTTGGGCAAATTAAAACAATATATTCAAAAACTTTCCGGAATGGGCCGCGGAGCTGTTCAATTATGTACTTTGTTTTTCCACAATTTGTTGGTCCAGTTATGATACAATGGAATGGTATTTTATCTCGTAAATCTTCCATGATTTTTGTATCATAACATTATGTTTTTAGATTCTCAGTACTTAATTGATCTCAAACTTGAATTCATTATTTCCATCATTGCATCAGCCACAACAAACATATGACAAGTTATTACTACTGAGCTTGATGAGCCACTTTTTTTCCTTTTAATTTCTATTTTTACTCCATCATGTGTATTATTTAGAGCTAGTCCCCCACCATGAATATTATTATCTGGGTGAGTTCTAGTATCAAGCCAAAGAGCAAACTTATTTGTATAAAAATCCCCCTCTTTTAGTGAAATTTTTAAACCATCATCTCTCTTGAATCGTTTTTTCGCAGATTCCCAAAGATCTGATATAATCATACCTTTAGAGTATATTCTATTTGGTACACCATCAACATCAATATTAACAGAAGTTATTCCAGGATAGAAAAAATTTTCTGAATCTCTTGCACCGCCGGCATATGGGGAAATAAACAAAAATAATATTCCGCTCATTGATCTTCTAGGTAAATTAACATGTTGATTAATAACTTCATCAGCTCCAGTTAAAAATGTAAAAGTTTTGTGTAAAGTTACATTTTCATAAAAGAATCCTTTGCCAATTTGATAAGTTGATTTAGCTTCTTTAGCTAAATATTCACTTGAAATTGATGAATATTCTAACTCTAAATTTTTGAGCGAATATGATGGTGTTTTAGTTGTATCAGAATAAACAACAATATCAGAAACGGGGGCTAATGTAATCTCAAATATTAAATGATTTTCTAATGCTTTTGGATAAAAAACCCCATGATCTTTTAAAATAGGATGATTTATTGGTATTCTATACTTTGTATTATGTACTACTGCAAGGGCTACTTCTTTTGCTTCAGAATCATCCTTACCACCCGCATTTGTTCTAAGTTTTCTAATATTTTCATCAGAAATACCTTGTTTTAATCTATCTTTACGCTCTTCTTTAGTTAAAAATAAATCATGATATGTTTGAAATAGATCATATCTTTGAGTATCTTGTAATGTTTCACCTCCAAAAAGAACTTTTAATCTGTAAACAAGATTAGCTCCTAAATTATTAACAAATCTATTATTTGAATGACCTTCTACATCCAAATCAAACAAAAGAGATACACTTCCAGGTACAATCACCAAATTCTCAGAAAGTTTTGGAATATTTATATATAATGTTTCGCCCGGACTGGCTGATGATGGATTTAGAGTAATTCTATTTAATGTTGATTCTGCCTTCAAACCAAAGGGTTCTCGTGGAATTCTGTTTGGATTAATTTTTTCAGACGTCATTGTAATTTATAAGATACTTCGTCTAACCTTTAAACCCCTTCACACTATTATTCTTTAATTTTTCAATATGTTTTGATAAACATTCTCTCGCCTCGGGAATTAAAGTCATAATATTAAAAATTTTATCGCCATCTTCCATATATAGAATTTTTTTTCTAATAATTTTTTTCATAAGATTAATTTGATATTCGCTAAATTTTGTTTCCTCCACCATTTTAATTTATAAAATACTTTGTTAATTTTTAAATGATGCAAAAAATATATTATTCGGTTGAGGGGTATTGGAAAGGATATTCCGCGATTACTAAATTAGCTGAGAAGGCGAAAGTAAGTGAAAATGAGGCGAAACAATGGTTGCAAAAACAAGCAATATGGCAAATCTATCTTCCAGCTCCAAAGTATATACCTAGGCCACATTGGACTGTAGATAAACCAAATCAGATTCACCAAGCAGATTTATTATTTTTACCGCATGATAAAGTTGGAAGAAAAACATATAAATATGCGTTAGTTGTGGTTGATATCGCCTCGAGATATAAAGATGCGGAGCCATTAACCTCAAAAGAAAGTCGAGAGATATCAGAAGCTTTTAAGAAAATATATTCTAGAAGATTAAAATATCCAAAAACATTAATGGTTGATCCTGGAAAAGAATTTATGGGTGAAGTTAGTAAACTCATGAATTACCATAATGTAAGAATACAAAGAAGTGAAGCTGGTAATCATAGAGCCCAAGCATTTGTGGAAAGCGCAAACAGAATATTGGGAGAAAGATTATTTAGTCATCAATATGCGCAAGAAATGATTAGTAATACCAGATCTAGAATATGGGTGAAAAGATTACCAGCTATTCTAAAAACTTTGAATAATACAAAAACAAGAATAACCGGTAAAGAGCCTGATGAGGCTATAAAAATGAAAGAGGTTGATATTGAACCTAAAAATTATAAACGCTTGGTGGGGCCTGATGAGGTTAGATTACCTCCTAGTGTTAAAGTTAGATATTTATTATCTCCGGGCGAACTTGAGGGTGGTGAAAAAAGTCGGGCTACAGATCCTATTTGGAGTATAAAAGTTTATGATATTTCTAGAAGCGTAATTTCGCCTAATCAGCCGGTTTTATATTATTTAGTGAATGGGCCGCGACGAGGATTTGTTCGTGAAGAATTACAAGTTATTCCTTATGATACAGAACTTCCACCAGATTCTGTTTTGAAGCGGTAATGGCCTATAGCTAAAGTATGTATTCCATCTTCACAAATTATTCTCTTATCATCATCGGCGGATAATGCAACTTTATTAACCGTTTCGGTATAAACATCATGTAAACGGCTTCTGATTACATTCATCCGTCTCATCTGATGTTCTTTATTAAATAGACATCTCTTATAATCATCAAAGTTTATGGTCTTTTTTACAATTGCTTTCTTCATTCCCTTACATTTCTTTTCTTCTTCACCCTCATCCATTCTGTAGGAATAAAGCTTTGCTCGTAGACCCACAAATTCAGTTATCTGTTCGCCCCCGGCTTCATCCTTAAACATATTTATTACTTTCTTATTCACATTAGTCTCTATACCAGATTTATGGTTTTCAGGAAAGTTGCTTGTGTCAAACTTGTCCCAAACATCTGGACTTATATCTTTATAGAAATCCTCTGTTTCTATATCATAAACAAGGCTGTCTGTGTCTGTAAACAACATTTTTGCTTTTTCTCCATATTTTGGTTTTATGTAATTATAATGAAAATCATACATTATTGTTTTACTTAAATCTAAAATACACATACCCAAATAAACGGGTTTATTGAATACTAACTTTTTTTTCTTCATATGGATGGCTACAAGATTTTCACAAAATATAGTGCGATGTTGATAGTTAGGTTTTGATATTAATTTTTTCGCGTCTTTTTCATTAGTAACTAATTTAATATCAACCCTATTTCTAATGTTTTCCATAGTTTTGCCAAACACACAATTATTCATTAACTTGAAGAAATCTTTCTCAAAATCGTTATTTCCTTTAGCTCTGAGTTTAGTATTCAAATCAATGTATGGTTTTAACCAAGCCGATTCTTCAAATGTAATTCCTCTATGAATTTTTGTTATTTTTAATCCCAAACTTTCGTAAAGTTTTAGTGTTTCATGATGAACAACATACTTTACCCTATTGTTTAGATTTGGGATTAATTTCTCAACCTTATTAACTACGAGCCTTTCTGGAGCTAGAGGATAATCATTATGTAAATCATGAAGGTTAGTTGGGTATTCTAAATCAACCTCTAGTTTGCAAGGCATATTTTTCCAGTATGTAAGTTCTTTTTCATTCATCCATCTAAAACCGTGAGTAGGTAGTGGCTTACTCATTGCTCCTCCATATAAATTGTTTGCATCGAGATATATAATATAACTTATTATTTTGTTAATATCAAAGTTTTTCATGTATGGGTTGTTTGCTTTCCCATATCTAGTAGAAATCATAGATACGCCGCCTCGAATACCTCTCTCAATCATAAGCAACATATCTATGTCAGTTAGCAACTCTAAATTTACTTTTGTTATCTTTAATGCCGCATCCCAAGCTAATCCGGGTGCTGTATAATAATGCGCGGGATCTAACCCATAGTTTTTACTACAAACATCTCTAAAATTCTCGAATACGTCGGCTAAAAGTAATACATCTGACATAAGATATAAGTTGTGATATTCCCTCATAGTTTTCATATTGAAAGTTTTCCAAACATTTTGCGCGTGTTTATAATCATTATCTGATATATTTTCATCGTTTAGTATTGAATAGAATGCATCTTTTGGCGGAAGTTGGTTTGTACTTAATTTATCTAATCCATCAAACCAATCATATGGAAATACACCCTTTCTCAGCAATAACTTTAATTCTTCACCTTTACAGAAAATATTTAAGTTTTTGAAAGATTCTTTTGGTAAATTAGTTACTAATTTATCTAGACTTGATGCCATAAATTTAAATGAATCTATGAATCTAATATCGCGCTTAACCTCAATCTTCTTACCTTCTTTATTTGTAAATTCATCAACCACAATCTGCTTTGTGAAAGAAATATACTTTTCCTCATTATTTGGTATGCAGTTTATTTTACCTTCTGTTGCGCCGAGATTCTTGATAAAAATATGCGCGTCATATCCAGATAGATTATGAAATATTACTGGTAAAAACTTTGGAATCTTATAATTTAAGTTACATTCATTATGGGCGGCTCCTCTATACTTTCCTGTAAGATGGCAGTGATCTAATACCTTATCTTCCCCCAATTTTTCTTCACATATATGGCAATGAGTAGCATTTTCATATTCTTTTTTATCCATTTCTGACATATCCTCCGCCTTCTTATGATATTTTGTCTTATTATAAATTTCCTTAATATCTTTCTCCAAATTTTCTATAAATATCTTCGGGATATCATCATCTAGGGATTTGGCGGTATATCTTACAAGCTTGGGTGGAAATATTTTATCATCAAAAGACTTTATGAGATAGCTGAATCCTGATGCTTTATGTTTCTGATATTGATTAGTATAACTTTCTCTTTCATTTGGTTGGCAGGTATGTATTTTCTCTGTATAACACTCAAAGTCCGCGTATACAACAAATGGCACTCGCATTTTTCTATTATAATTATTGAATTTAATATTCTTTGGATTTCCATCATCATCTTTCGGCATTTCAATCTTAACTTCTTTATTTGCGCCGCAATATTCTAGATGTTTTTCCAATGATTTTTCTGACTGAAATGCGTTTAAACATCTGGGGCAAAAGTGCATCTTAGATTTATGTTTACTAACTTTTGCGGCTAACAATCTACTCATATTCTTTATCCAACAATAATGATTATTTTCATCTTCTGATATTAAAAGTAGGTTTATTAGATAACCTTTTTGTTTTTTACTTATTCTTAGTGGATATACATCATCATTATCATATCCATAGACATTAATCGTGTAGTAGGGGTTTTGCTTTTCAAACCTATCAATCTGTTTTAATGAAGTGGGAAATTCTATTCCTAACCAGTTGAAGTTCTTCGAATTTTCAACCATTTCCTTGTTTAATCTTTCTGGGTGAGTTTTTTTTATGTAAACAGCAGATGTAACGGCCCACTTAAAACACTCATGATCATTCTCATTCCTAACATTAATAATCGCATTTTTTATTGCTAATTTTTGCGGTAAATTAATATATGAACTTCCGACAAAAGGTTCGAAAGGATCGATGTTGATATCAAAATATTCAACTTGATCGAATTGCCATCCAGAACCCTCATTTTGAAACTTTTCAACCTTTTCAAGTAACCTATTTGTCATAATATTAAATAATTCAGATAAATCAGTTGATGAAGTAATCGTTTCTACTATTGAATGAAAATATCCTGAATTTTCGTAGGTCTCTCTTCTGATAGGATTCTTTTTTATAAACTTACATGTAAATAAAAATTTTATCTTTATCGGTTTCTTTTGCTTTTTAATTAGATCAATAACTTTTGGTTTGATTTTATTAATAAATACTTTAGGCCCATACCCTTTTTGCCCATCTATCCTATAGGTTTTTAGATATCCCCTCAATGCTCTTTGCTGTTCTTTTGGGACTAATCGATTATCCTTTTCCTTCAATTCATCCTTCACACTATCAGATATATTTACATTTTTTCTGGGTTCATTATTAGTAAGTTTTATAATATTTTCATTGGCTAAATCTGTAAGCTCTTTATAAAACACATCTTTATCCATAACCTTAAATGAATAATTTCCCCAATTAAAAGTTTTGTTTGATGGCTTTTGTGGTTTTATAAAAGTTGGCGCTAATTTCCTTTTTGTAATATTTTTTCTTGGTTTTGGTTTTATCTTTATTGAATTTTGGGGTGGTATTTCTGGTATTAGTGTTGGTTGGGGAGAACCAGGCGGTATATCGGGCACTGGTGTTTGTGGTGTATTAATAATAGGTTGTTCTTCATTAAATAATTGCCTATAATTTTCCAAATCTTCATTTGTATTAATTCCTATTTCTCGCAATGCTTGTATTTTTTCAGCTTTCCGCATACGACTTCTGCCTCGTATACGCAATTCTCTAACAATTTCTTTTAATTCGGCATCTTTCAATTGATCCATTTGTATTGTATACTGTTATTCTTCCCTCTAAATCATATTTATTTTTCAATTTTTTAATTTTTATTTTTTTTTATACCTCATCTATTATTTTTTTAATTTTACCCTTTTTTATTTTTTAATTTTTGATTTTTTTATACCTCATCTATTATTTTTTAATTTTTGATTTTATCCTAAAGCTCATTTTCATTTTTTAATTTTTGATTTTGATTTGTCCTGGTCCCCGCCTTTTACACCTACTCCTCACCATTTTCGAACATCTAAAAAATGGTATTATTGCCCATTTTTAACATAAAAAGGTCACCTAGAATTTTCGGGAGCCTTTTTTCTGGCTGAAATTTTCGAATAGGTAAGTTTTGATCGCTATAATTTTCGGATCACAAGACTTTCAGCTAGGAAATCCGAACAGATTAAAAAATTTTAGGGGATAAAAATATGCTTATATCTACCTTTTAAATACTAAAACACTTTAACAATGCTATGTATAAGTGGTTTTGAACTATATTCTCGTTGGGTGCCCCTGAAGGTAAGCCGCTAGAGTTTTTTTATTTCCATCGCTTCGCAGCTAATGCAGTAAGCGTAAACACTTTCTTGTTACGTGAGGGAGATTTACTGTTTTGGTGAAGTTATGTTTTTTTTTCTTTTGCGCGCAAAATGTGCTAATTTGGACTTGAAATCTTCTTGACTAAATCCCCTCATAACTACTAGCTTCCCATAGCATGTAATGCCCCAGATATTAAATACGTAAATGCTTTCAGAGAAAAAGCAAAATTATATTTTGGGAGGAATACCGAAAATTGGACTGTTTACTTTGCGCGATCTGCCAATCATTCTTTGGTCGGTCGACGGTCTTTCCAGTTTGCGACCTTGCGATCAACGGACTTCTGCCAGCACAGTAGTTCAAAGGTTCAATCGTTAATCCACACAAATCGAATCCCCTTGTTCTACAAAAAATATTAGCAAGGATTATAAGAGAGGGGTAAAACTACGGGGCTAGGACAGAAAAAATTCGTGAAAAAATTCGTGAAAAATTCGTGAAAAAATTCGTGAAAAATGAAATTGAATTTTTAATTATGGTTTAAAGACACAATTATAATTAATTTAAATAATGGAAAACGTGAAAATTGACAAATTAAAAGACGCTGAATTAAGGGAAATTGTAAAAGAATTGAAATTAGCTGGGTGGCATGATATGCGTAAATCAAGAAAAATTGAGGCATTGAAAGAAAAGGGAATTGAAACAGTTGAAGATTTGGAAAATTATCGTCGAGGGCTTATTGATGATAGACCACAAACACCAGAGATATTAAATCCAAGACCACGAATTCCAAGAAAACAAACTCCTAATGTTTTAAATACTAGAAAAGCAGTAAGCCTTATTACTAAACCCATTTCAAAAAATAAACCTAGAGTTGAGAAAAATATTTATCAATCAAAAACCAATTATAATCAAAAAATACAACAAAAAGAAGAAAAAATAAAACAACAAGAGGAACAAATAAGAAAACTAGAAGAACAAATTAAAATAAAACAACAAGAGGAACAAATACAAAAAAATGAAGAAAAAATACAAAGACTAAAAGCCCAATTACAAAACCCCAATACAAAAATAATAGAAAGTTTTAGAGATTATGAGAAAGAAGGTGCTAAAACTAAAATAAAAATTGAAAGAGAAGAAGAACCAATTATAGGAGGAGGTAAAACAAAAAAAAGAAGGAGGAGGAGGAGGAGGAATAGAAAGAAAAAAAAAGAACCAATCATAGATAGAGATTATGAGAAAGAGGGTGCTAGACTTAAAACAAAAGGAAATGTAAAAAATTATGAAAAGATTGCTAAACTTAAAAAAGAAAAAAAATTTATTGATGATAAACCATTAAAGACTCCAGAGGAAAATAATAGAAGTAAAACAATAGATAGAGAAATTGCTGAACTTGAACAAAACAAATCTGAGATGGAACAAGAAAATGAGGAAGAGTTCACATTTAATGAAAGAAAAAAAGCATTAAAAGGATATTTGAAAACTTTAAGGATAGATGGAAAGAAAGGATATAGTCCTGAAGAATTCATGAAAAAAGAAACCAATAAAAAGAAAGTTATAGATCTAATTAATAAGGAAAAGAAACCAATAAAAGGTAAATTTATATTAACATGTAAGTTTTTTAAAAAGTCTCTACTTAGAGGGAAAAAAATTAAAGATGAAACAGAAAGATTCTTTCATTCTCCAGCAAAAATAATTACTGAAGCAACTAATTTATCAGAATTATATGATGAAATGCTTAAATATATACTTAATGAGATTGAAAAATTTCTAACTAATAACCCTTCAGGTGTTTTTGAATTTGATTATGTAGTATGTTTTGATATTGGTTTAGCTCCCTACGAAACTATTTATGGAAGTTCATATTTTCCATTACCTGCAAGATTAGCATCAAAAAAAGCTATTATTAACCCCCAGAATTTTAAAGATAAGGAATGTTTTAAGTATGCAATAACAGAAGGAGCAATTCCTAGAAAAAATCATAGAGAGAGAGTAAATGATGAATTGAAGGAAAATTCTAAAAAGTTAAATTGGAAAGGAATGGAATTTCCCACTTCATTAAAACAAATTGATAGGTTTGAAAAACAAAATCCATATGTTATTAATGTTTTAGGATATGAAGATAATAAAATATATCCTCTAAGAATAAGTGATAAATGTGATTGTAAGAAAAAAGAAGAATGTAATAATTGTGGATGTAGGAAAAAAGAATGTATAAAAAAAGAATGTAATAAAGAAGAATGTATAAAACAAGAATGTGATAAATGTGGTTGTAAGAAATGTGATTGTAACAAAGAACAATGTAAGATATGCGACTGTAAAATTATAACATTAATTTTAATATCTAATGGTGAAGAAAGTCATTACTGTTTGGTAACCGATATTAGTAGGCTTTTATCCTCTGAAATTGATAAAAATAAAAACAAAAAATATTTTTGCCTTAGGTGCTTCAACTCATTCTATGAACAAAAATATTTATATGAGCATAGAATATACTGTGATTCAAATGGAGAAGTTATAATCAATATGGTAAAGAATAAAGATGGAAGCCCAAAATTTATTCAATTCAAAAATTATAAAAATAAAATGAGGGCGCCATTTGTTATTTATGTAGACTTTGAGAGCAATTTAATACCGATATATACATGTTCTCCAAATGAAATTAAAAGTTTTACTAAAAAATATCAAATGCATAAAGCATCTGCATTCTGTTATAAAATCGTTTGTTTTGACAATAGTATATTACCCGATGATTTTAATCAAATTGTGCAATATACAGCAAAATCAGATGATGAAGATGTTGCGCAGATATTTGTAGAATATTTAGAAAGAGATATTAGAAAAATTTATAAAATAATAGAAGAAAGAGAAGAAAAATTTAGATTCTATAATAAGAATAACGCGACAGAAACAATTAAAAAAGAATATTTTCTGGCAACTCGCTGTCATATATGTGAAGGAAAATTTACACAAACTAAAAATAGATATTATGAAAAAGTAATAGATCATTGCCATCTTACAGGAAAATATAGAGGGCCAGCTCATAATTGTTGTAATCTAAGATATGGGGTTCCTAATTTCATTCCAGTAATAGCACATAATATGTCGGGTTATGATTCTCATTTATTTATTAAAAATCTTGCTAAAACAAAAGGTAAAATAACCTGTTTAGCTAATACTAATGAAAAGTATATTAGTTTCTCAAAGAAAATTTTAATTGGACGTGATGATAAAGGTAAACCTATTAATAAAATGATAAGATTCATTGATTCTTACAAATTTATGCAAAGCAAGCTTAGCAGTTTAGTTGATAATCTAACCAAATGTGGAAAGTGTAAGACATGCAGACCGCCAGATTGTTTGAAAAGATACATTGAAGATGGAAAAGATATTGAGCATAAAAGTATTGGCAGATGTGAAAAATGCGAGAATTGTTTGTTAGCAAAAAAAAGATGTCTTTTTCCAAAAGATGATAAACTAACAGAAACAAAAAAGGAATTTAACGATAAAACATATTTAGTAATGAGAAAAGGAGTGTTTAATTATGATGATTTTACTAGCATTAATAAACTAAATGAAACAAAACTACCGTCAAAGAAGGCATTTCATTCAAAATTAAATGATGAAGATATAAGTGATGATGACTACCAACACGCTGAAAATGTATGGAAAACCTTCAATATGAAAACAATGAGAGAATATCATGATTTATATCTCAAGACGGATGTTTTACTTTTAGCAGATGTATTTGAGAACTTTAGAGATGTTTGTCAAAATAATTATGGTTTAGATCCAGCACACTATTTTACATCACCAGGCCTATCTTGGGATGCAATGTTAAAATTAACCAAAGTTAGATTGGAGCTGTTTACTGATGTTAATATGTTACTTATGATTGAAAGAGGTATTAGAGGTGGTGTGTCCCAAATATCAAAAAGATATGCTAAAGCTAATAATAAATATATGGTGGACTTTGAAGAAAATCTAAAGAAAAGTTATATTGCATATCTTGATGCAAATAATTTATATGGGGCGGGAATGAGCGGAAATTTACCCATGTCTGGATTTAAATTGATGAGTGGGGAGGAACTTAAAAATTGGAGAGATATATCATGTATAGTTATGATTGATTTGAAATATCCTGAACATCTTCATGATTTACATAAAGATTATCCTTTAGCACCAGACAAACTTAATGTTAATAAAGTTAAGAAATTAATACCAAACCTATTTGACAAGAAAAGGTATGTTGTTTACCATGAGACTTTAAAATTTTATGAAAGTATGGGATTAGAAATAACAAAAATTCATAAGGGAATTAAATTCTATGAGTCAGCGTGGTTAAAACCATACATTGATTTAAATACTAAATTCAGAGCCAAAGCGACTAATGATTTTGAAAAGGACTTCTTCAAGTTAATGAATAACTCTGTATTTGGTAAAACAATGGAAAATATTAGAAAAAGGATAGATGTTAGATTAGTTAATGATAAAGAAGCGGCTAAAAAATTAATAAAAAAACCAAGCTTTGATTATTTTACAATCTTTTCTGAAGATCTAGTTGCTGTAAATATGAAGAAAATAAAAATAAATTTTAATAAACCAATTTATTTAGGGTTTTGCATTCTAGATCGAAGTAAACAAATAATGTATAATTTTCATTATAATTATATTAAAAATAAATATGGAGATAAGGCTGAATTACTTATGACTGATACTGATAGCCTTGTATATTTTATAGAAACAGAAGATTTTTACAAGGATATAAGTTCAGATATTAGAGAAAAGTTTGACACTAGTAATTACCCTAAAGACCATCCATCTGGAATAGAGACTGGTGTAAACAAAAAAGTAATTGGAATGTTTAAAGATGAGTTTGGTGGAATGATACCTACAGAGTTTGCAGGGTCTAGTGCTAAACAATATAGTTTAAAAATGGATAATGGTGGAGAGATAAAAAAGGATAAAGGAACAAAGAAATCAGTAATTGAGAAAGATATGAGTTTTAATGATTTCAGAGATTGTGTATTAAATAAAAAATCTCAAATGAGAAAACAGAATTTAATTAGAACAGAAAAACATAATGTTTACACGCAAACCGTTAATAAAATTGCACTAAACCCGGCTGATGATAAGAGATATGTTAAAAAAGATGGGAAAAATACTCTTCCATATGGTCATTATAGTTTGAATATAAAAATAAATGATGATTGTAATATTATCTTTCCAGCTAAGCTGGGGAGGGCTACGCCCGTTCCAAAACAGAATTAGGAGGTAACTCAGTATCATGAGGTATAACCTGTAATTCTTCTCTAACAAACCCACGTCTTGGTCCATCCGACAAATAATATAAAACTGGTTGATTTGGATAAACCCTACTCCCTGTAATATTATAAACTTTGATACTCCAAATAGGATCAGTAGCTCTCCTTTTTTCACCACCCTCAAGTTCTCCAGGAGATAATAAATATCTAACTTTAACAAAAGGAGATAATCTTACCTCATCAAGACCCACAACTCGGTGATATCTTTTTGATTCAAGTTCTACTTCTTTCATTTTTATAGCTTTATCAGGTTCTTTACCAGTTATTCTAGTTGGTGTATTATTCAAAGTTTTCAAAATATCTGGTAATCGTTTTACCCATATTCTTGATCGATCATCACTAATCATTTCTTGTGCATATTGATGGCTAAATAATCTTTCACCTAATATTCTGTTTGCGTTTTCTACAAATGCCTGTGCTCTATGATTTCCAGCTTCACTTCTTTGAATGTTTACATTATGATAATTCATAAGTTTAGTAACCTCACCCATAAATTCTCTTCCAGGATCAACCATTAATGTTTTTGGGTATTTTAACTTTCTAGAATATATTTTTTCAAAAGAATTTGATATTTCTCGACTTTCTTTTGAGGTTAATGGTTCAGCATCTTTATATCTTGAAGCAACATCAACCACAACTAATGCATATCGATATGTTTTTCTTCCAACTCTATCATGTGGTAAAAATAATAAATCTGCTTGGTGAATCTGATTAGGTTTATCCACAGTCCAGTGCGGTCTAGGAATATACTTTGGAGTTGGAAGATATATTTGCCATATCGCCTGTTTCTCTAACCATTTTTTTGCTACATCTTCACTTACTTTCGCCTTTTCAGCTAATTTATTAATCGCAGAATATCCTTTCCAATACCCTCCAGTTGAATAATATATTTTTGATAACCTTTGGGATATGTTTTCGTTACTCATTTAAAGATTAACCAAAGTATCTTATAAATAAATATGACAACCATATCTGAAAAAATTAACCCAAACAGGATTCCAAGAGATCCACTAGGTTTGAAAGCGGAATCAATACTGAATAGAATTACGCTTAACCCATCATCAGCTAATCCAGAAGAAACGCTATATATAAACATTCCTAAACTTTCTGAAAATTTAGTGATTGTGCCAGGAAGTGTATATCTAGTATTTAACTTGACTGTTGATGGTCATGAAGATAACACCCTTGTGAATAATGTAAGTAGTAATCTTGTAACCAGACTCAGGGTTCTTTTTGGTGGTGAAACACTACAGGATACACAAAGATACGATCTTTTTCAAACATACCATGACTTATTCTTAACAGATGAAGAACGTGAGGATAGATTAAAACAGGGTATTTCTTCTAGAAACATGAGGAAGCTCCGGACAAATGCAGGTGATAAAGTAGACACAGATGCAAATGAAGTGGCTCTTGCAGCAGTACATAACACCAAGTACCATATCCCGCTAAATCATCCTATACTCAAAGATCATGGGGTTTTCTATCCAAAGGCATTAGATCATCAACTAATCTTTGAGATTACACTGGCTCCAGTTAACGATATTGTTGTCTATTCTGACGCGACCAAGACTCCAACTTACAAAATAACAAACCTTGAGTTGGAATATTCTTGTATATCAAGCGAATACTTAGCTCGTGAGGCACAGGCGGCTTATCAGGTTGGTAAGGGATTCTTGTACGAGAATGTCACTCTACACAAAACTTTCACCATATCCAGACCTAATGACAGTGTTATAAATCAACATATTAATCTCCCCAGAAGGTCAATTACAGGGATATTATGTTTGTTTATATTACCATACGCGGGAGGGGAAAAAAATTCTGAGAGGTTTTTAAATCCAGGTTTCACCTCAATTAATATTGATGTTAATGGTGTGCCAAACCGTTTTTACTCTAATGGTATGGTACCTTCAGACTTCTGGGAGTCAATAAAGAAACGCTTCGTTCTTCCAGAAGGTTCCCCCCGATGGTTAGTAAAAGAAAAGGATTTTTATAATAACAAGTTTGCCTTGTGGATAGATTTGAGAACTAATCCAGATAATAGTATTCATGGGGGTGGTCTAGCCTTAAACAACTCACAAGATGGTATAAGAATAGAAATGAGAAGAAAAGTTGGTGGGTCTGGTGTTATTACTTGTTATATGTTTGTTGTAGCTGATGCATTAATGGAGGTTATGAATTCAGGTTTGCACTCCATTATGTACTAACCAAAGAGCGCACACCTAACTTAAAACCTTATGTTATAATACAAAAAATCATGGAAGAATTGCGAGATAAAATTCCTTTTAACTGTATTATAACTGGACCAACAAATTGCGGAAAGACAAAGTACATCATAGATCAACTCCGAGGCCCATTCCGAAAATTGTTTGAATTCATTGTTTTAATATGCCCAACTTATTCTAAAAATAAAACCTATCATAATTTTGCTAGAGGAGATAAGCGTTTCTTTGTATTATCACCAGATGCTAGTAATATAGATGAAATTAATGAGTTATTAACTGATTGTCAAACTTTATTCTCTGGAACAAACACACTAATAATTTTAGACGATTGTGCTGTTTCGAATGATCTGAAGAAGCGATCAAACAAGTTTATAGATTTAGCATTTTCTGGAAGGCATCATGGATTATCAGTTTGGGTTCTCACTCAGCAATTAACATCGATAGCAAAACCATTCCGTGAAAATGTAGCTTGCGTTGTTTCATTTCATAATCCCTCACAGAAAGGTATGAAGATGTTTTTTGAAGATTATGGGGGCGATTTAGACCCTGAAACTAGTAAAAAGTTTGTACAACTCCTGAAAACTGAAAAATACTCTAGACTTTGCTTATCTTTACGACATCCATTTAATTGCTATTTGGAGATCCCTGAGGCAATTTAAAAATAACCAATGTATTATAACAAAAGATGACAAACGTTGAAGATTACATTGAAGAAAAAACAGAGGTAAAAGATGTTGTAAAAGATAATGATGAACTTGAAATCAAACAAGAATCACTAGCCATTCTCGCAGCTCTTGGAACAACAAAGGAATATTTGGGGGTTGAAATGAGTCTGGGTGATATAAAAAAATTATCAGAAAAAGATGTAGAAAAATATTTTAATCGTTATCAGGCAGTAATGGGTAAGAAAATTAATGGTGGGTTGGTAGATTCATCCCTCCAATTAGTTTCTAAAGTTATTTCTTACGTGGTTCCTGTAGATGATATAGAAGCTCTTTGTGATGATTTGAAGAATGATGATCTGGTTAATCGTGAACTAACAAACATTGTAGGGCTTTTAGCATTGAAAGCAGGAAGATTGGCAGCACTTGCTAGTGGGCTATTTCAGGTTGCTAAACACATTAAATTCAACAAAAATCAACAATTTACAAGTACAACTGAGCATAAAAATCAAGAGATTTCAAATACAGCCGAGCAGGTCTGATACTGTTTACTGAGCACAACTGATTTAAAGATTCTTTACTTTGTGAAATAAAATAATAATGTCTGACCAAACTGAACAAATCGAGCAAAGACGGAGTGAAGGGGGAACAGAAGCTGTCGAGCAAATTACGGTGGATCCTGTTGTTAAAGATAAAGAACGTAAAAAGAGGGTAAAAGATCCTAAAAAGGTTGCTGCTGGTAAGAAATTAGCAGAATATAACAAAAAAGCGAAAGAAGCATTGGCTAGGGAGATGAAACGAGAAGAGACCTTGAGGGCTGCGGAGCAAGATCAAAATGAAAATACAGAAAGTGGGTATAATAGGGCATGGCTTCCAGAGCTATCTTTTACCACTGTATTATCCATTGTTGGTATAGGTTTTACAGCATTTGATATGTTTATGAGATATAGGGCGGAGCCCTCCCCGCAAAGCGGATACCAACAAAGTCTAAAGGAGGATAATAAAAATAGAATAGTAGATTTATCCCAAGTTCCAACCAAAGTTCCTATGAATATCCCCAACCAACCACAACCTATAAAAATGGGAATGATATGAGGAAAGTAGTTTAAAGGTTTCTTACTGATACAGTAAAAAAATTATGTCAACTGAAAACAAACTTGTGAAAACTGTTACTGATTCAGCAGTGCTTATTGGGTTAGCGGCTGGAGTTGGATATGTAGCTAAAAAAGCAATGAGAGAATCATTTATGAACGACCCATCCTCAAGTATTACAAATTATGCAAAATGGGTGGTTGTATTGTCGGGTAGTATGTATCTAAAAACATATTTAGAGGATCAAAATATTTTACCAAAATAATTATGGCAACAATAGCAATGATGTTAGGTGGAGCTGTATTAAATGCAACTGCCTTTGTTGGTGGATCATATCTTGCAAAATATATATCTGGTGATAAAACAGATACAGAAAGAATACGACATGATAAGGCATTAGAAAAGTATCAAAAAGATTACGCTGAATATCAGGAAAATAGACAGAAACTAATTGATTGGGAAATGAAGAAAAAAGATGATAAATACCAAGCCTCAAAAAATATTTCAAAAACGGATGAAGCTTTAGAATTATATGCTCAAATGCACGAACCAAAATTTAGTGATTATTATAAACCAAGTAGTAATCAAAAGACGGGGGAAATGTTATATGTTGGTGGAGGAATGCTGGCGTTGGGGTATGCAGCAAGTAAATTCTTTTAAAATTATAAAAACATTAATTGTTTTATAATTAAATGATTATTTAACAAGTACAAGACCATCTAACATAATTTTTATTAATTTTCTTTTATCATCATCATTTATAATTAATTTAAGTAATTCTTTTTGATCTTCATCTTTTAAATTAGAAGTTAGATTTTTTAAAAATACAAGGTTATTTTCTGTAATTATTTCTTCATTAAACATTTTTCTTATGTTATTAAAACTAATATGTTCAGTAATATCTTTTATTTCCATTTTTTATATTTTATTTTATATATTTAAATCATAATTCTTTTTATAATTTACAAAACATAACTTTTAGGTCTAAAGATTTCTTACTGATGAGTAAAAAATCATGGCAGAATTACCAGAAGTACCAAAAGACGATCCCATTGGATTGGGGGAAGAAAAAGATCCTGATGATTATGATGATGATAATCCACTACTTGGCAGAAAACCATCAAAAATACCAGTTCGATTAACATCTACAACCAAAGATGATAGGGATTATGAGGGTGAATGGGGGGAAAAAAAACAAAATGTAAAATCTATTAAGGAACAAAAAAAATATCTAAGTGAAAGAGATTTGAAAGAACGTTATGAAAAAGAGGGTGCAAGGCCTAAAACCAAATCAGGATATACACAATTACCAAGGGAAGCAATAGAGATGAATGTTATGGAAGAAAAAATGAAAGAGGAAAAAATTATAAGAGATGATTTTGAAAAAGAACTAAAAAATAACTACCCTAATGTAGACCTCTTAAAATTAATCATAAAATTGAAAAGAGATGCTGTGACAAAAATTGTTAGACCAGTTATTAATTTAGACCGAGTTGGGGCTGCTGATTATATTCTTATAAATGGTGAAGTAAAACCATTAAAGAAGGGTGGGAATAGAGAACTTCCTGCTCAATTGAAAAAAGCTTTAGGTGATAGAGCACCAAAAATTGTTGAAGCTAATGATGATCTTTTATCACAACTGGAGGAAGATAATATAAAAATTCATCAATTAGCATTAATATTGATCAAAAAGAATGAAGAAATTACGGATTTAAAAAATGCACTAACTGGTTTGAGTGCAACAAATGAAACAAATGAAGGGGATAGGTGGAGAATCATAGAGCAAAAAGAATCCAAAATCAAAGATCTTGAAGGCTATTTAGCCGCTGCTGTAGAAGAGAAGGTGGTAGCTAAAACAGAGGTTGAAGAACTTAAAGCCGAATTGAATCGATACAAAGATGAAATAGATAAGTATAAGAAAGGACAGTCAAATTTAACAATGTTAGAAACAGGTAATGAAAGATTACAAGCTGAAGTTGATAAATTTAGAGAACTAACAAGAAAGAGTATTATTTACAACCAAGAAAAAATAGCTGAGATTGAGAGTCAAAATGAAGAAATACTTAAAAATCTACCATTACGAGAACGTGTGAAGGCTATCTTCAAAAAGTATGGTTTTACAGTCTTTGCAGCTGTAAGTGCTGTAGGTGTGGTTATTGGCGTTATAGTTTCTAATCTTTCTAAAGGGCTATCAACATTAGGAAAAGGTGTTGGTAATGGGTTGAAAGCTATTGGTAAGAAACTCGGTGAAATATTGCCTGGAATGGTTGGAGCAATTGTAAGCTTTCTATTCAAAACGGCGGGCGAGGTTATTGGGTTTTTAGGTAAGAACGCCTGGCTTTTGATAATGGCTGTGGTTCTATATTTTGTGGAAAGTATAAAAAATAAGAGAAAGTAACAAATTTAAAGATATCATACCGTTCAGTAAAATACAATATGGATGAGTACAATAGAATTTATCCACAAATTCCGGCTCAGCCGGGCCCCATTAATGGTGATCCTAATAATTTCAGACTACAAAAGTCATGCGAAGTACTAAATAATCTTCAAAAGGAAATTAAACATTACGAGGATGTTAGGAAAAAGTATAATCGAGCGAGAGGTATATTTACAAAAATCAGTGTTTGTAGTGGGGTGTTTTCAGTTATTCTATCTGCAAGTGGGCTTGGAACTTCCCTTACTGGTTTTGGTGCTGTTGTTGGTATACCATTAGGAGCTGTGGGGGGTATTTGTGGAGGAATATCGGTTGGATTCGGTGCGGCTTCTAAACGGCTTTCTCATAAAGTTAGTAAACATGAACAGACAGTTTCTTTGGCAAAAGCAAAAGTAAACACCATTAACGACTTGGTTTCAAAGGCTCTAAAAGATAACGCCATATCAGACCAAGAATTTTCTCTAATTTTATCAGAGGTGGATAAGTTTGAAAAACTAAAACTAGAAATCCGCCAGAAAACCAGGAAAGATACAGAAAAAAACTTAAATATGAATCAGATAAGAACAGAGGTTCGAGAGGAAATATTAAAGGAATTGGTAAGTCGAGATCGTTGAAAATTTCATATGAGAGAACTGATGTGGGATTTAATTGTTTTGCTGGTGTTAGAAAAGAGGTGATCTAATCTAAAGACTTTTCATCTTATTCTAAAAGTAATAAAATGACACTAAAAGATTTCAGAAAAAGGTACCCAAACGCTGATCTAAGTCAATTTGAATTTGTATCTGATCAGTATGGTGGTTACATTAAATGGAGCGCAAATGGTATAACTGTAATGTCAAATGATGATCCTACTGGAAAAACATGGATTGATGGTCTATCACCTCGTTTGAAAAGACTTTTATGGGAAGATTTAGGGCTTACCTCTGATGAATTGAGTTCATTTCCTGAAAGTTTAACATTGACTAATCAATCTTATCCAATACCGGCTGTGAATTTTGATGACTTTTCAACTGATATAACAAAAATGCTAACCTCTCTGGATATATACGTTTCAAATACAAAGAAATTCACAGCAAAGATGAGAAACATATTTACATCACAAGTTGTTACTTTCAAATTTGGAAAGCAGAGTCGAAAATGGTTGAACGGGCCTGATATGAATTATTGGCCACAACAACTTAACTTTGCAGTTTGGTGTGCAACATCTGGTTGTGGGATTAGTCCTTTTGAAAGTCTAAATTATCCTAAAGTAGTGAGCAGCTTTATCAAGTTTCATGTGTATTTCACAATAAGGCGGATATTATATGAATTGAGTCTTCCCTTGCCTGATGAGCAACCTTTTGTAATAAATAATAATCCATATAGTAAAGTTGCATATCAACGATTGTGTGCTGAATTTGGAATTGCTAATAATTCTGACTTTAGATGGAAAGGTGGTAGAAACGGTGGATTGGGAGATATATTCCTTGATTACGGTGCGGGATATCATGGAAAAGGAGGGGGATATCAAAATGTACATATTATAAGGAATTATGATGTTGAAGCAGATCAATGGCCCGGTGAAGGTGGTAAATTCTCTGATGAAGGAGGAAAAAAGGAAAAGGGTAATCTAATCTCATTTATACGTAATGATGACTTTGCTGATTTCAAATATGCTTGGTTTATCCCTACAAGTGGTCATGGACTCACTAAAGCTGGGCTTGGTAGATTAAATCGATCCGCTGAAGCTTTTGTCTACTGTATATTGGGCGCACAAGTCAACACTAGAAACTCGATTTATGGTAATGGCGGTGGTGCGATTGAGACACAACAAGAATTCTTGGCTTTATTTGAAAGTAGTGTGATCGAGAATGACATTTCTAGTTCTATCCAAAGGTATCAATTAGCTGTACAAGAAGCGAAATTACGGCTTGATTTAGCTGTTGCTCCTGGTGTGTGGTTGATGCCGAGTAATATGATAATCAATACTGAAAGCGTGACTGGTTTTAACAACAAACTTATGAAAGCGAGTAATGATATGAATTTTGGAGTGAATAATTCCATAAACACTGAAGCAAAGCCGGTCGGAATAAGTCATAACTTAGGATCTTCAAAGTTAAAGTTACCTCATATTCTCCTGAAAGGTGGAAATGAAACGAACAAAAACCAGCAGGAACCAAAAACCTCAACTAAAACAGACTCGATGAAACAGGAAAATATCTCCACCGATATTGACTCAACGCAACATGAAAAAAATATATTAGCATTTATAATTGTGGTTGGTGGATTAGCTTGGTATCTATTTCGGTAGTTCATGAGTATTTCACGTGAATATTATTGTTTACAAATTAGTGTTCACGTGTAGAACAATAGATTGCATACTTTTACGACATAGCAACAAGCAAAATGTAAAGCAGTTTTAAAGTTTGAAAGTAGATTTTATGTTTACTTTTAAAAGACCCGTTTCTAACGTCGCTCAGGAATGTGATTACGTCAATGTAAATTTAAAAGATGAATATGATGTAATCAAAACAAATCGGTCTAAAGGCCTCACCACTACGTGGAAAAATGTTGAGCATTACCATGTATGAGTCTGAAACTAGGATATATTTAGATCCTCCACTTAAAAATCTTCTAGAGATACAACTCCTGGATTGTAATATAAAAACCAAAAGATTGATTAATTTCAAGGATCAACAGGTATTATACAATGAAAAGAATCAAGCCATCATAATAATACAACCCGGTACATATTCGTTGCGTGATATTCAATCGATCTTTCTAAAAGATACTGATAGGGAAAAGATAACAATAATTGAGACTGATACTGTTGACTATCTATATTCAAATAAGAACTTTAACATTAAACTTACTAGAGCGTTGTCGATTGGTTTGGGGGTGCCTGAAATCATAAATCCTGGTAAATTATACCCTATAAATATACAAATTAAAGAACCACTGAGACTTATGTGTAGTATAGTGGATAATAAGTCTTCATATATTAATAAAACCAAATATGGGGAGCCTGTGAAACTCTCACCATCAACCCTGCTTGCAAACATACCCTCAAAGGATTATCCAACAATTCCGATTCGAAAATATGATAGCGTTATAAACCACTTTGATTTAACCATATTGGACAATGAATGGGAAAAACTTGACCTTAAGGGTTCTCCCATAACTTTTAGTTTAAGATTTAGGTAAATTTTTTGTTATGTAACTATTATTTGAGTTATATAACATAATATTTCTTAAATACTTTATTTAAAAACAAATATTTCCATCTCTTCAAACATATTTCTAACTGGTGGTGAGATTGAAAAGTGTGAAGATATCCCATCCTTTACATGTTTTTTTATTTTTTTGTAAAACTTATTTTTATCCAAAATTACTATATTTAAACTAATCTCGAATGAAACAATAAATATTTCCAAATTGCTATTAATTTCTTTTTCATTACTTAACTTAATTACATTTTCAAAATAATCTTTATCCAATTTAATATCTTCGTCAATTTTGTGTGGTTTTACTCCTTTTGTAATAAATTCTATACAATATAGTGACCCCTCCCTCATTACAATACGGCTTCTATCTTTCAATAGATAACAAATTTTAAAACCAAAAAATGTTAAATTATCATTTGATGCAACAATATTTAAATTTTCATTCTTTGAAACACAAATTGAAAAATCTTTATTTACTTCATTAAAGAAATCTTTTGAACATTTTTCTTTATTATCATATTTAATAGTTAATAATTTTATATTCATCTTTTATTTTATTTTAAAATATTTAAATCATAATTAATTTTTTTAATTTTACAACCCTTACAAGAAGCTTTTTGCTTACCATGTTCACATATTTGAGATCCACCACACTCTTTACACTGATATTTAACCTTTTTATGTTCACATATTTGAGATCCACCACACTCTTTACATCGATATTTATACTTTCCATGAACGCACATTTGAGATCCTCCACACTCTTTACATAGATATTTATATTTTCCATGAACGCAATTATATTTATTTTTTACTTTGGATAATATAATTTCATTTGGTATGCTGATATTTTCTTTTTCCATTATTTAAATTAATTATAATTGTGTCTTTAAACCATAATTAAAAATTCAATTTCATTTTTCACGAATTTTTTCACGAATTTTTCACGAATTTTTTCACGAATTTTTTCTGTCCTAGCCCCGTAGTTTTACCCCTCTCTTTATACTATCGGAAACGAAAACACGATTGTTCATTTTTTTATTGTCTTCATGTGATATGTCGTTACATGGAAAGCAGGTCGCCGTCGCGTCGCGTTGGCTTTTAAAACGCGAACGATGTGCTAGATGCGGTCCTCGGCACTTATCTTGGGGAACAGCCGTGTTTTAAATTCCTAATAAGGCAGTTTGTATCCTTAAACAAAACGAAAATAATTTGTTCCATGACCGATCGGAAACCGTTCGTTGCTTGTGCTGTGGTGTGAAGATCTCACTTGTGATTGGTTGCAACACAATAAACATTCCAGACATATTTTAGGTGTTCACGCCAATATAATCACTGCTGTAAAGTACTTCACAAGTGCAACAAAATAGTGAAAACGGCTTCTCAATCAGAGATCTGCATAATAAGCAGTCGGAATCACTAAAGTTTTCTATCCTCTGCCTTGTCTATCCTATCAGTTGATACCAGTGAAGACAAACATATATTTTCGACGAGAGGGTTCAAATATATTCTAGAGTAGACTTTACAAAATACTTACGTTTTGACGCACTTAGTTAAGAGTAGTTAAGAGCGAAATAGATCATTACCTAGCAGTGATTTGTGCACATACTTACTGGAGATAAAGGCAGAAACGAGGACTACCAAGGATACAATCATTATGGCAGCAAAAGTTGAGAAAAAAAATGAACAACGAAGCAATAGAAAATTGTATTTAAACGCTGCAACTGCGTGGATATGTTTGTTCAGGAGAAGACTAAGATTGACATTATTCAATCGAATTTGTGAGCTGTAAATAAAGCTTATATTCTCTTTGCTTTGTTATGAAGATTTCCTTTTAAAGCCTAGACGAAAGACCCGCCCATTTCGAGCAATACGGCAATCAGATTACCTTCCATTTGTTTTTTTATAATATTTCCATATTTACACATCTGCAGAAAACCTTCAATGGGCTTTTGACTGACAACATCAAATATCCTGGACGCTCCAAACTCTTGAGAAATCGTCGATTTCTAAACCCCCTTTCGAGAATTTCACCTGATTTGTAGCAGAATTTTCCAGCCGCACCACAAAAGAACCAAACCACCAAACTTGAATTTTTGTGACCGAAAGATCAGGACAAACTATGAAAAGTCTTTTTAAGCAAACTAAATCACAAAAGCTCTATCAGTTTAATATTTAGTTCTATAATCAAGCATGTTAAACATTTGAGTACAGCTGTCTAATATATATATATGAGAACTGTACCGTGGCGCGTACGCTAGGTTTAATGAGTTTGATTCAAATCCTATAGGTATGCATCATATTTGTCCCATAAAACCAACAATCTTGGCCAAAACGTTTCGAATGTTTTCCAGGATTCTTTTTGAAATATCAGTATCTCAAACTCCTTCTCCCTCCTATCCCCTCCCCCCTGAAAAAGTTTGATCACCAGGCGGTAAGAAGTCTCTAAGGAAGAACAATATCGGTTGTTTTTCAAATCATACAGGGATAGGCGAAACAGATTAACTGTCCCATAAGGTTTTGTCCATGATTGTAGCTTGATGTCTTAGCTGTCACGAGTCTCCTTCAGCTCAGTGGCAGAGCGTTCGAGCTAGTAATCAGATGGTCATAGGTTCGATTCCAGTTGGAGAGCTTGGATTCCCTTTTTCCGAGTTTGCCTGTGACAGTGCTGAAAACTACTTCTTTGACAAATTCCCCAGACTCAAAATATAAGGGCCATCTCCAGTATTTCAAAGAGGAGTTAGTTCTGGTAGCGGGCGATTGTTCTTCGGAAGGAAATAATATGTAACGACAACATTGCTTATCACGAACTTACAAGGCTACAGAACCGAGACTATACCAATCATCTGACCTGTAAAAATGACTTGTCGACGACATTCAGAGAACAGACTTAATAAACAAACGGAGCGAAACTGACAAAAAAGGACCAATGACAACTGAGTCTTTTCAGCCAATTACATCATGGCCTTACTGACAAACAGCCAATAACATCACGGCTTAACAATAAACGACCAATCACAACGTTGAACAGAGGCAAAAGAAACACTAATTGACAACAGCCCCAGTCAACGTCACAACCAACAGCTCATTTCAGAGCTACTTTCACCAGGACGATCGAGCTCCACAAACAACTGCACAGAGCTCTGACGTTATTGATAACCGCTAGTATTAGGTGAAATCAAGAGATCAAAGGCTCCTTCGAGCTACCACATGGTCTGTGGTAATTATTCTATGAAGTGCTGTCCTTTCCTTAGACAATAAAGCGTTCATTCCGAATAGTTCGTTTAGTGAACTCTTGCTATGACTGATCGATTACTTTTCGTCCAATTGCAAATTGTAGAGATCGTCACTTTTAAGACTTTGAAACCCATTTCTTTCCCCTCGAGCATTCTTGAACACATTTCCTGTGCGTTCGCGAGATCTTCAAAAGTGTATTTTGATCAAAGATGGAGCGAAAGGAACGAAAACCCGCCTTGACAATCTTTGCGTCGGCCTCATCACAACAGACGCATGTAAACATGTGCTGCCGCTTTGTCTCACCCCCTCCCCCCACATATGTGAACATAAAACAATTGCACGACTTTGTGGACAAAACCAAACCTAGTAGGGGAGACAGGGGAGAACCTGTTTTATTCACATTTAATGCAGATTTAATGCATAAATTAATTGTTTAACGGGAATGGAGTGACCAAAAGTAACCATCACTATGACTCATGGTATGACGTACATACCATGAGGTAAAATGAGGTAAGAGAACTCATCTTCCATACAGGGTTCTCTCACTATAATATAAGGAACAGAATCTATTTTTAGGATTCCAAAACTATTTTAACTGACCAATGGTAGATGTCATTACGTTGTTATAATTTCAATGCTCCATGGGGAAAACTCGCAGCCATAGAACGAGATACATATAGATTCCACGCTAAAAATAGATTCTGTTCTTTTATCATATCAGACGGGGTTTTGTTCTCTTTCCTCATTTTCTCTTGGTGAAATTCACCAAGCATATTTTGTATGAGGATGTCAATGGGGTTAACTGTTGAGCGTATAAAGACGTTTTTTGGTTGTCGTAACCGTATAAACAACATAGTATGAACTGGCTAAGGTATAAAAAGAAGATGCGAATGCGTTACATAATGATATATGGGTTATTGACCAAGCTTGTTCGGTCAAGATGGCTGGATATTGGCTAAGTTCTTTTTTTTGCGTTTTTATGGACCGAGACGAAGTCGAGGTCCATAAACACGCAAAAAAAGAACGAGGCCAATATCCAGCCATCTTGACCGAACAAGCTTGGTCAATAAAGGATTTATTATATGGGATAAAACACCAAAAAATGATCCGTGTACGCGTTTTGTTTTCTTTGTTTTCCTTCTCGTTGACGCATCCAGTTTTCTCGTTTTCCAGCTCCATCGATACACAAACCACAGGAAATCTTTAACTGTCACGAAAAAGATTTTTTTCAGGGAAAAACTAAGAAAGAAAATTTTGGTAAACCGGCTTTCGCCTCGGATGAATTTTCCTTGCGGGACAAAGCCTTTATCCCGAGCGGGCAAGATAGCTCCATATTGCCCGCTCGGGTAGCCAATCACAGCGCGAGATTCGGCTCATCTTGCCCGCTCACGGAGCTAGTCATATAATAAAACAGGGTACAGTCTTTCTAGGATAAATAACAAAATTTTTTGAGGTAGAAATATAAATTTTACTTTACTTTGTCCTCGTCTAACACTTCTGGCGAATTCTGTACCCTCTATGGTTCCACCAATAGCATGGCTCCAAACTTCTCTATATAAATTGTACGTAACCCACAATCCTCTCATTCGCTCCGACGAAGGGCCAACGCTCGAAACGTCAGCACCTCCCATTCACCTTACGGTGGTATAACTGACTTAATCAACTCGTTTGATTTATCCAATTTCTTGTGTTTCAATTTCCCACCGACGCAGCACCAGTTTCTTTAGAAACTATCCCCACAATACTGACTGACTGACTGATTGACTGACTAACTGACTGACTGACAGACTGACTAACTGACTGATTGACTGACTGATTGACTGACTGATTGACTGTCTGATTGACTGATTGACTGACTGATTGATTGACTGACTAACTGACTGACTAACTGACTGACTGACTAACTGACTGACTGATTGATTGACTGACTGACTGACTGACTGACTAACTGACTGACTGACTGACTGATTGATTAACTGGCTGATTGACTGACTGATTGACTGTCTGATTGACTGATTGACTGACTGACTGATTGACTGACTAACTGACTGACTAACTGACTGACTGACTGATTGACTGACTAACTGACTGACTGACTGATTGACTGATTAACTGGCTGATTGACTGTCTGATTGACTGGCTGACTGACTGATTGCATTGACTGACTAACTGACTGACTAACTGACTAACTGACTGATTAACTGGCTGATTGACTGTCTGATTGACTGACTGACTGACTGATTGACTGACTAACTGACGGACTAACTGATTGACTGACTGACTGATTGACTGAGTGGCTGACTGGCTGACTAACTGACTGACTGACTGACTAACTGATTGACTAACTGACTGATTGACTGACTACTGACTGATTGACTGACTAACTGACTGACTGACTGACTGACTGATTGACTGACTAACTGAATGATTGATAGTGACTGACTGACTGACTGACTGATCGATTGACAAACTGATCGATCGATCGATTAATTGATTGATAGAAAGACAAAGCTACCACCCATTCTATTGAAAATGAGGCATGCGGTTGGCTGGAGTGACCTTTAGCTTGAACAAAGAGAGTTTAACATAAAACAGGAACGCTCCACATGTAAGGTTTGAGACCTTTATTGAAATATGTTTTCTGTTGGAGGTGTTACCTCTTCTAACAACACAATCTAGAATCTCGAATACAAACATCTTGTCCTGATGAAAGGGAATCAAGCTAAGCTAGAATGCATAATATAACAGGTTGATTAATGCCAACGATAGCAAAGAGAATGCCAAATAATGAGTTGCAACGCCTCCACAAAATGCACAGAAACAAGGGTCATACTCAACGCTTTCCTTGAACCTATTCAACCCTAGAATAATCGAAGCATTGTTGCACCCTTCATTCCCTTCGACATTTGTCTTTTTTCGCAATCTCTCCCTGTAAATGACAGGCTCAGGTTCCAGGCAGTCTCTCACTTTCGGATATTCAATGGACATGCACTGCGGTTGGCCATCCACCAGCATCTAAGAATACAAAAAGACCAGTAATTATAAATTATAAAAAAAATCACAATTTTAGCCACTATTATACGGCTGGTTCTCCAAGGGAACAAGATGGGGCGAGTCCTGAGTTCTGATTGGCTACTAGAGTGGGCAAAATGGTCTTATAACCATGGACAATGCATGCGTACCACATTGAATTTGAATTAAACTTGCTGATAGATAGACTCAGAAGTATAAAGTTAATGGCTAGCTTAATTCTCATAATCTGCTTCAAAAAGTATAGAATTTGTATGGATAATTTGAGTGTTAAGAAGCATTTTTATTGCAAATGAAATCCTTAATGCCCGCCCGTAGGCCTAGACAGATCCTGCGCGGCAACTTTGGAGAAATTCTTACGTTTCTGAGCAGTCTTAAAGTATACTAGTGCACGGGTGAGTTCAGGCGAGACCAATCACAGCGGCACATACCTATATAGCACATACATGGCAATACCTCACAGTCACACGTTTCACGTAAATCAATACCAGAAAATATTTTAGAAATGCGAAAAGAACTCGAAAAAACCGTTAGTGGTCCGTTAGCAATGTGCGTACAATAGGACGTGTCAGGGTGGTACCCCCAAATTATAGCCTGGAGCCCGTAAAATTCCAAGTTGTGAGTCCGAGGGACCCCCAAATGTGTAAATCTCTAGGAATATAAAAACGTAACCATGCTACATTTAAATGTCCATTTTTTTGCGGGCCCAAGAGAGGCCCACAACCCTAATCTTGACAGTGACCAGGGGATTGCGTTTTACGCGTGCGCGCCACGTTAATAACAGGCAAGCACAAAGCGGAAGTTCAAAATTTTGTTCTTCCACTAAGAACGATCGGAATGCAAATAATGTGTCAATCACGACAGTTTGTCGTAACACCGGAAGAGAAAAATCCGTTCTCCAAGAACGATAAGAATGCGAAAAATGAGTCAATCTCACAATAGGTCCTGAGATATCGATTTTTTTGAGGACACATTCTTACAAGTGCCATTATTCTCAATGAAATATCGAAAACAATGGTTGTGAAAACTTACTAATTGCACGCAAAAGGATACCATGTCAACAAAGACAATGGATAAAGTTTTTACTAGATTCAAAACGTTATAAAAAGGTAACTGACAACAATTTACAATCTCCGATCATTTACGATAAGTGTAACCACGTGCAATTTTGAGTCAATATGCCCGGTGTAAAACGAGCACGTCAGAGTTTCAAGATGATTTTGAAAGTCGCTTTTCGCTAGTTTATTTTAAAATTACAGTTGTTTTGGGGTGCGGGTTATCTGCCAGTGCGGGTAATCTGTTGAATTTTTTTTTTCTCGCTATTGGAAAAATCGACTGATGCGGGTAATCTGCCGCGCGGGTAGACGGCCGGAAATTACGGTAAGTGCATCTAGGCCCGCACTTTCTAACCTGTGGTTACCACTAGTTTTAATTTTTATTTTTGCATTTTTTAGCCATGTTTAGCCCTGGGCATGGGCCTTCCTTGTAGTGCAGTAACGGCTGTTATTTCTACAGTAGGAACTCATTACCAGGAGTGTTTCTCTTTCTTATTACACCTTTGTCCCAGTACAGTAGCGAATAGTGCTATTTCTAACGTTTGTTTCACGTCAATAAAGAACTCAGCTAGCTAACATTCTTATTAACCAGGCGAACTTTTTTGGGCTACAAACAGGTTCTAATAAGATATCGTTTTATCGGGAGGACAGTTTCGCGGGAAAAATGAGTTTCAAAAATAGTCTTATTTGCTACTGTGCTGGGGACACCCAACACGTAATACTATGCGCATGTGTTACTTACACCAGTAAAATAATCCACATTGAACTTGGGTCTGTCCGAATCTGGAAAGGCAATGTGGCATCCCGGTGGCCGTTTTCTTCCCTCCCTTCTACATTGTAGAACAAGATCGTCTTCATCTGTGGCTTGATTTATGAATAGTAGTTCAAGTTCGAGGTTGGTCTCGTCCCTGCGTTCTCCAGTTCGCCTCCTACGTTCTGCAACGCAACTTCTCTTTTTGTTCGAACCGCGACGTCTTTTCCGTTCCGTGTTGCAGAACGTCCAGTTCTGTACCTATAAGAAAGAATGTTGAGAGTCAACGGTTGCTTACCAGAAGAGTCAGTTAAACTCATGATTTTCGATAATATAAAATTTCAGCGGTTATTTAGAGGATATTACATGACCGCCGGGAGATACGAGATTTATCTTTAAGTGTTTTTCGAACAGAGCGAGTGGTAGTAAATCAACATAAACGCGGACATTTTGGCCATTACTCACATTTTTCCTTCCCCACCCACCCCTGCGGGGCTTACTACACAACTCATAAAATATCCGCTCTGTTACTATCTCGCAAAACACCGAATAGGGTGTATATAGACTCTGCCCCACCACTGATATTAGATATGTGTTGTATTTTTCCGGCTGATTTGCTACCATTCAGAATAAAACTAAACTTCATATAATAAATAAAATTATCGAGTGTTTCTTGTTAATGAAGGGTTTACCTATAAATTTGTTACATCCTTATAAAATACTTTGCAGTTATACTATCGATGTCTTGGCAAATGCTACACTCAGTTCCCTCATTAACAAAGAAACAGTTAAAAATGTTAGCAATAGCACAAGGATTGTCAAACGTTTTTCCACTTTCTAGAATACTGGAAATATAATCAGCTTTAACTTTACTAATATTGATGATTCATCTAATTCCAGACCAGATTTTTTTCATATTATTCTTATTACACAAAAATTGATTATTGAAATAATTAGATTTGCTTGCTTTAACATCTTTGACAACACAATTCCTGAATTTCTTATAAAGATACATCAAGTTTGGATTTGAATGTTTATACCGAATAGTTTTGGAATACAGCTTATCTCTAAATCGAATTTTGGCAAGAATAGGTTAAGTAATCCAGGGCTTAGTAGATAACTTAATTTCTCATTTAGAGATCTTTCTTCGTGGCATATAAAAAATTATAAATTGAGATATCTGATCATAGAAGATGTCAAATTTAGTGTTGGCATCCATATAATCATTTGAGATGTTATTCCAGTCTAGAAGTGAGAAATAATTGATAAGTTTCTCTTCATCAAACTTGGAAAAGTCATTTTTATAATAATTTAAAACTTTATAGAGGGGACGTTTCATTTGAAAAAGGCTCATTCTTTTTCGACATTATATATTTTTGCCTCGTGATTTACACGTGGAAGTTTTATAACAAAATTTGATTCCTGCTGAAGAGCTGGGAGCTAAGGAAGAGGGACTGAGTTTATGACTGCGCATGATTACAGTCTTGAAGTTTAAGTCCCTGTCCATTAATTTTACATTCGATCTGTACTCGTGATTTCTCTCACTTTTTCTCAGTCTATCTTACTCAAGTCTGGCCCTGGTTATTGCTATGTTAACGCTGTGATATACAGCGTTTCAAGTATCTAATTTTAATATGTTATTATTCAGGTGTGTGACAGTATTGTCCATAATAATGATATGCAACGAACTTCATTTGAGTGTCAACTATATGTAGCCTTGGCGCACTATGATCATTTGATTTTGATCATCTATGATCACTATCATCACTATGATCATTTGATTTGATCATCCCTATCCCCACAATATTTGGGGGCACCGTTAAGCACAAATCAAATGAAATCACATTAAATTATATCAAATCAAATCAAATGTTGGTTTTTGTGGAGAAAGGAACACCAGAGTACCCGGAGAAAAATCTCTCGGAGCAGAGTAAAGAACGAACAAACCCAGCCCTCTTACAAGGAGAGCCTTCTAGAACTGTTAATATTCATATATGTGCGTAGTCACTTAACCAGTTAACAGTTCTTCTAGAGAGTTCTATAGAACACACTAAAGCGTGATGTAACCGAGGTAAGTAATTCTACTATAAACAATTGTTATTGTAATCTTCAGAATGTTCTGGAATTATTTGTAAATGTAGATAAGAAACGTTACTACACAGCTCTGGCACTTACGTAGGTACTGTTGGAAGTATAGGTAGTCTGGGTTTGTTTGGGGATCGCGTTCGCCGTGACAAGAGAAGATATTCGAAGGAGAATTGACGTTGTTTGTAGTAGTAGAGAGATGGGCGTTCTGGCCAACCGCTTAAAATCCACACCCAAAAACCAACCAAAACCAGCAAAATCCACAAAAATCAAACTCTTGGAATTTGTTGAAAATTTGTTAGGAGATGCTACGAAAATTAGCAGAAACTGTTGGTCGGGTGGTTTTCAAGGGCCTTTATTATAAATTTTGATTTAGATTTTGATCTGATTTTGATTTTGATTTTTGGGATTTTGATTTTGATTTTGCTCTGCGTGATTTAGCATGATTTGTTGAAATTTGTTTTAATTAGTTTTTGGGATTTTTGATCCGATTTTTGGGTTGAGTTTGATTTTTGTGGATTTTGCTGGTTTTTGGGTGTGGATTTTAAGCGGTTGGCCAGAACGCACATCCCTCTAATACTTTTGGCCTCAAGTGCAATCTCATAGAGCTCTGAGTCATAGTGTCAGCGGTGACTGAACTTATTTAGCGTAGGTACGTTTGTCACTCTTTTCTGTACGGCCAGAGAACAGGCTTATTTATTTTTAGTATCACCCAACTAGTGGACTAATGCAAATGGCGCAATCTGATTGGCTACGCTACTAGAAGACTATTAATAATAGTCCTCGCGTAGCGAAATTCGTGGCGCTTTCTTTTGTTTTATTCCCAAATAAATCTTTCTTTCAACTTTCTTTTATT
This sequence comes from Ricordea florida, assembly GCA_949710005.1. Classification (NCBI taxonomy): domain Eukaryota; kingdom Metazoa; phylum Cnidaria; class Anthozoa; order Corallimorpharia; family Ricordeidae; genus Ricordea; species Ricordea florida. The sequence continues at coordinate 9,687,122 of OX453273.1, read as the reverse complement.
ATTGCTTTTTCTGTCCGACTAGTTGGGTGTTACTAAAACAATTAGACCCGTCGCCCTCAAGGGCTACGGGTCTAATTGTTAAATATTTATTTGACTCGTAACAGCCCACATATGACGCCGGGTCCGGGAATCGAACCCGGACCACATTGGTGAAAGGCGAGCGCTCTCACCACAGCGCCAATCCTGATCCCCCGTATCTCGTGTTCTATTGTATCTATTTCTGTTGTTATAAGTTGTATTCTCTTGAATCTAGTAGACCTGTGTACAAAATTAATGTAAATATCTTACCTTGTACATAGTTTTGACTGTGCCAACAAAAACTGGAGCTTCTTCTCCCAGAAATTCAATGGTTGCATTTTGCGCGAAGAAATAGAAATTTATATTCATTTGCGCACCAGACTGCTGACCCTGCCTGTCCAGGCGCCATGTTAAATTCAAGCTCAGTGCAGGTATAGGGTCTCCATTTATATCCGGGAAAGTTATAAAACCCGGCGAGCCGTCCAATTCGATGCTGTTGTTACCAAAGCCAGGAATGTCGTGAGTATAAGGGTCAGATGAGCAGTTGGTTACTACTCTCCTCTCCCTACGATTTCTCCCTTTTCCCTTACTTTTGTTGTCCCTTTTTTTCACTATATGCTGTACCTCAGTCAATCTGGCCAGGCGGATTAACGTTTTCCGAGGATCTTCACATGGTGAATCGAATGAGGCGTCGGCGCTTGCACAGATATCACCTGTTATGAAGTCGAACTCGTATAGGATCATGCTATTGGAACTTGTTCGATTTACAACAACATTTTGCAGCACCCCTTCTGTGACTAAATCAAACAAGAAAACAGAAATAAGCCAGTTTAAGCAGAGTTCACAACAAGACAACAGAATATAAAATAACGTTCATTATTAGTCACTCAAAATAATCCTCTGCTTCTTATTGGCTGATTCTTCATGGCTAATACGATGACGCAAATGATCCCAAAACTGAAAGACCTATTACGTCATGAATACCATTGACCAATAGGAAGCGCTGTTATATTGCATCACAGCCCATGAGCTAAAATAAAACCTTTCTTGCTATTGGCTATTACGTTGTATGACGTGTCAGCATCATAGCTGTCACGGAGATCTCACTGATATCACTGCAGACGTTATTTTACTTTATAACATAGCTTTCGGAAAGCGCGCGCTCAGTATTGGCTAATCCGCGCGAGCCATTTGCAAAGTGGGTTGCATGTGACGTCAGGTTGTTGACCAGTATAAAAGTTGTGAAGTCTTATGTTATAAACGAAATGGTAAACGCAGCAGTTGTGCTACCATAGACTTATGGACGCACTTGGGAGGTTTGCTAAGCACTCAAGAAGGAAGAGATGTTCTCGGCTGCGCTTCGAGCATTGCTTACGCTTCTTTCGTGCTTAGCAACCACCTGAGTGCGTCCATAACTCGATGGTTGCACAGCCGCACGTTTACCATTTCTTCAATTGACGTCAGCACCAATTTTAACACTCTGCTTTATGGATCATTGACGTAACACAAGACACACATTTGACGAGCGAGAAAACGGCTCACCGTGTGGCGTCATTAATCCAGTTATCTATCAACATCCTACAAATTTGTGTATATTCGTGATCTGAAAATTAGAAATGTATTTGCGTAATACTTGGCCGCTATACTTTTGTACAATTCAGTATTTAATGATCAGTGAATGAAGAATTTGATAATGACTTGAGCTTTGATAGTTCTTCGATATTGTAGACTAGGCACCGAACCCTAAGATTCAACGCCCAGCTAAAAAGAAATTGACGAAGCATTGAGAGTGTGGATTAGGTTAACTAATGGCTGGTATTCGTCTAAAAATTTACGAAAACGCAAAAAAGCCAGGAAGGAAAGCCTTGTGAATCCAGGAACTTATATTAATAGTCCTGGTCAAACTGCAATGAACTGTCAAAAATCAGAGAACATGAAATGATATGATCATTACTAGCAGGCCATAACCAGATAGCAGCCATCAGATTTCATTCCTTTTCCTCTCCACTCCCAACACCAATGACGGCGTTATGGCCAAGATTCATTCATACAAGATGGAATACAATATAATTCAGTGAATCACCTGGCCGATTACGTCAATATCTTTTGATGACTAGGTGTCACTCATATTTGTGACAGGGGACAGATTTCATTAGAAAGTGCGACAAAGTTTTTTTGCAGAGAATTGCGACTACGTTTTTATTAAAAAGTGCGACAAGGCTTGTTACAATTTGCGACAGGTATAACAAATTGCCACTGAGTCCTATTGCCATTTACGCCAAAAATTAACTGAAAGCCCGCATTTTTATCTACTTAAACTAAAAATTTAACAGAAACCTAAACACTTTTGCCAGCTGCCAAACAATGACTTCATTGGCGAACCTTTTGTAGGTGTTACCCAAACCTGGCATTAGTTCACACGTCTCATTGCACCAACACGCAATTAACACACTCTTGCACGTTAATTGCACCTGACATATAGTCACACACCTCGGTACCTTGCTAATTGTTCATGGCAGTTTACAATTTTACATCAATTCTTCTATTAATTAATTAATTACTATGCAGTCAAACTTTACTGACAAATGTGGACGACAACACCAGGGTCTAAGTCCCCTACTCTTTTCGAACCGTGTTGTGGGATCTTTAACGTCCCACAAGACCAGTGCTGCGAGAAGACTAGACTTATTCGACAATACTTGAATGTCTAATCATCTGCAGATGTCATAACAAAGGCAACACATTCTTCTCAGTTATTTTAAGACCTTGAGTGTTGGTCCGGCCGTGGTACTGAACTCACGACCTCCCGCTCCACAGGCCTGCGCTCTACCAACTGAGCTAACCGGGCGCCGGTTGTAACTACTACTTTCGAAGAACCATATTCGATCTTTGACTGGCAATGGAGCAAACAACAAACTTATCTACTTGAAGTAGAACAGTTTAAATTCATTTTTATTTATGAAAAAGGACACACCGAGGACATGCAGTTCGTACAATATGTAGCAAACCAGGGGAAAGACAGACCTAGAGGAAGACAAATAAACGACGCATAAACAAGTGCATAGCACACTACCATAGTTCATATGGTTATTGTAAAATCTTCACGCATGACATTGTAAAGGCGTTCTTGTCTTAAATTCTGCTTCGAGCAACAGTAAAAGAATATTATATCGAGTCGCATAATGAAAACGTGTTGCGGGACTACTCGAACGAGACTGTACTGTATTATTAAATGTGTCTGATCATGAACTGGTTATTAATCAAACGGTCGTCATATCATAGACAAGACTCGACTCTGTCAGTTCTTACCCCGAGTCGGCTTGTGAGATTTGCAGAAAATTCATCTGTAAAACATTGAGTTAAATGTATAGCTATTCCATTTTGGCAAAATGTTTATTCTTGAAATACGAATTTGATTTAACTTTCCTTTTTGACAAAGAATGATAAGAACATGAGGAGGATCAAACTCCGTGACGTTATCCTGTCATCCCAGGTACAATACTTTTGTACAGGCCATGTAGAATATCCAAATGATCTTGTCATTTTAGACATTTGATTATTGTAAGAAGTTCCGTTCCATTCAGTTCCAAAGATTTGCTCCATAAACAAAATTTTTACCATTAAATGATAGAAATCTGCATGGTTGTTTTCCTTTCCTTATTTAGTCAGAGCCGGTAGAACTCTTTCGTAGCTATCTTAAGCAATTTTCTGAGAAATATCGTTATTATCAGGAGAAAACTAAAGAGATATTTGCGATAAACTGCACATGTTAATTCAAGCTCTTAGTAATAGTACATTATAAAGTGGTCGCTACATAGCGTTACGAACAAAGAAAAGGTTCTCTCGTTTTCAGCTAAATAATCCAAGAGAATAGACAAAGGCACTAACGTACTGTGAAATGTTTTTATGTAGCGCGAAATGACGCGTGAATTTGATTCTTATTATTTTGTCTAAATAGCCGTCCTTTTCGTGCTTTGCATATTCACATCATAACGAGAAAATCATAATAAAAGATGAAGATAACAGAGTCATTGGTAACAATTCTTCGTCTTGTGGAAAGTTAATGAAGTGAAACGGTTAGGCTATTTACATAACCGGGTAATTTTTCCCAGTGTGGGGCCATAGAGGACAATCCCCTTAAGACGGGTACAAGGGTTTACATTTTTCCATTGTCTTGACGTTTACCCCTCTTTATAAAAGAATTAACGGCGGGTTGTCAAATTTGACCCGCTTACTTAGCTTTGACTAATTATATCACCATATCGAGCGATTTTGCTAAAGGGTTGAAATAGGTGGTTTTATCAACCACGCATGCAAACGTTTTGAGTTTTAAATGAAAACCATGGATTTGGGAAAAGCATAGGATTAACTGCGCGCGCAGTAATACTCTGAGAAATAGTACGTTATATAGTGGTCACCAAACCGGAACTCAAGAGTAAGATTCATATCGGTAAATCAGCTGAGCTCGAGAATCAGCCCGTCTCAAATACAAAATGCATCATATTTTAATGAGTCATTGGGCAGTTTAATATAAAGCGGATTTTTATTAAGCACTGCAGTGTCTAAATGTCATTGAGAAAATATACCAAATGTGAAAAAATGATCTCTGTTTAGTCAAGAACTTTTTCGTTTCTTAATCGCCCTTAATGCATGCATTTTGAAATATGTTAGAACCATTCCGAAAATTCTAGCTGCAATGGAAAAAAATCTCGTTTTATTGTTTCTGGCCAAATATTGGCAAGGGCTTCTTTAGTGTAATTCAAGTGTAAGCTTTGAACAGGCAATCTTTTGCTAAAAAAGTATTTCAAATTCATTGTCCTGATTGTGACCTTTTCAAAAGTGTATTTGCCATGATAAAATGATTTCGACAAATTTACTTAAAAACTGCAAAGACCAATAAACAACTTACCAGTGAATAAGAGCAAGAACGTGGCAGCAAAAATCGCGACCATTGTCACAGATTGTAAGCTACGATGATGACTGACCGGTTGACAACCTAGTGTGGTACAATGCTGCTTCGTATCTAGCAGAGTTTGAACAAGACAGATACAAGTCTGTCCGTTTAAGACGGTCCAATTTTTTACCCGACACCATTAATGTTTAACGCGGATACGATTAGGAGAATACTCTGTTTGATCATTCAAAATAGCAGCATAGCGTTAGGAACAAAGAGAAGTTTCTCCTCTCGTGTTCGGCTAATTAATCCAAGAGAATGGACAAAGGAACCAACGTCTTGTGAAAAGACTAGTAAATTTGCTTCTCATTATTTTGTCTAAATAGCCGTCCTTTTCGTGCCTTGCATATTCACATCATAACGAGAAAATCATAATAACAGATGAAGACAACAGAGTCAATGGTAATAATTCTTCGTCTTGTGGAAAGTTAATGAAGTGAAAAGGTTAGGCTATTTACATATCCGGGTAATTTTGCCCAGTGTGGGGCCATAGAGGACAATGCCCTTAAGACGGGTACAAGGGTTTACATTTTTCCATTGTCTTGACGGTTACCCCTTTTTCACATCATAACGAAAACATCATAATAAAAAATGAAGGTAACAGAGTGGTTAACAAAGCTTTGTCTTGTGAAAAGTTAACGAAGTGAAACGGTTTGGGCTTATTTACATACATACGTATCCCTTACCCGTACCCAGGTAATTTTGCCCGGTATGGGGCCATAGAGGACACAGCTCTCAGAGCGGGTGCAAGAGTTTACATTTTTCCATTGTCCTGACGGTTACCCCTCGTTATAAAAGAATTAAGGGGGTGTCACCCGCTTAATTAGCTTTGATTAAATATAGCACCATAATTTTTAAAAGCTACTTATAAGCATAGAATATTATGTATCGAGCGATTTTGCTAACTGTTGAAATAACTGGTTTTATAAACCACGCATGCAGACGTTTTCACTTTTAGGTGCAAGCCGTGGGTCGGGGAAATTGGATTTATTTAGTTTATTTTCAGTCTTGTACGTTTATCTTTCAATCAGTCAGTTTATGTTAAAAAAAGTATTGGTTTTGACTTTGGGCTTTAACAAGAAATCTAACAACGCAGTTTGTGCGTACTCCGTTTTTAAAACAACTTTTATACCAGTAAATTAAAAAAACTGGAACGTTTTAAGAGCCAAACTATTTTTTAAGTTGTGGTGAGCAGGTATCAGAACGAGGCAGGTTATTATATTATCAACACCTTTTGGTGTCTAGTGTGTTAGCACGTTGAGACCAATGGAAGAGCGTAAAAAATAGCCCATTTCCGAGTTGCTACATGCCTCAGTTTCATAGCGAGTCCAGGTGCAAGACCATTCAAATGGAAATGATAGAGTATTCTTATGCAAATTAAACTCATTTCCATTTGAATGGTCTTGCACCTGGACTCGCTATGAAACTGAGGCATGTAGCAACTCGAAAATGGGCTATTGGGTAACGTCTTCATGTAGCGTAGAAATAACGTCATACCGACAGGGTTTCACTCGGGTTTCCACTAGGTGACTCTAGGTGACCGGTTACATGAGGGGAAGAGCAAATGCCTAACTCGCTTAACACGTAACCCATGCCAATATTCACTCGTTCCGTGTTCAAAGTGTCACGAGCGCACAAAAGTTTGCAGTGCCGCAAAAAGATTGCTGATGGATCTTTCTCTGCCAAGATCTTAAAGTGTAGTCACTGTGGCCAGACCCAGAAAAAGGTATCGCAGGATGATAACCGATTTGTTGTAACATTAACAATCTTCCATGAAGAATTCAAAAAAATCTTTGACTTGTTACACTCTTTGAATGAAGAGGAGGTAACAGGCACTTTTAGAATCCCCAATCTTAAATGTAACATATGAGAATAAATCTAAAATCGTAAAAAAACTATCTGTCCATATGTAACGTATGTGGTCAGCTCTCCACACATGAGGATTTAAGTTACATATGTTTGTACTAGTTCTCATTGGAGATGCTTTGCCAAATATATTTCCATAACAATGTGAAATTAAAGATCTGCATATAATATTGACAGTCGTGTTATAAAGAAACACTTTCATGATTGTATTTTCATAGGAATTTTCTTGCGTTGTGTTGTATCTTCCCATATGTTTACAATTCACATGGGATTTCCAGTTTTTACCTGTTCTCGTGAAGTAATTTTACCAAATATATTTCCATAACAATGTGAAATTAAAGGTCTACATATAAGATTGACAGTTATGTCACAAGGAAACACTTTTTTTAACACTTGCAGTTGTGCTTCAATTATATCATGTAACCTTGTATTTCCATGAGTAGATCTGTTGCAGTTGTAATAAAAAATAAGAATTATTAAATATTGCCTGCTACTGCTTCACGTTTTTTCATGCTATGCTCATTTCCACGCGTAAACACGACCCTCTATTTTGGGAAGTTCTTTGAACTTTCCGTGATTCTGCAACATCAGCACCACAATTGCTGAAAAAAACAATTGGGGGAGGGTAGGCGGGGGCAACCATGGTACTCCACTTTCAAACCGGACCTGTTCCCTTTTTTAAAAATAATAAATAGATTTAGGCAAGCCTAAAAGCGGAGCTCCTCACACAGTCTCTCCAAAAATGCTTGAAAACGTAATTAACTTGTAGAAAAAACTCAGCTTTATGCTTATGTTCCTCCAAAACCGCTATGAATAATCCGTTTCTTCAGTAAAACATTGTAGACTGCTGTAGACTGCAGGCTGTAGGTTGTGTAGCCGCGGCAAGCCGCGAAAAGCGCGCGAACAACAAAGCCTCGTTTCGGTTTAAGACCTTCTAAATAACCCGGATGACTATGGCCGCCATGTTGGGGCAACGTCGTCGTCGTCGTCGCTAGTTGGGGCAACGTCGTCGTCGCTAGGCGCACGCGCCCGCGAGCCATGCCGCTAGCCACGATGACCATGAAAACTCAAACGCATGGTTTTCTCAATTTCTATCCTCGCACGGTAGTTATGGGGCTCCGCTCTGCGGCTCTTCGTGCCGCTGTGGAGCTCCGCTACAAACACTTCTTTAAAAATTCCATTGCCATTAACTGTAGGAAATATAATTAAAACCATTTTTTTTTAAACTAATGCACACCCTTCATACAATGATCGCACCACGCCATTTCATATAATTACCATACCCATACCACACAGGATGGTTACGCGAAATTCACATTTTATAAACGTAGCACTAGACACACGTTCGCATTGCGGACCTATTTTTGCAAGAGATTTGAGACTGTTTATGCCTCGAGAATAACCGAAACAGAATTAGAATCTTTTGATTGCTTCGACTGTTAGCCAAAACACGTCATGAAGAAGCCATAGGTCACCAAGTGTTGAACGTTTTTTTTTTCCTTGTCTCGATTTCCCTGGTGTATTGAAAAGTCTGATAGGCGAGGAAATAAACAAAAAAAAAGTGACGCCTTAAAGTTAGATTACTCTCTCATAGCTATCCAACAACTCGGAGCATAAGTTATGATCAGAGATAACAAAACAAGCCTCAGTGACCAAATTCAGTGTCATCTCGGGTTCGGACGGCTCAAGCTCCTACGAAGGGTTGAACACGTCAGGATCATTCCAGTCTTGTGGTGGTATAACTTACTCAGGTTTTTTGTTGTTCAATTCCACACCGACACAGTACCAGTTTCTTTAGAAACTAACTTCTTCAAGTTATCGCTTTCCCGCCGCATATATTTCAGTGTTTTGCAGTTATAAAACCTCATTAAAAAGCTTTCAACCAGCTGTTCAGCTGAGGTTTTGAAACAAGAACTCTTAAATAGAGCTTCTCCCTTCATGATCTCATTAATAATTTAAAGATCGCATTGCAAAGGATGAGGAAAAATTAGCCGTTTATCACAAGTTTGTTTTACCTGCAACCAGCTCTGTTCGCCCGAAACAACAGTCCATTCTTCACATGAAAAAATCTATCACAAGTTACTTAACTAAACAACAAGAAGCGCAGTACCAAACCCAAATGAAGGACACAAAGAGAGTTGATTAGTATTAGTCCTTAGGTGAAAGTCCTTTTCAGTTTGCATGATTTTACCTAGGAAGAATTATTGAAAACCGCATTGCAGTGGATACGAAACAGGTAGGCGTAACAACATAATTCCTGAAAACTTGCCTAATATTCTTTCCGGAATTTCCCAAACAAAAGCTCCAAAATTCTTTTACAAATGTCTAAAATTCTCCAAAACATCTCTAAAATTCCCAAAAATTTAATTCCATTATAGCGACTTTTTTTTGTTGGGGATATAGTATTGTATGATAGTTACTTTGAAACAAAAAAAATAAATAAAAAGTTAACTAACGATAAAACTCAAACCACAAAAGATACAACGATATATTAACAAGATTAATATTCTACAGTAACAAAGTCTGAAAGACTTTCAGTCCCGGTAGTCAAGCACATGCTAACTTTCCCTGATTTTAGACACGCTGTTAGATTAAGATACGACTCTGTTACCTGATGACTGAAAATACAGAAGATATTGCAGGGCCGCGAAGTCTTGTTCCTTCAAGTTTTGGAATATTTTTCAAAAGAGAAGAGAAATTTCGTTTATCTTTAAACGAACATATTACATGAAATTTATACCGAGTACCGAGTGGTAGCGAATCGATAACAACGCATCTCGGCCAATGATATCGCACATTTGTGACATCAGTTTTATCAATTTCATACCAATCGGTAGATTATTCCATTTTATACACATGTTACTCACCTGTAATCTCCTTAAAGTTAATCGGTCCACGTAAGATTCAGGCCGGTTTAATGGTACGTGGCCGTTACTAAGTCATTTTTGTCTGAGGAATGAACGCCTAGGAGTGGGGCGTACATCATAAGCATTTCACTGACGGTAAGACGCTCAATAAGAGCGTCAAACCGTTTTTACTAAAAGAAGGAGAAAAAACACAGTAGTAACTTTGCTGGCAACCTTTGTGGCTTTTATGGTGTTGTTTTGCCTGCATGGGATCCTCGACTTAACAGTGGGCTCCCAAGTCACCATTCTGCATGCAGTGGGTATAAGGGGAGGAGGAGTGTGTGTGTTTAGGGAAAGTTTAGAAGGTATAATGATAAGATTAAAAGAGGGAGCAAACGTTTCTTTGCAATGATCTCAATCTTGAGCAATGATGATGTTAATAGACCATCCACAAAGTGGATATTCACAACGCCAAGTACTGCATTCCACTAAACCATCCCATTCTCAGCGACCACGGGGTCTGTTATCCGAAGGAGTTACCTTACCCCCCTCATCTTTGAGTTGACTGTGGCCCCCATCTCTGATGCGGTGATCTGCTCCGATGTGGTCAAGACCCCCTCGTGCACCATCAAAAATCTGGAATTGGAGTGTGCTTGCATTTCAAGCGACTATATTGAGGGTCTCCCAGGGCCGTTTTGGGGAACAAGGGAACATTGGCAAAATATCGAAGGGAACAAGGGAACATTAGCCAATTTTTGGAAACAGGGGAACAAAATTCGAAAAATCACAAAGGGTAGTAACAATTTACGAAAATGTGTGGGAACATGGGAACATAGGGCAATTTTGGAAGGGAACAAGGGAAAAAGGACCCCCCTGGGAGACCATCTATATTGCTCGTGAGGAATTAACAGCCTATCAAGTAGGTAGAGGGTTCTTTACAAAATCATCCTCCCCCACAAAAGGTTCACCATCTCCAAACCTGATGATAGCGTGATTGACGAGCACATAAATCTATCGAGGCCTATTTACAGAGAGCTACGCTGGAGGAGCAAGGGACTCTGAAAGGTTTGAAAACATAGCCGTATTAGATAAGTCCGCATTAACATCGATGGCATACAAAATCGTCTCTATTTCAAGGGGATACCATCAGTCCTATGAGAAACCGCCAAGTAACTTTTCGGGACGCACAGACGAACAACAGACGAGATCGGGTAAAACTAGAGATGGGGAGGAACGTTGGAGGCTCAGGGACAATGACCTGCCACATGTTTGTCGTGGCTGATGCACTCATGGAGGCCATGAACACAAACTTCGGTCCATCATGTCTTAGGCTGATGATGTTAAAGCTGTAAATAATAAATACGATAAAAAGCTTAAGAGTTTACGAGAGAAAGCTCCTTGTCATTGTATTATCACCAACCCGACCAATTGCGGTAAAACCAGATATCTCATTGACCAACTGCACGGGCCCTTTTCTCGCATCTTTGAGTATAATTATATATATCGTTTTGATATGCCCAACCTATGCCAAAAACAACACCTACCATAGATTCGCTCATGGGTATAAATGCTTCTTTTGTCATCTCTCCAGATGCCAGCAACAGTAAAGAGGTGAAGTGTTTGGCAGCAAGAAGAAGACCTCAAGAAAGTAGCAGTGGGTAAGAAACTAGCCGAATATCGAAGTATTGAAGCTACCACCCATTCTGTCTTTCCTCCAGACATGTCCAATACACCCGCATCGACTCGAGTCGTCCACAAGCACTGACGACTGGACTTTCTGAAGTCTAGTTGCAAATTATTTCATATCTCACCGGAAGTGGAAATCTAAAGTTGAAACGCTTACCGCGGAAAGTAAAACTGAACGACCTCGGAGACTAAAAAATGATTTAACTCGTCACCACTCAAAGTAGTCATCACGACGCATTCAAACATGTGTCGACTAGACTTAATGAAAGACAATTTGTTGGTAGGAGAGAAAAATGTTCATTCGCCACAATTCGACACAAAGTCACAAAACAGAACTACAAAACTTCGAATGAATATAATGCAAAGCACAAAAACCAGCGTGCAAACTCAGGCATAGCACAAAAATCGGCGTGCAAACCCAGGCATTATACAAACCATACTTTGTATAACTCTCTCTATAAACTTGAGCAGACAATTAATGCATTTTTAGCCAAACGCTAGACTTCCAGTAAGTCGAACCGACTTTTTGTGAGGCGAGTGGTGACGACTCGAATCGGTTCGAGTCGAGTCGCCGATTTTTAGTGTCCTCCCTCGTTACCGTACTGTATTTTACGATAAGTCTCCCACCACTAGACTTTCAGTAAGTCAAGTCACCTTGACTCTACATTTAGCGAGTCCATTGGCCGATTACTATACCGTTTTTATACAAACTTGCTCTCGCAAATAGAGTTACGGAAAGTCGAGTCGATACCCCCCTTAGACGATTCAAATCTGTACGGGTATATTGGACAACCTCCACCCATTCTATTGAAAATGGGGCATGCGTTTGGCCGGAGTGACTTTTAGCTTGAACACAGAGAGTTTAATATAAAAGAGGAACGCTCCACATTCACAGTTTGAGACCTTTATTGAATCTGTTTTCTGTTGGAGGTGTTACCTCCACCAACAACGACATAATCTTTAATCTCGAATACAGACATCTTGTCCGGATGAGAGGGAATCAAGCTAAAAGCTAGAATGCATAATATAACAGGTTGATTAATGCCAACGATAGCAAAGAGAATGTAAAGCAGTGAGTTGCAACGCCTCCACAAGTCGCACAGACACACGGGTCGTAGACAACGCTTTTCTTAAAACTATTCAACCCTATGATAATCGAAGCATTGTCGCAGTCGTCATTCCCTTCGACATTTGTCTTTTTTCGCAATCTCTCCCTGTAACTGACAGGCTCAGGGTCCAGGCAGTCTCTTACTTTTGGATATTCAAAGGACATGCACTGCGGTTGACCATCCACCAGCATCTAAGGATACAAAAAGACCAGTAGTTATAAATCGTAAAAAGAATCTCATTTTTAGCCACTATTATACGGCTGGTTCTCCAAGGGAACAAGATGGGGCGAGTCCTGGTCATGAGTTCTGATTGGCTACCAGAGTGGGCAAGATGGTCTTATTTCCATGGACAATGCATGTGTACCAAATTGAATTTGAATTAAACTTGCTGATAAATAGACTCAGAAGTATAAAGTTAATGGTTAGCTTAATTCTCATAATCTGCGTCAAAAAGTATAGAATTTGTATGGATAATTTGAATGTTAAGAAGCATTTTTTTTGCAACTGAAAGCCTTAATGCCCGCCCTTAGGCCCAGACAGATCCTGCGCGGTAACTTTGGAGAAATTCTTACGTTTCTGAACAGTCTTAAAGTAAACTAGTGCACAGGTAAATTCAGGCAAGACCAATCACAGCGGCACATACCTATATGCACATATATGGCAATACCTCACAGTTACAGGATACAAAAAGACTAGTAGTTATAAATTATAAAAGTCTCTGTCCAACAAACCAATCACATTTTTAGGTACCATTATATGGCTGGTTCTCCAAGGGAACAAGATGGGCGAGTCCTGAGTTCTGATTGGCTACCCGATTGGGCAAGATGGGCCCATCGCCATGGACAATGCATGCATGCATGGATACCAAATTGAATTTGGGCCCAAACTCAAGCTAAGAGCGAAGATCATCTTGTGCAATAGTGGTCACTGCAACAATATGACAGTTTGTATGGGAATATTTACGATCAGGTTTAGGAAGTATAAATGCTGTAAAGGTCTTAACAAATATGACATCCCTTGCTTCTAAGAACTTATCAGTATTTCTACTTCCTAAACCCGATTATAAATATTCTCATACTTACACCGTGACCGCTATTACACAAGAGACGGTCTCGTCTCCTCTTGTTCTCATTTGATCTTGGGTTTCACATATTTATCGAAAAAAGAACCAAAAACAAACACAGTTTCCATGGATTTCTTTAATATTTGATCCTTGATTTGGCCTTTTGATTGTTCGTATTTCTAGCCCCATTTGAAAAAAAAATGGAAGTTTCGTACAATTCGTACACATTTTTGGCGTTGTAATCGTACAAGTAAAAAAAAAACGTTTTTTGGACTAAGCAGCTACATTGTAACTTTTAAAGAAGTAAAACTTGCGTGGAAAGCGTTTAAATAACGTTTAAAGGATTGTTGTGTTAGAAGAAAAAAAAATAAGTTATATGAAGTTTAAATCCACTGTCCAAATTCCCGAGTACATTCCATTCTATATTTTAATGAGGCGACCAAATCCGGTCGGGGATCATTTGTGGGAGTTTGACTAATGGTCGTGGGTCGTGGGTCGTGGGTACAAGTCGTGGGTCGTGGGTACAAGTCGTGGGTCGTGGGTGTGGGTGTGGGTGTGGGTGTCAGTAATATTAATAAGTATCAATTAATAATGACAATTCATATTAATATCAGAGAACTTATGATAATATAAATATATTATACTGAGTTGTTATTAATTATGGTCTACGTTGACTTACAATTATTTTTATTTTCATCATTAAAATAATACAGAAACATTATAAAACCCTTCTCCCACTCTAAGGTATTATGGTTCATCCCAATATCATTGCATCAGCTAGGTTTAGTGAGCCTAATATTTTATCGATTTAGTTAAAATTCATTCAACAGAATTCATTCATTTCACGCAAAAGCAAAAGTGAAACCAGAGACAAAGTCATTATTTGCACGATGATGTAATCTCTTAATCTTAATTTACATATTTTTGTAGATGCGGGGTCGATGGTACGGGGATGATGATGAAGCAATCGGTTCTTTGTCTGAATGTCATTGATCAACACTACCTTAGAGTGGGAGAAGGGTTGCATAATATTTATGTATTATTTGTGCCACGAGGCACAAAGAAGCTAGATAGATAGATTATTTTAACAACAAAAATAATTGTAAGTCAACTTAGACCATAATTAATAACAACTACTATAATATATTTATATTATCATTAGTTCTCTATTAATAAGATTAATATGAATTATCATTATTAATTCTTAATTGTTAATTATTAATATTACTAACACCCACACCCATACCCACACCCACGATCCACGACTTGTACCCACGACCCACGACCCACGACCATTAGTCAAACTCCATTTGTGGTCCAATTTGGGGGTCACTTCCCGTCCGGGGATCATTTGCGGTCCTATTTTGGGATCATGTCCGGTCCGAAGATCATTTGCGGGCTTGTACAGTTTCCAATACAGGTTTTTTTGCTACTGTGCTGGGGACACCGCTCAACACGTGCGAGCATACTGAAGAGTTACTTACACCAGTAAAATAATCCAGATTGAACTTGGGTTTGGAGGTAAAGTGACATCCTGGCGGCTGCTTTGTTCCCTCCCTTCTACATTGGAGAACAAGATCGTCTTCATCTGTGGCTTGATTTATGAATAGTAGTTCAAGTTCGAGGTTTGTCTCGTTCATGCGTTCTCCAGTGCGCTTCTTACGTTCTGCAACGCAGCTCTTCTTTTTGTTCGAGCCGCGACGTCTTTTCCTTTCTGGTTTGCAGAACTTCCAGTTCTGTACCTATAAAAAAGAATGTTCAGAATCAACGGTTGTTTACCAGAAGAGTCAGTTAAACTCATGTTTTTCGATAATATACAGTTCCAGCTGATGTATATGTTGTAGTATTTTTTCCTTTATTTAAATTTTGTTTTTCTTTGTTTCAAACTCATTATCATACATTACCATACAAAAAGAAAAGGAAAATAAAATTTAAACCAAGGAAAAATTTGAACCACAACACATACATATCAGGTGCCATGACGCTCTCTGTTGCTGTTGTGTTCCTTTCTGCGCTGACGTTTCCCGATCTATTCGTTGATCACTCTATTCTCGAGCAGGATAGTTCCTTCCTTCAGCACTGTACAAACAGCTATGTCACAATTTAAAAGGGTGACTTTACAGGTGTCTTTGTTTGTGCGTTTTGGTTTTTCAGTTGATATATAGAGGACATTACGAGGCCACAGGGAAGACACAAGTTAAGTCAAATCATTATTCCACTATGACGTTATCTTGCCATATTAGGTCAAGAAAACACGCAACATATGCCAGCGTATTTAAGCAATGAGCCTGCGGTTTGTATGGGTTTACCAGTGTAATAAACCATGCGGGATGTTGGGAGAGCACGAAAAGAGCTTGTAAATCACGAGCCGCAAGCGATAATGATATTAATGACGAATATTTATAATGACTATGATCATATTCACGATGATAATGATAATAAAAAAAAAAGAAATTAAAAGAAGTGTGATGTTAAACGAATATAAAGATGGTGGATTAAAAATGTTAGACATTCGATCCTTCAATCAAGCTCTGAAAACCAAATGGGTAAAGAAGTATCTTGATGACAACAATCAAGCAAAATGGATATTTTATTAAACAACATGACGGTAAATTACTTCTGACTGGTAATTTGAAGCAAGCTGATGTAGCTGGTTTAAAAATTCAGGACTCTTTTACCAAGGAAGTAATTGAAATCTGTTTGAATTTAATCCATGAAGAAAACCCAACACACTTCGGTAATGTGCCAGTTTGGTGCAACTCCCTTATAAGAATTGAAAACCGGCCAATCTCTTATCCTGATTGGTCTCGTGCGGGATTTAATCAGGCCAAAGACTTACTAGATGAAAAGGTTGACTTTTTAACGTACAAGGATTTTGAAACTCGTTACAAAGTTAATACAATTTTTTAAGGTACTAAGGTGTAGTTTCCGCCCTGGAAAAATTAGCAAAGTCTTTTCAAGACCAGACTACGATGAACTCTGAAGGCCAACTTACTCGTAGTCAAAAGCTATTATCGTCCTCAAGCTTTTGCAACTAGGCGTATAAGTTAATCGTCAAAGGAATCACTTCATCACGAGATAAAAGCCAGAGTAAATACGTACATAGAATGGGATAAGTCTTTTGCCTTTCTATTGCACGAAAGAAACCAAACTTCAGACTTACCAACTTAAGCTTCTTCACAGAAGAATTGTAACGAATGATTATCTCTATAAAATAGGTATCTCTTTAACAGATATATGTACATTCTGTGAACATTCTGGGACTGTGAATTCGTTCAAACCTTTTGGCAAAATATCCAACCCTGGTTGATACAGCATCAGATAAAGCCACATAACTTTTCTTTGACCCTACCAATCTGCCTGGGACTTGTTGATAGTACAGAGGATATACTTCTACACCATGCACTTCTAATTGGCAGATATCATATTTATTCATCGAGAATAAAGAATACCCTCCCGAATTTACAAGTATTTTCACAAACTTTACTTAAGTGTCAGGAAATCGAAAAATGTTATGCTTATAAGAC
The DNA here is from genome assembly GCA_949710005.1 of Ricordea florida. Lineage (NCBI taxonomy): Eukaryota > Metazoa > Cnidaria > Anthozoa > Corallimorpharia > Ricordeidae > Ricordea > Ricordea florida. The sequence continues at coordinate 9,670,053 of OX453273.1, read as the reverse complement.
AGACACTGTTAAGAAATGCAATTCGAAATGGAATCTATTCAAAGGAACTGTGACTTCAATCCACTTCTATTTTTTAGCAGCCCCTTTTTCCCATTCCATTCTCTTTCTAGATTTACTCTTTATTTTTCCAAAACCTTACACCTGGACTGGTGGCCTTCTTAGTAGTTTTTCTGTTCCTAAGTGTCCTTGTTCCTTTTCCCTTTTCTCCGTTGGTAATGTAAGTAATGTATTGTATTGAACTGTATTGTACCAAGCTAGCGAATAGTGTAATTATGATATTGTAAACAGAGTATGGTATTGACCAGCAGTCGTGTAAGTGTAAGTAGTTGTATTGTAAATAGCGTAATGTGTGTTTTTCAGTAGTGTTAGAGTAGGTTATTGTAAGAAGTGTTTTTCGTAATTAAAAAAAATGTACACAACCATAAAAAAAATAATAACCTACCACGGGATAAATATATAAATGTTTCAAGCTATTACAAAGGAGAACAATTAAAATTATTGAGAAAAAAAAATAATGACAATGATAATCATGATGATGATGATGATCATGATGATGATAATCATTATAATTATAAATTATAGTAATTATTACTATTATAGAGTCTAGTAGACCTGTGTACAAAATTAATGTAAATGTCTTACCGTGTATGAACTTTTGATTGTGCCAGCAAAAACTGACGCTTTTTCTCCCAGAAATTCAATAGTTGCCTTTTGCTTGAAGAAATAGAAATTTATATTTATTTGCGCGCCACGCTGCTGACCCTGCTTTTCCAGGCGCCATGTTAAATTCAAGCTCATTGCAGGTATAGGGTTTCCATTTATATCTGGGAAATTTACCAAACCCGGTGGGCCGTCCAATTCGATCTTGTTGTTACCAAAGACAGGAATGTCGTGAGTATAAGAGTCAGATGGGCAGCTGGTTACTACTCTCCTCTCCCTGCGCTTGTTCCCTTTTTTCACTATATGTTGTACCTCCGTCAATCTGGCCAGGCGGATTAACGTTTTCCGACGGTCTTTACATGGTGACGCGGCTGACACGTCCGCGCTTGCGCAGATATCGCCTGTTTTGAAGTCAAACTCATATAGCATCCTGCTACTGGAACTTGTTCGATTTACAACAACATTTTGCAGCACCCCTTCTGTCACTAAATCAAACAAGAAAACAGAAATAAGTCAATTTAAGCAGCTGGGTCGACAAAAAGACAACACACCATAAATAACGTTCATTATTAGTTACTCAAAATATTCCTCTGCATTTTATTGGCTAATTCTTCATGTCCAAAGCGATGACGTAAAAGATCCCAAAACAAAGACGTTTGTAGGATGATATTTGTGACCTCTATATGAGAGGAAAGACCTATCATTACCTCATGAATATCGCTGACCAATAGTAGGCGCTGTTACATGCCATCACAGCCTATTCGCTGAAATAGAACCTCTCTTGCTATTGGCTAAATCCTTCTATAACGTGTCAGGGTCACAGCTGTTACGGAGGTCTCACCCATATCACTGCAGACGTTATTTTACTATTGATGTCAGCAGCAAATTAACATCTTGCTTCATGGATTATTGACATAACACAAGACACAGATTTGATGAGAGAGAGGGCTTACCGTGTGGTGTCAATTATCTATCAAAATCCTATAAATTTCTGGATATTCGTGATCTGTAAATTAGCAATATATTCACGTGATAATTGCACGCTATATTTTTGTACAATTCAGAATTTGATGATCAGTGAAAGCAGAACTTGCGTACGACTTGAGCCCTACATACTTATTCGCTATTGTAGAATATGAGCTAATATATACCGAGCCCAAAGATTCAACAGACAGCAAGAAAAAAATTGACGACGTACCGAGTATGTGCACGGTACGAAAACGAAAAAAAAACAGGGAGGAAAGTCTTGTGACATAAAGAATCGAGGAGATATATAGAACTTAATAGTCCTGGTCAAACTGCAATAAACTGTCAAAAATCAGAGAGCGCGAAATGCTTAGAAAAACATGATCATTACAAGCAGGGTATAACAAGGTACGTAGCCGCCATCAGGTTTTACTCCTTTTCTTTTCGACTCCCAATACAAGTGACGGTGTTATGGCCAATATTCATGCAAGCGACTATATCTAATGACGGAGTATAACATAAGTCAGTTATTCACCTAACCGATAACATCACTATCTTTGATGACTAGGTGTCACTCCTATTTCTGACAGAGGAAATGGTGACGTTATAGATTGACAGGGTAAATCCAGTCGGAAAGATTTCATTACAAAGTGCGACAAGGTTTATTACAAATTGCGAAAGCTTAGTTAATTGCAAAGTGCGACAAAGTTCATTACCAATTGTGATTGCGTTTTTATTACAAAGTGCAAAAAGGTTAATTTCAAGTTGCGACAGGTACTACAAAGTGAGATTCACGGGATAGTCGAAGTCGATAAAGTAATTTGTACTACCGTACGGTAAAAGAGTGAGACGAACACTTCAAATTACGACTGAGTCCTATTGCTATTTACGCGCAAAGTGACGGAAATCCCGCGTTTATATTTGCTTAAACTAATGATTGAACAGAAACTTAAACACTTTTGCCAACTGCCAAAGAATGACTTCATCAGTGCACCTGTTGCAGGTGTTATACAAACCTGGAATTCACACGCCTCATCGCACCAACAAGCAATTAGAGCATAAGCGCTAGAATGTTAATTTCATCTAGCTCATAGTCACGCACCTCCACACCTTGCAAAAACCACAGTAAAAGCACGAATAAGAATAACCTGGATTTTGTAATTTAGCCAAAACAGATTCTTATATAAATTGTAGTTAAAACTTATTTAGGCTACCAAGGTTCTTAAAATAGGTTCTTATATTTTCATATGAATTTCAGTTAAATATATTTTAAATATCATTTCATAATACAATATAAATCATTTATAGCATAATGCCTAAGGACAGTACAGTGCCGGTATATCCTTAACAAAATATATGCTCAAACAAATTCAGTCATTTCTCTGAAAACCATTTCAAAGTTGATACCAAAAAAATCTTGGGACAAATACGGTACATCCATCCAAGCAATCAACTTACAGTATTGCATAATAGATATACAACGTAGTACTTTTGGTTCAAAGAAAAAAAAAATGTTGTGTCAGTTTACTTTTAAATATAATCAGATGATGATCTCAATTCAGCAGTTTCTACCTTTTGGAAGGTTATGAAAGGTAGTTTTTCTTCCATCCGCACTTTGCACTTTTACTGCAACTCCACTGATAAGAACCTAAGAATTTTAACCTTAATAGGTTCTTGTGTGTGTGTGTGTGTGTGTGTGTGTGTGTGTGTGTGTGTGTGTGTGTGTGTGTGTGGTGAAGGGGGGGGGGTTGAAATGAGAACTTTAACATAACAGATTCTTAAAATCCAGAAGCCGGATTCACGAAGCCCTACTAAGTTAAGATGTATCCTAAGTATTGTTTTCGCACAATAGCCCATTGTTAGAAAACAATAGTTGGGACACATCTTTTAAAAGTTAGGGGAGATTAGGAGAGACCAACGGAGCAAACAAGAAACGTATCTACTTGAATCTGTATATTATGAAGACAGGATAAGGACACGCCCACGACACGCAGTTCGTACAGTATCCTGAGTAAAATAGGGGAAGACAGTGTCTGATCATGAACTGGTTATAAATTATAACTAAAAATGCATTCCTGGTTGTGTGAAAAAAAGGAGTGTACTCTTAACACTTCTCCCAACGAAATGGTAATCATATATAATACATAAATTGTTACCTATAATACATAATACCATTCCTCAAGTCATGCCACACGCCATTCCCCTTTTACTCACCCGGGGCGGACGGAAGAAAGACTACCTTTCATAACCTTCCAATAAAAGATTCTGTCATACTAAAGGTGCATCATTGTAAACGTTTAAGTCCTTCGGTTTTGAGTATCTTACAGCCCCTTTTTCAGACTTGTCTTGTGAAAATTCGAGGACGTGGAGTTTCCTCAGCATTTCAAATTACGGAGCGAACTAAGCCTGCTCGTTGCATTTCAAGCTGACCTATTTTCTCGTGACCTTAACAGGTCGCCGTTATCTAAAAGATGATGTGGTTCCCTCGATCGTTCAGTTATCGGAGCATCCCCTAAACGGCAATCCCTTCGTAAGACGCTATTCAACCCGCCAGCTCCCACTGCTCACAAGCCTTCCTGCAGTAGTGACAGATCTAGAGAAAGCGACTCTACTTATGTAGATATCACAATGGCAAATCAACTCAGCGAGTTACACGCAAGTACCGGCCTTCAAATAGAGAATAAACGTCTTTTGGAAACCGTCGATGAGCTCCTCTATGGCAAGTTGAGCATGACAAAATTTAAAGGCTCAGGCTCAGACGTCAATTTCTATAACGCTTTCCCAAATTATCAAAGCCTCCAACTTGCTAAGATTTTTTAAACCCAGGTGAAATGGTGAAAACATTGTTTACTTAACTAGCATAAGCGACGAATTGGAGTTTTCGATGTCTTCAAGCGGTCTTGGTGGAACCCGGGGAAATAAACCTGGAAGACGCAGGAAGCTAGGTACTATGGATGAGTTATTCATGGTCCTTGTCAGTGAGCTATAGCTAGGCTTGGCTTATTTGAACTTGATTTGGCACAGAGATTCCGGGTGCGTGTTTCCATACTTAATAGGATTTGTATTTCGTGGATCAATTTTATGTATTTAGAATTTGGATACCTAAATATATGGGCAGAGTCATTGACGGGACAGGGATTAAGTGTCAAACCCCTTCCTCTCTGGTGTTGCATAGTGAAAGATTTTCTGTCTACAAGAACCACACAACGTTCAAAGGACTGATTGGTATGGCCCCCAGCGGTAATATAACTTTTATTTCCCAACTGTTTGCTGGTAGTATATCTGAAAGGGAGCTAACAGAAAGGTCAGGGTTACTTAACCCGCCCTTTTGTCGTGGCTATGTTGCGATGGCTGACAAAGGGGTCACCATTTCTGAGCTTCTTGAGCCTGTTGGTGATGGCCTGAATATCCCACCCTTTCTTGGATCAAGACGTCAACAGGCCCCTTCAGAAGTCATTACAACCTAAGAAATTGCTTAAAAAAGAATACTTGTAGAAAGAGCCACTCGTCACATATTCATCAACGTAACTTGATGATAGATAAATTAGAAAGAGAGAATTTCTCTGATTCCTTTCTCCAACGCATTTTTGGGGACTTAAATGCGAAAAATTAAACTTTAGAAAATCGTAGGGAATTTACTAGATATGCCACGAATATTGTGTACATGAATGGAACCGTCATCTCGAAATATTTAGCCTCACTTCAGCTATAGAAAATTCTGGGCAATTTTTGCTTCTGCGAACAGATATTTTACAGAAAATAGTCGTTGGGTGCCCCTGTCTATTTGCTAACAAAAGTATTTCAAATTCATTGTATCAAATGACTTTGACAAATTTCCGCAAAGACCAATAAACAACTTACCGGTGAAGAAGAGCAAGAACGTGGCAGCAAAAACGGCGACCATTGTCACAGATTGCAAGCCTTGATGATGACCGACCGGTTGTCAACCAAGTGTGGTACAATGCTGCTCTTATCTGTCAAGCTTTTAGCGGAGTTTGAACAAAAATAGAAGTCTGTCCGTTTAAGACAGTCCAATTGTTTACCCGACACCATTAATGTTTAACGTGGATACGATTAGGAGAATACTTTGTTTGGTCATTCAAAATAGCTACATAGCGTTACGAACAAAGAGCAGTTTCTCCTCTCGTTTTCGGTTAGTTAATCCAAGACAATAGACAAAGGAACCAACATCCTGTGAAATGTTTCTATGTAGCTTGAAAAGATTGATAAATTTGCTTTATATTATTTTGTCTAAACAGCCGTCCTTTTCGTGCTTTACATATTAATCACATCAGAACGAAAAAATCTTAGGTAGGTAACAGAGTGGGTAACAAAGCTTATTTTTTGTGGAAAGTTAACGAAGTGAAACGCCGGGTTATATTAGGCTTATTTACAATATAACTATCCGTTACCCATATCCGGGTAAATTTGCCCAGCGTGGGGCCATAGACGACAATGCTCTCAAGACGGGAATAACGGTTTACATTTTTCCATTGTCTTGACGGTTACCCCTCTATAAAACATTTAAAGGGTTGTCAAATTTGACCCGCTTAATTAACTTTGGCTAATTATATCACCGTAACTTACGAGTTAATTTTTAAAGGCAAGCTAAAAACATGGAAAGTTAAGTATCGAGGGATTTTGCTAAAAGGTTGAAATAAGTGTTTTTATCAACCACGCAAGCAAACGCTTTCACTTTTAAATGAAAACCGTGGGTTGGGGAAATTGAATTAGTTTCTTTTCAGTCTTGGACGTTTATCTTTCAATCAGTCAGTTGTAAATTTTATGTAATAAAGGGCTTTAACGAGAAATCTAACAATAGAGTTTGTACGTACTTCGTTTAAACTTTAATGACAATCTATCCAAATTGGAACTTTTTAAGAGCCAAGCCATGTTTTAAGTCGCGGTGTGTTGAGCAGTTATTTCAGCGCAGAATGAGGCACTTAACAGGTTTCCAAGTTTAAGGAGGTCATTTTTAACCATTACTTTTTAATTATCAACAATTTGTGCAAGAGATTTGAGGCTGTTTATGCCTCGAGAATCATCGTAACTAGACTAGAAGGACTAGAATCTTTTGAATGCTTCGACTGTTTGCCAAAAGACATCATGAAGAAACCATAGGTCAACAAACGCTCAACGTTTTATTCCTTTGTCTTGTTTCCACTTGGGTATAAAAGACTACGACAAGCGAGAAAATAAAGAAAAAAAATTACACCTTAAAGTTGGAATTCTCTCTCATAGCTATCCAACGGCGAGTATAAGTTATGATGATTATAGATGACAAAGAAAAAAAGCGTCATAGAACGTAGCCAAATTCAGTCTCATCTCCGGAGCGGACGGCTGACGCTCTTACGAAGGGCTCAACACGTCAGGATCATTCCTGTCTTGTGGTGGTATAACTTACTTTTAGAACTTACTCATTTTTTTGTTGTCCAATTTCCCACCGATCAGTATTAAAACACGAAACACGGCTCATGTAGCGTCACTCAGCAACTGACGAGATCCTCTATAGGATCGAAACCGGTCTTACTTAAGAAACACACTGAAAGAAAAACTCGGTGGAACCTCCCTCGGAGAAAAAAAAGAGCGCGAAAAATGACACTGCCCTTTATAACAGCACAACCCATGTTATCTTAAATAAGATCCCAAATTCTCCAAACTAATAAATAAGGAATTGAATGGAAGATACAAAGGAATATTGCTACATTGAATTGAACAACGTTTGAGCAAACAGGCAGGCGAGGAAAAAGACATGTCTTCATGTTGTCAAACGAAGCGTTCAATTTTTCCTGGTACGCCAATTGAAACTGAGAACTTCACCAAGAAACGAAACAACACTGTCGGACCTAACAAGGGAGCGTAAACAAACCACTACGACGCCGTCGACCCGAACGGCACCGGACAATAGGGAGCTAAACGGAAAATACGACGACAACGCCGAGGACGGCACCAGTGAAAATATGAATTTGTTTCCTCCTGTCAGTACTAATGGCAGTAGACTCGCTACAATTTGTTTCCATATTTCTTTCGAAATGTAGAATTTATCATTCGTTACTGTTCGCACTTCATTTGAAATTTCTCTGGGCCATTTTGCCGTTGTATGGTCGCTTCTTCGAGAAAACTTGAAAAATGGTCATTTCACGTTATTATTTTGCAGACCGGCAAAGAAACTTACCAGACTGCACGTGCAGTTTCATTGTATCGTCCATTAACGCTATTGTTTCGTGCCGTCGCAGTCGACGTTGTAGTCGTGTTTTGCTCAAGCCTCCTAACAGCGTTAACAACTTGAAATAACTATCGTCTTAGTTTTCTCAAAGACGCGAGTGTACAACGCCAAAATAACTGCGAAAAAAACTTCGGGATGAAATGTGGCCGCAAAATTCTACAGTTTAAAAGTGCATGTAATATGAAAATAACACGAAGTAACCTGCAGTCAGTTGGTGGTACTCGACACAACAGGTAAACACTACTTTGCTGCCATTCTTGTCTATAACTACAAAAACAGATAATTCTTTGGGCTTCGTTTTGTGTTTTTTTTTTTTCATAACCGTTGTTGCTTTAAGGACCTTGCCGCCTTCTCTTTTTCCTCTTTACTCTCCGATAAAATAAAAAAAATGGCTCAGATTTTGTAAATACACGAAAACGTTTTAGCGCATGCTTATTGTGCATGCGCAAAGCTAGC
>OX453273.1:9599245-9656745 GCA_949710005.1 Ricordea florida | reverse complement strand
ATTTGCTAACTTTATTATTGCTTTTTCTGTCCGACTAGTTGGGTGATACTAAAACAATTAGACCCTTCGCCCTCATGGGCTATTGACCCGTAGCCCTTGCGGGCTGCGGGTCTAATTGTTAAGTATTCACTACCGAAGAATCATCTCTAATTTTGAACAACAAAAGCCAACAAACCTTAAAATTACCAAAAAATGAATTCGAAACCCAAATCTGTTGCAAATCCTTGACATCTTTAAATCTGTAGTGCTCCCGACAGCTGCCTCTTCCCACACCCCCCACCCCCCCCCCCCTGCCCAGACAGTCCCTTGGCCCCCAACTACTCCCCTCGGGCTTAAATCATTACAGCAAAAAACACATGCAAAAAATTCAATGCGCTGATTGGCTGAGAGTACATCAATTAAACCCAAACTGTACAGAAAATTGAAATCGAGTGCAGAAATATGAAATTAAATTAATCAAAAAGATTAATTAAAATTAAAGTAATCAAAGTAATCAAAACGTTTTGAGTGCAATTTGTACAAATAAGCAGTCTGAAATTTACTTGTGCTCATTTATCCCCAATTTCATCCCAAACCATTCGATTACCAACAAAAACCAGCAATTGATTTGATTTGTTTTATGACTTGATTTGACTTCATCTGTGCTTTACAGAGTCCCCAATTAGTACGTCAATGCTAGATACGGTTGACACTCAAATAAAGTTCATTATTATTATTATTATTATTATTATTATTATTATTATTATTATTATTACTATAGCTTTACTATTACTATTATTATTACCATTGCCATTGCCATTGCCATTGCTATTGCTATAATTGCTATTATTATTATTATTATTATTATTATTATTGTTATTAAGTTATTATTACTAGTATTATTATTATCGATACCACTTACAGGAAAAACAATTCCGCTGTAGCAGAGCTACGAAATGACCACAGAAAGAGCTGCGAACTTTAATATCGAGACTTACCAGGCTCGTTTACGTCAGGAAGTTCAAGAGCAACAGGATTGGTAAAAACCATTCCTTGCGATGGGATTGACATAGCGTCTGGGAGAGGTGACATGATGCCATTCATTGGCGGCGGATTGACAGAAACGGTCCCAGCCACTTTGATCATCAGGGTATAACCGGTTCCAAACCTGGCAACAATAAACAGGTTTGTACAGGAGCCCAATACCCGGAGCGTGCAACTGCTATAGGTTTATGCAACGGCGTTTTCACAAGTAAGGTTATTTTTAGAGCGGCCTCTCCCGCGATAAAAAAGTTGTTTTCGCTGTCTGAGTTATCTCATCGGAGCTACTATTCTCAGTGTAAATATCTTGATTATCGTCAGAAATGGTGTCCGAACACTCCGATGAAGACTCGTGTATGTCGGCTACGTTCGTTGTCGTTACAGGCGGTTATCATGCTACATATCAATCATGAACTAGCTTGTGATTGGCTCTCCCAAACCAATTCGCGGGAGAGACGATCTAAAAATAACCTTACTTGTGAAAATGCCGTCTCACAGACCCAGTATGGCAGTTGCATGCTCCGGGTAATGGGCTCCTTGTTTGTATTTGTTGCTTTGTAAGTAACCTTTTCACAACCTTTTGATTTTCTCAATGCACACGGGTAGAGACATTACAGCAAACGCGAGCATGGCAAATGATAAACGCAGAGCGAGGAGTGGGGCACCAGCCACCTATTTGCACTAGTCCACGTGTTTCCTTGCGTTCCATGGACTGAGCTCTTTAAGAAGTCTAATAAGATAAGCGATGGAGGTATTGGAGTGATTAGACTATGCCTCCCCTGTCCATATAGTCCCTATACTTTTCTGCTTGCAAATGTTTGACAGTTCTTAGGGGGGTACCCATGGGTGCCAATGTCCTTCGCAACCTAAAACAACAGTAACATACGTCCCGCTTAAATTTGCTTCAATTTTCTAACTTTCGGGAAGAGAAAAATACCTCTCCAATATTCAACAGCCTTCACTCTGATCGTTCTCTTGGTTAATATACCTCGTCTTAACTAGTACAGGCGGAAATAGTGTAGGAGTGCTGGCCTCCTACACAGAAGTTCTTGATACAAATGAATATATGAAAGACCACATATTTGAACTGAAGGTAATATGTAATGACATTAATTGATCATCGCAGTTATGTACACAACTTAAGCAGCTGTGAACTGTTAACTGTTAACTGCGATGATCAATTAATGTCATTACATATTACTCCGCAGTTCAAATATATGGTCTTTCATATATTCAGGGTTTTCAAAACAAGCCGGCGGCCGCCGGAGTTCCGCCGGCTACTTAAAATTATATCGCCGGTTACTCTGGTCACAGCAATCAGCTCGAGGCTCCAGCCCCAACATTGACACAGCCGCCTACTCTTCCAGTTGCTGACGTCCTACTTCAAAACATTTTGAAAACCCTGTATATTCATTTGAATCATTCTTCTCCATCTGCGGGTATATTACGAACTCACAACATGACCAGCTCCCAGTTGGCTTGATAGCTCAGTTGGTAGAGCACTGCTCCGGTATCGCAGAGGTCACGGGTTCGAATCCCGTTAAGGCCTGAGTTTTTTTATCAAGCTTTAATTTCACAGCTGCGTAAGTTTTGTACATAATTGCGATGATCAATTAACGTTATTACAGAAGTTCTTTTTAGGATTATTGTATAAACGTTTTCATTTGTCTCACGGCGTCGTCACTACGGTCACTTGCCATGTGGTCGCGAAGTTTGGTAGGTACATGGTGTAAGTATCGTGTATGGCTATGGAGAGCAATGTATGCCATATATTCACTAACACGGAACCACTATATGATGCTTACACCACGTACCTACCCGAAGTTTCGACCGCTGACTGCTGCTCTTCTTCAGGCACTGGGGTCGACTGGTTAAGACGCACCGTTGTGTAGATTTGGTGGTACGCTCTGATATTTGCATTTCGATCCTGATATTGTTTTTACGGCTCATTTACGCGTTTCTCGTGTAAATTCAACAGAACGTCTGCGCCGAATGTCTGGGAAATACTTACCTGCTTTTAAGATGTTGCGTGGATCCCAGACATTTGAACTGACCATTTACCATGATCGCAAGTCTAGTGCACAAAGCTTCACACTCTTCCATGCTGAAACAAAAAGTCGAGAAGGAGAAGATAAAACATAAAACAGCGTTGGCGTACTACTTGTGAAAGCAGTGATGGTTACAAGAGGAAAATGTCCGATGCATCACGGGAATACTATTCCCACCCAAAAATGTGCTATAAAATCATCACACAGCACTACAAGAAATAAACGACACTATACAACACTACACAGTACTACAATAAAATAAACACTATACAATTTATCGTTTTGAAACAAAGAGCTAATATACAACACAATAACTAACACAACACTTCAGTACACTGTATATTGCATTGAACTACACAACACACTAAACTACACTACATTCTAGGTCACGTGCCCCTAACCAAATTCAAATGTATCCTGACCGGGATACAATCGCGCAGTTGTTGCCCGCGCGCCAGTTGTGCCGTCTTTGTTTGTTTATTTTTGCTATAGGATTGTTTAAGGAAAAGTCTTAATGTAACAAATCACTTAATGTATGGTCCCGAGGGAAACAGTTTTGTTTTCCCGAGAGTCCTGATGTTTCCCGAAAAGAAGTCGAGGGAAAAATCAGGACCCGAGGGAAAACAAAACTAACTAGTTTCCCGAGGGACCATGCATTAAGTGTACAATAGCACATTCATAACACGCGTAACCATACAATAATCTGCAAACTTTGCGCTAACTAATGAAATTTGACGACTTGCAGCAGACAAGTAAACTTCACCTGTGGGAAGTGAGGACAATTGATCTGCCTCCCTTCATCACTGTCATCAGAGAGTCCCACAGATAACGCCTTGCGACAGGGTCCATACCAGTAGTGGGTTCATCCTGAGAAAGACAGGGTTGACATACGACATTGCCGGTGGTTCTATACTAAGAGCTGTATATGTTGTGGTTCAATTTTATCCTCGGTTTAAACTTTATTTTCCTTTTGTTTCAAACTCATTATCATATACTACCATGCAAACAAACAAAGGAAAAAAAATTTAAACCAAGTAAAATTGAACCTCAACATGTATATTAACCTACTATTGACCTGTTCCCAGCGTAGACGGCTGCTTTACCTTTCCAGGTGGAGCAAGGTCACACCGATATCGTCGTATCGCATCGATAAGGTAACCCACCACAAATTGCACAAGGTCTGAAAACTTACCAGGAAAACAATGGGTGGATCGCCAACCAATGCGATAGCTGTACTTAGTTTTCTCTTGTTTCCACCGCTGGAAAAGTAATAAATAATTAGCACGTGGAAATAAAACCAAAAGCAGCTGATCACTCACTTGGCTGTATCACTCAAGTCCTCTCAAGTAAGATACATATGTATACATAAGTAAGAGACATTCGTAGTTTAAGACGCCGCCAAGGGCTCGATCTGCCACAGTGACTCTTGTGATCAAGAAACATTTTGTCAGAATAACGGAATACGCCTCATCATTAGACAGATATTTTACGATTTTTATCAATTTGATATCAATCGGTATATCATTCCATTTTATACAGATGTTACTCACCTGTAATCTCCGCAGAGTTTATCGGCCCACTTAGTAAGACTGAGGTGTTTAATGGTGGCCGTTACTAAGTCATTTATGTCTGAAGAATGAACGCCACGAAGCTGGGCGTACATCGTGAGCATTTCACGGCCGGTGAGGCGCTCAATAAGAGCGTCAAACTAAAAACAAAAATGTTTAAGTCAATCAACAACAGGTCAGGATATTTCTTTGAATCACCTTTACCTGTGCGGGAGATATAACGGATATTGCATTGCAGCGCTGAAAAGGGTAATTTCTCTTCGAGTGTTGGAAAAAAGAGAAAAGTCGTATTTCCAAGCGGCAATATAGCTTTCTTTCCATATACAATCTAGCGGTATACCGAGTACCACGTGACAGCAAATCGAATCGATAACATCGCTATACTCTAGTAATATCACAGTTTTGGGATATTGATGTTATTGACTTGCCACCACTAGGTATAACACTACATTTCCTACAATAAATACTTGGTATTGACCCTAATAAGATCCCCATGACCGCCATGAGGGTGTCACAGATCCCCATGACCGCCATGAGGGTGTCACAGATCCCCATGACCGCCATGAGGGTGTCACAGATCCTCATGACCGCCATGAGGGTGTCACAGATCCCCATGACCGCCATGAGAGTGTCACAGATCCTCATGACCGCCATGAGGGTGTCACAGATCCCCATGACCACCATGAGGGTGTCACAGATCCCCATGACCGTCATGATCAACTAAATCTCAACCAGAAAAACAAAGTTCTAACTAACATAAAGTTATCATAATCTGTATCGTTAATTTGTTATAGTGTTGTTCTGTAAATTTATTGTCTTTTAATAGGAGTGTTTTTCTATTTGGCCTGCCCCGCCTTGATAAGCTTTTTTATTATTATTATTATTATTATTATTGTTATTATTATTATTATATTAAGCTAAATAAAGTTGTTGTTGTTGTTGTTAAATGGGAATGATAAATTGCCTGGTATTAAGTATTGACTTAACCAAAAAACAAACAAACAAAATAAAAACAGCAAAATAAACGGATCGTACCTGAGGACAATATCCAATCCTTTGTTGGACCTTCAAGAAGCAAACCGAGAATTGTATTCACAAATATATAAAGGGTTGATTTTTTTTCATTGAGATAAGTGATTTTTTAAGTGACATAATTGATATTCACAAATATATTAAAAATCCAGTGATGTGTGGATTTGGATAATGGACAACACTTAGAGATAATGACTTTTCAAACCATGAGTCCTGCTTGTATTGTCAAACCAGTGAAAACATTATTGCTACACTTTCAATAGCCTTAAAGCAATTACCTTTTATTTTATCTCATCAATGCAAGATAGCTATATTCAAACATTAACAAAATCCGATAATTGTTCAAGATCATCTATGTATCACTTTCAAACAGTTTTTGTACCGACCTGTTTCAAATTAGTCTGAATGTTATATCCATCCAAAAAGGCGGTCCCTTCACTGATGCTCAAGTCTCCTGTCAACATACTGAACGTGGTCGTTTTACCAGCACCTGAGGATGAATAACAGATACGATCTGTATTAGTTCACAGGTTTCAGCTATGAAATATTAGGCCCGTGGGACGAGTGCAACAACAAAAGCAGTTTAAATCACCTTAAGTCACCTTAAATCGCCTGATTTTTTGGGCACCCTTTTCTTAAGCCGCCTTAAATCACCTTAAGTCGCTTTGATTCGCTTTAAGTTGCCTTAAGTTACGCCGACTTAAGGACCCACTGTAGGCCTAAATGAAATTGACTTTTGAGTACTCACGTATTAATAGCTTTAAGCTATTCAGTCAAGGTGGACTTAAAAGAATGAGAACAAGGGAAAGAAATAATTCAAAATTTATACTAAAGCTCTTTGTTACACTTAAATATTTAATGTGCCTCTGTACTAACCCGAGGAGAACAACGACCAGTGACGGCTTAGATCGACAATCAATAACGAATTCGATCCAACACATAGAGCTAGTTTCTATGCCTCCTTCCCCAACCCTACTGCCCTTCCACCCTAACCCGGCATGTTTCATCACGCTACACGAGCCGAATCTGATGTTGAGTCACTAAATATTTAAAGCTTTGCCGGGCCTTAAAGGATTGATCTAAGACCCAATTGTCCAGGGATCCTCAAATCGCTTAATTTCACATCTTTTGTAGTCCACATAAGTACTTGCTTTTTTTTCACCAGGAGTTATACGGGAGACACGCGCCTAACATGACGTTCTTGATAGAGTTAACCATCAACCGGCAAAACACTACTTTTTTACCGTCATCCGTCAAAGAAATAAATGTCAACTGTCAAAGGGCAAAAAAATACGACAGTCATGCGTCAAAAAGTGAATTTTGTAAACGTCAAGCGCTAAAGCACCAACCCCATCAAGACCCTATAGCATGGACCCTTAGCGTTAGGCTCTGTTCGACGTTACCAACGAACCGACGAAAGATAAAATGCATTGCTTCTCGTCACGAGTTTCATACTGTCTCTGGATTCCAGTTGATTCTTACCATTTATTCCTAGCAAACCGAAGCACTCTCCACGAGGAATGCCAAGACACAAATGATCAACCGCCGTTACGTTTGTTCCCCCATAAATCTGAAAAGTAAACAGTTAAACCGACTCACTTTATTCCGTCACGTAATATATGAAATACGAGATAGTGTTTCCTCAGATATTAAACATTAAAAGAGAGCTGAAAATACGAGGAGTAGTGGATGATTTTTGACGAAAGTCAAGGTGCTTGATATGTGAAGAAATTTTACAAAATAATACATCGAACAAGAGATGAAGTGTTTCATTACATATCAAACACCGAAACGACGAAATCAAAGGTTATATTCGATGAATCTACTTTCTGCAACGGTTCGGGCAACTTGTCGCGCAACGATTTTGGCCGTTGCAAGGTATGTTACACTGTGCATTGCTTCGTGCAACTCTGTCTCGCAACGCCATTGTTTGTTGCCGTTGCAGTCGACGTCGTCGCGTGTTTTGCTTAAGGTACCTATTAAACGAACGGGGCCTGCATGTTCAATGAGTTTTGATTGAATTATTTGAATGCGGCTCTTTCTATCGGTCTTATTAAGATTAGCTTATTACTTTCTTTTCCTTCCTTGCATGATTTGCATGCTTTCAGTTGCTGAACTGGCGTAAACCTATGTTTCAGAGATTGTTGGAAAATCCTGGTCAAGCTGGTTTGGGGTCATGCTTGAATTTTGAATTTCAGTGATTACAGGTTGTGATTATGTCTTTTCGTAACACCTATTGTTTTAAACCCTTTAGCTTTAGTTAGTGGTCTCAGAGGTATTCCGCGCTAATTGGAATGAACAAACGGCTGCAATGCTAGGGAAATAAAACATTCCTGATAACTGTGTTCTTTTCGTAGTCAGGAAACAACAAAGAAAATGAACAAACATACGCGTAAAAAAACGTTTCGTCGCAAGAGGTCAATAATCTTGTTATTTTGTGCCTATTTCATTTGATTTGTAAGCCCTTGTGAGTACATCTTGGCCTAGATTTCAATAAAACAAACCTCTGAAAATCCTTAAGGTTAACGTTGTTCAAAGCCTGAGGGTGAGTTTAATTTGTTGCCTTTGAAAAACTATGAGTGCTTATTTACACAAAATTGCACTTGAAATCACTTGATTACTTGTTAACAAGAGATGCAAAAATTTAGTTTTAAATTCATGCACTCAATTTCAACTTTCTGCACTATTTGCATGTTTATTATACATGGATAAATGTACATTATGTAAAGATATCTGTGAACCGATTGGCCGTTTAATCTTTTACTCCATGTCAAACTGGTTTTCGTTTTTGTTACTGTAATTTGCTCATTGGATTTCGTCCGTGTTCAACATCACTGTACAATATTATATTACCTGTGCTCTCCGAGCAAACGCCGAACTGAAATATTCTTAAATTAAAGCAGTACATTCGTTACCTTTGTCAGGTCTTTTAGCACCACAGATTGCTTTTCAATCTCATTCGGCGTTATCTCTTTAATGCGCGTGCGCTCATTACTGACATCCTCATCCTTCAATGACCGCAGACCAAAAATGAAAAAAAGAAAAAGGACGATAAATTAGCAATGACTGGCGAAAGTATATTCACGCTTTACATGAACCTTAATATACAAGATGCACAATACGCCTTAGGACTAAAATCCATGCATACACCCGACGAAGTTTATCGTTTAGTCAGGTTCAAATTAAATTTCAAAGACATGTTGCTAAAAGCATCGCTTTTTTGAATGAATTTCGCTTAAAGCTAGTTCTACAGTCAATCAGGTATTGTCAGAGCTCCTGTGAAAATACTGAAACAGAAATAGGCGTACCTCGGTGCTCTGTCTGAGAGACTGAAAAGTACCAGCTGACGTCATGACTCGTCCTCCAACGAAAAACCTCACCTAGTAAATCAATGTTACAGGTAATGTTCAGGTAATATTTACAAATGTGGTACAATACCATTCATGGGGACAATTCTTTTGATAAACAGTGCTACAATGTGGTACTGTACTGTATAGCCTACCATACAGTTTGTCACACATAGATCAAACCGTATTTAACAGTATTGAACTTTACAATGTTTTTACTATACACTGTGGCTGTTTATTGGAGGGCTATTACACTTACAACTTGCAACTTTATTAAACACTCTTGATTAATACTTACCCGAGTAATAATATACATGAAAAAATTACTCGATTCTGATTGGTTAAGAGCAGTGCAGTTCAGATGTAATACCAGTGCAAAAAGTGTAACGCTAGTGCAAAAAGTGTAGCACCAGTGCAAATTACACATTAATATTCTGGATTATGACATTCTTTATTTTCAAACGAACGACTTTGAGTTCGTAGCATTATCAGTTGATCTTCATCAGCCAATCAGTAAATAATGTGTCAAATCCGCGTCAAATGCTCACTTCCTGTCCGCAATGAGATCTTCCAGCACTACCTCCAGGCGAATTTTTTCATGTTTATATTATTAATAAGCATAGTTAATCGAGGTCCCCTCGATTAACTATGTATATAATATGTAATATGTTGTACGAGCCGAGGCGGCTCGTGCAATTTCAGCTTTTTGAAAAACTCACTCCTGCAAATTAATTCCAAATTGAACTCGAAACAGTATGATTACCTTTGCAAATAGCCTGGCTAATCGTAGTCTCCTCCGCAGCCGTTATTAGGATCGTCACGCAACGCTTCTCCCCCAGCGTTGCGTGACGATCCTAATAACGGCTGCGGAGGAGACTAAGCTAATCGGGGCGGGAAGGAAAAATAAAAAAAGATAATGACAATTATAACAGGGTTGAAACATAATAAGGGAAGCTGAGACACGAACATCAACATATTGAATTTAAAAAAACAGTAAGTACAATTATATTTCAACGTAGGTAAATAAAGCAAATGTCAATATTTACTTAATATTTGAACTAAAGTTTGCACGCCAACATAATTATCCTCCTGTATTAAAATATCCATTAGCCGACTCTGTAGGATATTCTTAGATTTATACTTAGGTAGAGCACGATGACTATTAATATTGGCAAGGCTATTCCATATCTTTGCACCAATACTTAAGAAAGAATTTTCTTATGGTCTGTTCTCGAATGTTTAATGTAGGAATTGCGAGCCGCAGAAAATCGTGTATAATGATGATGAATTTGTGACGAATAAGTAAATATGTTGGAAATGTTCGGATGCGTTACATTATTGAATACATCGTGCATAATAAGGCAGATTGTTTAAAATAAAGAAGATTAAGAGGAAGAGCATTAGATAATTTGAACAATGGTACCGCATGGAATCTAAAGGGTTTGAAATAAATCAAACGTAGGGCACGTTTTTGCAGAATCAGAACTGAGATTTATTACACGTAACACGATAATTTTATTCCATAGAGCTGATTTGTAGAATTCTATACGCTTTATTTTCACATGTGAAAAGAGCGTATACAGCCAATCAGAATGGCCTACAGCTGTTTCACATGTGAAAGTATAACCAATCAACGATAGCGCAAGGTCTTTCTGAGCCAATCAGAATCGTGCATCGTTACATTCAAATTGCTTTTCAGTTTTGGCGCCATTTTTAGCGGCGCGCCTCCTCCAGATTAGTAGTTGGATTATGGGCATTCTGGCGCAATTTGATTTTCGATCGATTTTTTTGCGAATTCGTGGTTTTGGGTGTGGTCGATTTTGTTGGATGGGTGTGGCCAAAAAAGTTTGTGCATAATTAATTGGGTCGAGTCGAATTTGACGTGGTTGATTTTCGATTTTTTCGTTTGGGTCGTCGATGTCCTTTGGGTGGTGGGGTGGGGGCCGAATTGTTAAAGTGGGATTTTAGGTTGAGGGTTGCACCGATTGGCATACGCAAACGAAATGGCGAACTGGTACCGTCAGTCATACTTGAACGAAATGTCAAACGGAATGACTTACATGGATGACATTAACATGCCAACGTTAATCAGCTTTCGCTATGACAACGTGGACCGTTTAGGAGTTTATGATTTTCTAGAAAAGAACAAATCAAGTATATTACGTAGGGTGACTAGTTTCAACCAGTGTTTGATTGGGAAGGTTAGTCTTACATTTACCATGGCTTATTTTCCTATTGACGACAATGAGATTGTTTGTGAATTTTCGAAAGACTTTGACAAGTTGCGTGTCAAGAACATCGCCGAGGACTTATGTAAGGGTGCGGAAGATTTAACTCTGTTTGGTATGATGGACGCTGACCTTGAACGGCCATATTCTGTCGATGACCTTCTTATCGGAGATCTCGTAGTTAACGTCTACATAAGTTTCAAAGACGAGTTGTTGCATGAGGCTTGGAAGGGCCACCACAGACGTATTTTCCGAAATGAAATTTGGGCAGAACTAATGTCTGTTGCATGGCATCCAAGTAGGTTTGTATATTGGTGTCTTGATGTGGAAGAGTTTCAAGAGTTGAAGGAGCGTTGGGGGACTCATTGGTAATCATGCATGATATTTTTGTAACATGGATCGTGTTACAAAAAGTTATATTAGAGGGGTGTAGTGAGATTAGTAGCTTATATTCACGATGGGCAAGGTTAAGAACAAGATCGTCAGGAAGCGGACAAAGTCAGACAGGAAAATAGCAAGAGGACTGGCTGTGGGACAGAGAACTATGCGTAGGGAAATCAAATCATTGAACAAGATAAGGAATAAAGAAGCTATTAAATGGCGTGATTCTACGATAAGCGATAGAATGGACAGATTAGGGATACAAGAATTTGTTCGTTTGTATTCATCACATGCTGCTAATGTTGTGTATTTCATATGTAGACATTATTATAGATACTATACGTTTTTGCTTGGACCAGTCCAATGTGAGTACATTTGTTATAATCATTTGTTGGTCCATCAAAAGGTGTTTCATTTGTCAATCAAAGAAGGACTACTTTATGAATCCAATAAAAGAATCCACAAACGTACTTTCTACAGAGATCTATATGATGTTTTGATGCCTGTTGCGTGGCATCCAGATAGGTTTTTGGACTGGTGTGTTGACATTGAAGAGTTGAAGTGTTTAAAAGAGTGCTGGGGAATTGATTTGTGGTCGTAGAGGATCGTGTTACAAAAGTGTAACTGATGGTCGATGGTTGTACTGTGGCGATATATACACAATGGATTGTGGTCAAGCAAAACCAAGAAATCAATGTCCACATGGTAGACGGAAGTATTGTTGTAAAGAGTGTGGTGGCGGAGGGATTTGCCAACATGATAGGCACAAGGCTGTTTGTAAAGAATGTGGCGGTTCTCAGCTTTGTCCACATGGTAGACGGAAGTATTGTTGTAAAGAGTGTGGTGGCGGAGGTATATGTCAACATGGTCGACAGAAACGTCAATGTAAAGACTGTGGCGGTGCAGGTATCTGCCTACATGATAGACAAAAAAATAAATGTAAAGTGTGTAGCCCTCATTGTTATTGTAAACATGGTAGATTTAAGACTAATAATAAGAAGTGGATGTGCCATTTGTGTAGTGGAGAGTATGTTTGTCGTCATGTTAAGCTACGAAAGGATTGTGAAGAGTGTGGGCCTTTGTGAGGTATCCAAAGACATTTGTAACACGATTCATGTTACAAAAGTTCACTTAATCATTAGACATAAACGACTATAACCTCTCTCTTGTATTTCCTAGCCAACTTAATAGCGGATTTGGTACCTGGCGAGTAAATACAAGAAGGCAAGGCCAATACATGCGTCGCACATTCCATGATCACTCTATTGCGAATTGGCCCAGCCGCCTTGCCATAATAGTCCCATTGAGGTTCAAACGCTTTGAATGGGATCTCCTTTTCAATGGCAAAATCTCTGGCCAGTTCATCAACTCCTTCTGCACCCCCAGACACAATCAATTGTATGTCTGAGAGATCCAGCTTCCATTTCTTGAGGGCTTTACGTATTTGCTCTTTCAAGAAGGACATGTCATTGAAGTACCTACTGCCAACGATTGCCAATGATGTCATGATTTGCGAGGCCATGATCTATGGATTGGCAATTTCAATTTTTATCTGAAGAGCATCCAAGCGGCAATTCCAACTCCAACGATTAACAGTATCAGGTTAGTTTCATGATTAGTATTTGTTTCTTCTTTGATTTCAAGGCGAGGATGAATCGTTGGTGTTGTTGTTGAGCGTTTAGTCTCTACAATTGCATGTGGCAACTTGACCTTTGAAGACCCCAGGTTATGGCTGATACCCACAGTCTTAGTCTCTAGGTTTATGTTTGTGTTGACACCAAATTTCATACCATCGGTGGCCTTCATGAGGTTGTTGTTATACCCGACCACACTCTCCGTGTTTATGATCATGTTACTGGGCATTAACCACACTCCAGGAGCAATGGCCAAATCAAGTCTTAATTTAGCCTCTTGAGTGGCCAGTTGGTACCTTTGGATTGAACTCGAAATGTCGTTCTCGATCACACTACTCTCAAACAGGGCCAAGAATTCTTGTTGAGTTTCGATCGCCCCACCACCCGTGCCCACAATCGAGTTTCTAGTGTTGACTTGAGCTCCCAATATGCAGTAAACAAAGGCTTCAGCAGACCGATTCAACCTGCCAAGTCCAGCTTTAGTGAGTCCATAGCCACTCGTTGGTATGAACCAAGCATACTTGTAATCAGCAAAGTCATCATTACGAATGAATGAGATGAGATCACCCTTTTCCTTTTTACCCCCATCATCAGCGAATTTGCCACCTTCACCAGGCCATTGGTCAGCTCCATCGTCATAGTTTCTTACCATATGGACGTTTTGGTATCCTCCACCCACTCCATGGTACCCAGCCCCATAATCGATGAATATGTCACCCAAACCCCCGTTTCGTCCACCTTTCCATCTGAAGTCAGAGTTGTTTGAGATGCCAAATTCAGCGCACAATCGTTGGTATGCGACCTTGCTGTAAGGGTTGTTGTTGATTACAAAGGGTTGCTCATCAGGCAGTGGAAGACTCAGTTCATACAATATTCGTCTTACGGTGAAGTATACATGAAACTTGATGAAGCTATTCACGACTTTGGGGTAGTTGAGGCTCTCGAAGGGGCTAATCCCACAGCCGGAGGTCGCACACCACACTGCAAAGTTCAGTTGTTGTGGCCAGTAGTTCATGTCGGGGGCGTTCAACCACTTTCGACTTTGTTTCCCAAACTTGAAAGTTACAACTTGGGAGGTGAAAACATTACGCATCTTGGCGGTGAATTTCTTCGTATTGGACACGTATATGTCCAGCGAGGTCAGCATACTTGTGGTGTTACTGGTGGGGCTGTCAAAGTCAACGGCGGGTATCGAGTAGTATCGTTTGGTCACGGTTAGGCTTGGTGGGAATGAGTTCAATGCGGCCAGTCCAAGATCAACCCAGAGTCGCGATTTCAAACGTGGTTGCATCCCATCAGTCCATGTCTTGCCAGTGGGGTCATCATAGGACATGACTGTCATACTGTTATCTTTCCATCTAACGTACCCCCCATATTGATCGTTCACAAATTTGAATTGGTCAAGGTTGGCCTTTGGATACTTGTTTTTGAAGTCATCGAGTAAGCCCATCTTCTATCCAGAATTTGGGTAGAAGGGTTCAAACGTTTAAGCCATTAGAGGCATATGATTAATCAAGAAGGAATGACGTCATGACACGAACAACTTCAATCACAGCACACACCGTCAAAACTTTTATTCCAAAATTTAATGTGTATTTTATTTTTTCAACGTCTTCTTCTGCTCTTTCAACACTTTCTTCCAGTCTTTCAACATTTTCTTCTGCTTTTGCCAAGTCACACTCCAATTGATTTTTAGTTTGATTGTTGTCCATGGTTATGTCATTAGTATGTATTACTTTTAATTCACTAGTGTTTATCCCCAGAAATATGCAAGCAAGGATGCCAGTAAACCCACCCTAATAATAATTTTCGCTCTATGTAATTGTTTTTCTGTCTCTAGGCACCTTGAATGGATCCAATAAACCAGATGTTGAGGTGTGGATTTTTCGGGATATTTAAATTTCAGGAAATCGTCGTAGTCTTTCGCGGCTTTTTGTAAGCGTTCGTTAATAGCCGCGGCTTTTTGTAAGCGTTCGTTAATAGCATCAGCATCGATTTCATCTTTGGTTTCGTGTTCAGTCATGGTTGTGTTACTAGTATAACAACCTTTTAAGTCTATTTAGTCTAGTAGATGTGTTGCTCATAAACTAAAGTTATGGTCCTCCTTTTAGTTCTTTGAGGATTTCGTTGCGTACTCTCTGCCTCAGCACCAATGGGTTCTCTCCACTCACATTTTTTTGAGCCTTAGCCCGTATCTCGGCCTTGAGCTTTTCGAATTTCTTGAGTTCGTCCATGATCAACGAGAATTCTGAGTCAGAGATCGTATTGTCACGAAGGGCTTTGGACACCAGGTCTTCAATGGTGTTTATCTTGGATCTGGCCAGTGTGATGGTGTTTTGATGCTTCACAGCTTTCTGGGACAGTCTCTTGGATATTTGTTGACACGCTATGGAGGCGCACACAAATACACCACTCACCACACCCAATGGTACAGATGCGACGATTCCGACACCACTAAGCGACGTGCCCAGACCGCCAGCCGCCAAAATGCAAGACATTATACCACAGGTCGAGCTTACATTCATGAGTGTGCCCTTGGATCGGTTGTATTTTTTGAGTACTGTCTCGTAGTGGTTTAATTCAGACTTTAGCTTGTTCAGGGCATCGCAACATTGTTGAAGTCTGAATGATGGCCCATCAGTGGAAGGAGGTGCAGTGGCTTCTAAGTTGGGGTAAATCGGCTTATATGCATCCATTTTGGAGTGAACATCACTTACTTTTAAGATGTTATCTGAATCGTAAACTGAATGTGATGGGAGAACCCTTCAGATTAAGTTTCTTCCATCCAATGTCGAGGATACTTAAATCGAAGTGGGTTAGGAGACTCTCATGGTTTTGGACTGGAACGGTTGGATAATCCTGTGATGGTATGTTGGCAAGGAGGTGGGAAGGCGAGAGTTTTACGAGGTCGCCATACTTAGTCTCATTCGCATATGACGACTTATTGTCCACTAGACTGCACAAAAGTCTCAGCGGCTCCTTAATCTGTATGTTTATTGGGTACAGCTTTCCAGGGGTTACGATTTCAGGCACCCCCAACGCAACTTGGAGACCTCTTGTGAGTTTAATGTTGAACGTCTTGTTTGAATACAGGTAGTCAACGGTGTCAGTCTCAATGATCGACAGCTTGGCGTTATCCGTATCGTTCAGAAGGATTGCGTGTATGCCGCGTAGAGAGTATGTACCGGGTGGGATTATTGCGATGGGTCGATCCTCTTTGAGAAAGCCCTGTCGATCTTTGAAGTTGACCAATCGTTTGGGTACAATACAGTCGAGGAGTTGGATCTCCCGAACCTCTTCCAATGGGGGATCCAAATACACTCTAGCTTCAGACTCGTACATAGTAATGCTCAACATGTTGTTTGATTACGTCTTCACCATCTTTAAACTTCTATAGTCAGCCTCTGAGAGGAATCGAGTTTTGATGATGCCACAACTGGAACATTTACACTTCATCATCGGCCTTCCTTTGGCTGTTTTGGCAAAGGTTTCACTACCGGGCACACAATCAGTCAGCTTTTTCTCTTTGACACAATAGCTCTTCATTTGATTCATGTACGTTTCCTTTTTAACTCTTCTATGAAGTAAAGCACAACGGCCATTATTAACAGCCAAGCATGTTTCCCCAGGAATGAGACGACCTCTCCAGCAGTCTTGAATAGAAAGCTTACAATAGCGCCCACCATCCCAGGCAGCAATTCGCCAAGTTTCTTCCCAAGGTTTTTTAGTCCATCACCAACACCCTTGCCCAATTTCGATAGCCCTTTGGAGAGGTTGGAGACTATGACACCAATGACCACTCCAACGGCACTCATGACGGCAAAGACTGTGAACCCGTGTTTCTTGAAGACGGCCTTCACACGATCCCGCAATGACATTCGTTCCTGGATTCTCTCATTCTCACCCTCCAAATTGGCTATCTCCTCCTCCTGCTCACCGATTTCCCTCTCCAGAGTCTCTATGTTACTTTCTTCCTCTGGGGTCTTCAGCGGCTTATCTCTTTGGAATCTTAGCGTCTCCTTCATTTTGGTGAGCAATCCCTTTTTCTCAGCAATCACACCATCATTGGCGTCCACAACTTCTTCTGCTCTTGGGCCTAGATTGTTTTTGATGGTGTCTGGCAATCCATCATTCAATTCATCATCACCTTTGAATAACACATAAGGTTTTGATCCTTTCCTAAGCAATTTGACGACTACTTGTTTGAATTCATTCAGTTTGGCTGTAAACTTCGAAGTATCAACTTTGGGGAATCTTGATCTAATCTTGGCCCAGGCTTCATCTTGTTCTATTTCCATCTCCTCAATCAATAAGGGCCGAGTTTCATCAATACCCCCGAACGAGGTTTCTTCTTCTGCATAATCAGGGTCAACTGGACGAGTGGTGGATGTCTTTGTGATTGGGCTCAAGTAAAGTGTATCATCCCCATCATCACAATCGCCTGCCTCATTTAGTGTAGTCGGATCCAAATCAGGATCATCATAAGCAGTTGCCATATTTGAAGTTGAATATGGAAACTTCTAAACTGATTTCAAAAGTCTCGTATATGCATGTCGTTTGGGTCCCATATCTCGTCGCGGAAACCAGTCTTTGAGTTACAGTCTGGGATCTTTCTAATTATAGCAAAGGGTAAAACGCGTTGTTTGAGTTCACTCTTGGCAATGGCTATAGGATTGAAATCAAATGGCCAGTCTATCACTGGTTTACTGCCCATCCGCAATTGCTCAGCTCTGGTCCCCACCAACTTGACATACTCATGGGGAGTCATTGTGTTGTCAGTCGTCATATCCACTTGCTGGCAATGTATCCCAAGGCTAACATCCCAACAGAAACATAAACCATTTCTCCAGTCTTTTGATCTGAATTGGGTCGGTAATAGTCTGAGAATTTGGGGGGATTGCCCATTTGATTGTACAATCTTAGCGCTTCGTCCGTCTTTGATATGTTCTCAGAGGCTTGATTCTCATCACCCTTCCTACGGTTCTCAAAGTCAATATAAGCCATTCGTCTCTCTTGATAAGCAGCATAGTCTTTCTGGTACTTCTCCATGGCTTTGTCATGCCTTTCCCTTTCAAGTTGGAGATCGGCCGAAGGCGAGCCGCTAATGACTTTTGCTAAATAGTTTCCACCAATGAAGGCTGTTGCGTTGAGTACTGCCCCTCCAAGCATGACTGCTATAGTCGCCATTTATCTATTTGTTGTCCTACTTCTTAAACAATTTCGAGACTTTGTATAATGCAATCAATGTCAACACTCCAAATGTAAACGATACTAATGGGTGTGAGCCTTGTTGTGGTTGTTCTGACTTTTTGTTGGTCTCATCAAGTTCCTTATCCATATCTCTCAAAAGATAGCTTGCCAGTCTAGGCTCCGTGGCATGATGAAATTGTCTATTTCCAAGTTTGAAATACCATTCGATAAGCTCTCTGTTACTAGGCATGGGGTCGATTTCAACCTCTGAATTTCTCACAACAGAGAGATACTCAGTTTCGTGTAAAGCATCAACGTATGATTGTCTTATGTGTCTCATAAGATCAATAATGTAATCAGTTTGAGCATCTTTAATTGCTTCAGTGAAACTCAAAGGCATTTTCAAACGCTTGTGGGTAGTATCTTCTGATCCTCTAAATAGGTTTTGACATACATGGCTATAGTCAGCACACCTACCCATTTGCCATAGTTCATGATACTGGTCGATGGGTCGCCGATGAATGATTCCTTGAGAATCTTTTTGCCCAGCCAGCCCATCCCAGTTGACAATCCAACGAGCACTACAGAGCCAGTAACTGTCTTCACGAGCTTATTCTCCGTCATTTTGAATCATAACACATCATCTTTTAAATCGGTTTCCTTTGCTTTGCTGGCCACGGGCTGACTTTCTGTGACGTTGGGCTGTGATGGTTTTGATTTCAATGTAATGGGTGGAAAATGCAAGTCAGCTATCCTGTCTCGATAGTTGGTCCACAGTCCATAGGCAGCGAGGCCGATTGCACCTATGGCCAGAAAAATAGTTTGGGACGACACATAGCCTCTTACACCACCAGAACTACCCTTATCCTCTTCCTTTTCACTCTCTTTCTTCTCCCTTTCCTCTTCACGTTTCAAAGCCTCCATGGCCCTCTTGTTCTTTTCCGATAACGTTTTACCAGCCTGAACTCTCTTGGGGTCTTTGACCTTGGTTTTGACAGAAGGCTCTCTAGTGATTTGCTCAACCTGACTTGTTTGTTCAGACATGTTGTGAGCTACTCTATTGTTAGCTTTAAGTCTCCTAGTAAGTTGCATACTAGGAAACTGTCAGATCCCACCCAACCCCTATTTCTTCTTACCCTTTTGCTGCCAACATTCCTACTCATCATTTTCCTCGGAGTCTTCTTCGTCAGACATATCTGCGAAAACATTGTCCTCTGCAACCTTTACTTCTTCCATTGGCTTTCTTAGTTTAATGGCCTGGACCACGTACTTCACGTTGGCCATGCACCCCATAGCAGTCCCACAGGCACCAAATGTTATCCCTTTGATCCTCAATGAGACTGTTGCACATGCCCTTGTACTGTCATCATCTGCATCGTTCGGAATGTAATGAATCCAGTCTTTATTCTTTCGACCAATGAATGCTGTGTGGTTTTTCAGATTGGGTCCACTTCCACTCGTGTTGAATTCGGGGTATACACACGTATTTCCGTTTTCGTTTGTGGCATACGGCGGTTTGATCAAATCAATTGTGTTCCCCTTCTTCATGGCTTCAAGCTGAATTTTACTCAACTTGGGCATTTTCTTACGAATAACCTCGTCAGCGTAGAATTTCTCAATGGCAGAAGCGACTTTATCCGTGATGATGTCAAACCTGGATCGAGTTTCATCGTCACGCAACAAATAGGTGAACTTGATACCAGACTTGGGCTTTTTGTTCTCATGACCATTGTTCCATTTGAGGCCAAATATGTTTTGGTCAGCCAATTGGAAAACCAGATTGGAGACTTCACCGTCGTCACCCCGAACAATAAGTCTCGAAAATGAGTAGTTGCCTCTCTTCACTGGAGCTTCTATCTCAATAGAGTCCCAATTGAAGTCATCTACGTCGATGGGTACAAAATGAGTTTTCAGTGACGTCATTGAACCATTTGAGGAAGTTGAGTTTGTTCTCTGAGACATGTTTTCGATCTCTTTCGAGTATGCCTTCACACCGACCCCTTCCACTTCCAATTTCAATTTTTTCACCGAACAGTGTCGACGCCCTCACCCCAATCCTCATCCGTGTTGGCCATGTCGTACAATCTAGTGGGAGGGCTAGGCTCATTTAGTCTGAAATGCTTGAGAGCGGTAAGGACTATTATCAATAACGTAACAATCGCACCACCGTGTACTACGATTGAACCAGAATATTCTGACAGCGACTGCTTGATCAACTGGTTGTTCTTCAAATCCTTTACCAAAGCATCTGGATCATCTATTCCACCGTAACTACTAAGAGACCAATTGACTAGTCTGGCCAATAGATGGAAAGGAGGATCAATTAGTCCGTCAGCCACATTCTTACCAGACACCATCTTGTACCTCTTGTAGTACTTCTCTACGTCCCTATCCGACAATCTGTGGACATCGCCTAGAGCCATCTGAACGCCAAGATACTCCTTGCTAGAGCCTAAAGAAGCTAGTATTGCCAGCTCTTCTCTTTTGGCTTTCACATCATCGACGTTAATGGTTGGTGTTGGTTGTTCCACCACTACAGTTTGACCATTCATGATTTCTTCGGGAGTTGTCATGGTTGTGCCGTTAGAGCCGGTATTTCTAAATAGTTTTGAAATGGATGTCTGAGGGAGAAGCATAGCCTGGCATACTTTTCATTCATAAGATGCTTCTTGAGTTTCTTACACGTTTCAGCATCCAGGTCTCCGCCGTACTCCTCGAAAAGCATCTTCATCGCTGTTTGAGATGGATTGTGGAATGAGACCACACAAGCTACATTTTCACGGAATGGTTTGGCTATGGATGTCAGTTGCTGAGTGAGAACCCAGACCGATATCCCTACGTGTCTCCCAGAGAAGGCCAAACCGATGAATTTGTTGGACCTATTCTTCAGATCCTTGGAAACGGCACAGTCGTCCAATATTAGGAGCGTATTGGTACCCGAGAAGAACGATTCGCAGTCCATCAACAAATTGTTGATTTCGTCATGGTCACTCGCATCTGGCGACAGTAAAAAGAATCGTTTGTCCCCTTTGGCAAAACCTCTATAAGTCTTGTTATGGGCATATGTTGGACAAATCAACACAATATAATCAAACACTTGCCTATAGTGGCCTCGAAGCTGCTCCACTATGTATTAGGTCTTTCCGCAATTCGTGGGACCAGTGATGATGCAATTGAATGGAATCAAATCTTTGAGTTCGTTCATCGTTACTCACTACATGAATCCCTTTAGATTGATGTTTCTTCTCGTGACATCGTGAGAAGAAAACCATACAGCGGCTTAATATCTAATCTCCTTTAGGCCACCATTAACAATGCTCATGACAGCGTCAGCAATAACAAACATGTGGCACGTAAGAACTCTAGTGCCTACCTTTTCTCTCTTAATTTCCAAAGTCACCCCATCACGAGTAGCGTGAATGTACAAACCACTTCCATGGATATCGTTGTCTGGATAAGTCCTCAGGTCAATCCACAAAGCGAACTTATCTGTGTAGAAATCAGATTCATCGATTGAATCACTAAGGCCAACTCGCTTAATGATGGATTGCCACAAATCAATCGCCATCATACCTTTCATATAAACTTGGTTGGGCACTCCATCTATGTCAATCTTGACTGACGTGATCTTTGGGTTTGCAAACATTTCAGAGTCCCTGAGTCCTTCTGCATGAGGGGCGGTGAAAAGACATAGTATGCCAGTCATGGATCTCCTCGGCACATTGACATGCTGATTTATCACAGAATCATTCGCCTCAGAGATTGTGAAGGTTTTGTGAAGAAGTACCTTTTCATACGTGAACCCTTTCCCATTTGTGTAGGACCCAACAGCCTGACTTGCCAAAGAATTGCTTGATATGCACTGGTACTCCATCTCCATGTTTATTAATTTATAGTCAGGTGGTGCTTCACGGTTTGAATAAACCACGACATCAGAAACTTTGGCCAAAGTCAATTCAAATCTAAGTGGATGGGGTAATCCTATTGGGTAAAATACGCCATGATCCTTGAGGATTGTGTGATCTAATGGAATGGCGTACCTAGTGTTGTGAATCACAGCTAACGTATTGTCACTTGCTTTTGATGTATCTTTGTTCCCCGCATTGGTCCTGATCTTCCTTATGTTGACATTGGATATGCCCTGTCTCGATCTATTCTCACGGTCTTCGGTGGTCAGAAACAAGTCGTGGTAAGTCTTGAACAAATCAAATCTACCAAGATCCTCGACGACTTCACCACCAAATAGAACCTTATACTGTGAAATCAGATTCCTTCCCAAATTATTGACAAGAGTGTTGTCTTTGTGCCCGGTCACAACCATGTCAAAGGTTATGTAGACGCTACCGGGCACAATCACAAGATTTTCACTCAATCTTGGTATTTCAATGTACAGCGTCTCACCAGGTTCGGCTGACGATGGGTTTAGTGTGACCCTATTTAATGACGTCATAGCCTTCAACCCTTCGCGAGTCCTTGGAACACGATTGGTGTCAAGAATGCTTGGTATAGAAGCCATTTTAAATACTTATGTTCTTTTTGTAAATGACTGATTCTAACGTTTTAAATCGATTATACTACTCCACTGATGGATACTGGAAAGGATACTCAGCCATACCCAAATTGGCCAAAGCAGCCAAAGTTAGTGAAAAGGTCGCTAAAGCGTGGTTGGAAAAGCAAGCCTTGTGGCAAATTTACCTCCCAGCCCCCAAGTATATACCCAGGCCACATTGGAGTGTAAATAAGCCTAACCAGATTCATCAGGCGGACTTGTTGTTTCTTCCTCACGATACAGTGAGAAGAAAAACATACCGCTACGCCTTAGTCGTGATTGATATCGCGTCAAGATACAAGGATGCCGAGGCATTGACCTCAAAGGAGAGTGGTGAAGTTGCCAATGCCTTTCAACGGATTTATTCCCGTAAGTTGAAGTGGCCACAAACATTAATGGTGGATCCGGGAACAGAATTCAAGGGTGATGTAACAACTCTTATGAAAAAGCATCAAGTCACAATCCAGCGTAGTGAAGCTGGAAATCATAGAGCTCAAGCTTTTGTGGAGAGGGCCAACAGGACTCTCGGTGAGAAGCTATTCAGCCATCAATACGCCCAAGAGATGATTAGTGATACCCGATCCACAGTTTGGGTGAATAGATTGCCAGCCATCATGAAGACCCTCAACAGTGAGACCACCCGTATTACTGGTAAAGAGCCCGACGAAGCTTTGAAAATGGACTCAATTGACACCAAAACTCCAGACTACAAGCGACCTGTGGAATTGGATGAGAAAAGATTACCTCCAGATGTTCAAGTCAGGTATCTTTATGCCCCGGGTGAAGATGAAGGTGGAGACAAACGAAGGGCTACTGATCCCATATGGAGTCTTGAAGTCTATGATTTGGCTCGAACCATAATCGAACCGGGTCAACCAGTCTTGTATTATTTGAGTGGAGGTCCAAAACGAGGATTCGTTCGCGAAGAGCTTCAATTTGTACCTCAAGACACCGAATCACCCCCTTCTAGCGTCCTGAAATGACCATGTGCATAAGTGTTTACCCCGTCTTCCATTATCACACGTTTATCATCCTCGCGTGATAATGCAATCTTGTTGATGGTTTCAGTGTAGATGTCATGGCTATGACTCCTTATGGTGTTCATCTTCCGTCTCTGTGATTGACCGCTAAAAAGACACGTCTTGTAATCTTGGAAACTTATGCTTTTGCTGACCACTGCCTTGTTAACACCCTTACACTTCTTGACTTCCTTCTCCTTGTCCGTCTTGAAAGCATACAGTTTAGCCCTCAGACCCACGAATTCCGTAATCTGTTCACCACCCGCCTCGTCTTTGAACATCCCTCCGACCTTTTTGTTCACTCCGGTCTCAATCCCGGATGGATGCTCCGTGGGGTAGTTGCTGGTGTCAAATTTAGCCCTCACATCTGGACTGATGTCCCTGTAAAAGTCCTCAGTCTCTATCACGTAAGCTAAAGAATCCGTGTCTGTGAACAGCAACTTGGCCTTCTCCCCATACTTAGGCTTTATGTACCTGTAATGGAAATCGTACATGGCAGTCTTGCTAAGATCCAGAATGGACAGCCCCAAGTAAATGGGCTTATCAAAGAGTAATTTCGTTCTCTTCATGTGGAAGGCAGTCAGATCCTCGCAAAAGATGTTCCTATGATGGAAGTTTGGCTTCACAATCAACTTACGCGCTTTCTTCTCCTCAGTGACCAACTGGATATCCACCCTCTTCCTAATGTTCTCCATGGTCTTGCCAAACACTGCGTTGTTCATCAACTTGAAGAAGTCCTTTTCGAAATCATTCTCAGCCCTGGCTCTCAGGCTATTGTTCAAGTCAATGTAGGACCTCATCCACTCCGACTCCTCGAACTTGATCCCTCTGTGTACCTTGGTTAACTTCAACCCCAACGACAAGTACTGTTTCAAAGCTTCGTGGTGTAGAATGTACTTCTTCTTAGCTCTCAAATTGGGAACCAACTTAACAACCCCATCCACATCCAACCTCTCTGGAGCCAATGGGTAATCATTGTGAAGATCGTGTAACTCCAATGGGTACTCCAAGTCCACCTCCAATATGCATGGATGGTTCCTCCAATCTGTCAGCTCTTGATCACTCATCCACTCAAAACCGTGGGTTGGCAAAGCCTTGGTCATTGCATAGCCATAGAGCCCATTCGCATCCAAATAGGTGATGAACTTTGTAGGCAACTTGGGATTATAATTCTTCATATATCGATTATTGGCCTTCCCGTGCCTGGTCGAGATCGTTGAGATTCCACCTCTGATCCCATTCTCCACCATAATCAGCATATCGGGGTCCCTCAGAAGCTCCAACTCAACCTTGGTGATCTTCAACGTGGCATCCCAAGCCAGTCCAGGCGCGGTATAATGCCATGCTGGATCCAACCCGTAATTCTTCATACAAACCCCTCTGAAGCTCTCAAAGACGTCAGCTAATAGGATCACATCTGTTTTGAGATACAAGTCATGGTAATCCCTAAAACTTCTCATACCAAAGGTCTCCCACACGTTTCCAGCATGTTGATAATCGTCATCTGATATGTCTGTGTCGTATAGTATCGAATAGAACTCATCCTTGGGTGGCAGACTAGACACTTGTAACTTGTCAAAGCCATCAAACCAATCATAGGGGAACACTCCCTTCCTAGCCAAAAGATCAAAGTTTGCCCCTTCATAGTATCTCGAAAGGTTTGCCAAAGACTCTCTCGGTAAGTTGTCAGCCAAACTAGCCAAACTACTTGCCATGAACCTAAAACTGTCTACAAATCTAATGGTACGTTTAATCTGAACCTCCTTCTCCTTACCATCATCGTCTTTCTTCATGAACTTTTCAACCACAATCTCTTTGGTGAATGAGATGTACTTTTCATCGTTGAGTGGGATACAATCAATCTTCCCCTCTGACACTCCCATCTTCTTGATAAACAAGTGACTGTCATATCCAGACAAGAAGTGGAAGATGACTGGTAAGAACTTGGGTGTGCTGAATTCCAGGTTACATTTCTTGTGGGCTGCTCCTCTGTACCTACCTGTAAAATGACAGTGGTCGACCACCTTGTCGTTCCCCAATTCACCCTCACAAATATGGCAGTGAGTAGCCTTCCTATGCTTCCTATGATCACTGTTCTTCATTACAAGCTTCCTTTCAGACTTGAATTGATCATAGATCTTCTTGACATCCTCCTCCAAGCTTTCCTGGAACATTTGCGGTATGTCATCCTCTGGTGAGTTGGCTGTTCTCATCACCAACTTGGGCTCAAAGATGCCATCGTCGAAACACTTGATAAGGTAACAAAATCCTGATGGCTTGTGCTTCTGATACTGATTTGTGAAGCTGTCCCTGTCATCCGGTAAACAAGTGTCCAACTTCTCGGTGAAACACTCAAAATCAGCATAGATCACAAATGGCACTTGCATCTTTCGTCTGTGGTTCGTGAAGGTAATGTACTTTGGGCTGCCATCCTCCTCCATCGGCATCTGGACTTTGACTGATTCGTTATTTAGGCAGTACTCCATATGGTCGTCCAGTGACTTTTGACAATTGAACGAGTTTAGGCAGTTGTCACAATAGAAACGAGTGCCATGATGTTTATTATACTCGACAAATCTTGACATGTTTTTGATCCAACAGTAGTGATTTGTCTCTTCGTTTGATATCAAGAGTAGGTTTATCTTTGTAACCCCTGACTTTTTACTGCGCCTGATTAGGGTTGGCTCGCCATTCTCATAACCGAGGATGTTGATCCCATATGAGTTCTGCCTTTCAAACCTGTCTATCTGAGTTGTACTGAGTGCTGCCACTGGAAACTCTATCCCTGACCAGTCTAGCTTCTCTGAGTTTTCTCTCATCTCTTTGTTTAGCCTTCCAGCATCCTTCTTCCTTGGAAAGACAGCGGATGTCACTGCCCATTTGAAGCACTCCTTATCCTCATTCTTGACGTTGATGATTGCCTTCTTGGCAGCCAATTTGGGTGGCAGTTTAATATACGAAGTTCCAGAAAACGGTTGAAACGGGTTCAAATGGATACGAAAGTCAATCACACTTTCAAACACCCATCCAGAGTGCTCATTCTCGTATTTCTGCACCAATTCAACCAGTTTAGCTTTGATGCTATCAAACAAAGCGAGTGTGTCTGTTGAAGCTGTCACTGTCTCCATCAGTGAATGAAAATGACCCTGACTTCGCTCAATAACACGATTATCCTGACCGTTCCTCCTCGCGAATCCACATGAAAGAATACACTTCAATTTGAATGGCTTCCTAAGTCTAAGCATCAAAACATAGAATGGTGTTCTAACCTTGCCAAGAAATGTAATTGGATCATAGCCAGATCTGCCCTTTACTATGTAGGTCCTCAAAAAGCCTCTCAGAGCCGTTTCATGCCTTTCAGGGACGAAAAACTCGGGTTCCCTTCTAACCGCAGCTGCTGCCCTTCTTAGTCTCCTGGTGATGGCCCTCTTGTTTGGGTCTCTAACATTGGATCTTATCCACTCTGTAGTCTGAATGATCTCACGCCTGGCGGCAGCAACAGCCCTTCCGTACGAAGCCCTGGCGGGTCTTGTTCTTATGGGTCTAACCGGACCAGGAACTGGAACGTTAGCTTCGACCATCTGTGGAGCTCCAACAGCATTAATGAGGGCCTCTTTACGCATGTTGCCAGAACCTCGAACACCAGACTTCTTGGCCATGGTTCGTAGTATCTTCACTGTCAAGTTCTCAGGTTGTATGTCAGATAACGCTGTAAGCATTTCAGCCTTTCTGAATCCTCGAACACTCACACCAGCTCTTTTAGCTATTGACCTA
Organism: Ricordea florida; assembly: GCA_949710005.1. Taxonomy (NCBI): domain Eukaryota; kingdom Metazoa; phylum Cnidaria; class Anthozoa; order Corallimorpharia; family Ricordeidae; genus Ricordea; species Ricordea florida. Next base: position 9,628,955 of record OX453273.1, on the reverse strand, counting down.
AGGTCTTTGACTGTCAAATTCTCCATGGCATGAATTGTATACTGGCATTTGTAATCTCTAAGACAACCATGTTTCAACTTTTGTGACACGGTCCATGTCACAAATGTGTGCCCTTAACATAACTACTCAAGAAATTCATTCAAAAGGCTTTTCTCGTCTTCGTCGAAACACCAATCAATTGCCCGACTTGGATGCCAAGCAACACGCATCAATTCATCGTCCAAATCCTTGTAAAAGGTTTTCTTGTGAGATCTCCAGGCTTCGTCGTCTTCCAATACAACTCTCATGGAATAAACATCCTCTTTACCTCCATTGTCTTCAATAATGATCTCATGTAGTCTTTTAATAATGTAGTCCAAATCGAAATCAACAAATCTTTCAATATACACATAATTAGCCATGTCATCCATCGACATTAAATTCTCGGCCTCATCAGACTTCAAAAAACTCACTTGTGTAAGAGGCCTTAAGCATGGGTTTTCATAGCAACGAATATAAAACCAAATTGAACCTTCATGCCTGTAATTTCTACGAATCCATCTACGCACCTCCCGTTCATCTCTCTTAATCAAATCATGAACATTCAACTCTTCTTTAGGTCGAAAAATCATTACCTCCATTGATGGGTAGTGACCAGTTTCATCACGATCGTAACTTTCAAACTTAATTCGTCTGTTCGCCATTTCGTTTGCGTATGCCAATCGGTGCAACCCTCAACCTAAAATCCCACTTTAACAATTCGGCCCCCACCCCACCACCCAAAGGACATCGACGACCCAAACGAAAAAATCGAAAATCAACCACGTCAAATTCGACTCGACCCAATTAATTATGCACAAACTTTTTTGGCCACACCCATCCAACAAAATCGACCACACCCAAAACCACGAATTCGCAAAAAAATCGATCGAAAATCAAATTGCGCCAGAATGCCCATAATCCAACTACTAGATTTTTCTAGCGAAAACGGAAAAGGCCGAGGAAAGCTCTAGGTTTGTGTCGGTTGGTTGCTCCGTAGACGAGTCTGTAGACTTTGCACAGCATCAAGAAAACAAAAATACATTGACAAAACACAGACAGATGTCTCGTTGCTCAAAAAAGTTTTAGTTTCAAGAAACGAGCTGAGAGAGAATGGAAATATTGAAGAAAAAGATCTCTCCAATTTTCTGCTTCTAGTTCGAACGAAAGACGGATAACAATACGAACCCACATCGCTCAGGTATTTTCTTTCACGCTTTGATCGTTATTTATGAAAGAATACTCTTCAATCATTATGAAGGACATGACTTCAGCAGTTTATTTTCTTGATGTAATGCGGACCAGTGCGATATTTTCCATTGTTATTAAATTTGCATTTGCTTCTATTGTTGGTGAGTTTCTACTCGGTTCTAATTTGTGTTCAGAAAACTATTTCAATGAAAATTCTTCTGTTACGTGTAATAAACAGCTCACGTCATAGAAAGTACTTTGTACGGGGTTGTATTCACTCGTTATTTGTATCAAATGATGCTCGTACCTCGCTCGTTCGGGTTTTTGACACAAACAACTCGTGAATACAACCCCGTACGTCGCACTTTCTATGAAGTAAACTATATTTATTATATGGAGAAGAGTGTTTTACTGGGAACTAAACCACTCGTAGATTCCATACGCCACTTCATCCGTGACCCGAGCGGCGTATTTTCCGTATCTCACCTTTGTAAGTGTCGTATCGTTCAATGACGTCAGTAAAACACTCAGTAAAACTCCAGTAAAACACTCTTCTCCATATAATAAAAAGAACATTACACGTTGGCTCGAAGATATGAATTTTATGTTCTCGTGGCAAGAACAATATCTCACTCGCTCGCTTCGCTCACTCGCATTCTTGCCACTCGAACATAAAATTCATATCTTCTCGCCACCGTGTAATATCCTCTATTTATTTACTTAGCAGTGTGGTTCAGACCATGCAGTGTAGAAAGCTACCGACCACTTAGTGGTTTTTCTCACCTCAATCAACAGAACCAAGATGAACAGCACAACGCTTTCAATGAACATGTACAACGCCATCTGGCCAATGCCTGGCCGTTCCCAGTCCAAACCGTGCTCAGTGTAAGTATAACCGCACCTAGGAATAAACAGATAAGGATTCGATAGAAAACGGAACAGCCCACCTTATTGACATGTACGGATAGGGGGCTAATCAGCCTCATCAACCCTAGTTGAAATTAAGTTATCTACATACCTACAAGGCAAATACTTGTTGTCCAGGGACAAATGGGTGGAGACTCAAAACGCCGTCCGGGTAGACAAATCACACTGGGATTTTGGCTTTACGATCCTTTACTTTTTCAGCACTAACACTACACAGATTGTTGGCATACTGTACGTCTCACCTTTCTTCGCTGGATTACGGCAACCCACAAGAAAAACACGATGAGCGTCTCCGCACTATTAGCTTGATGGATTTTTTCTCACGAGCACATGGCAAGAACAGAAACTTGATATCCCGTGGCACGTTTGTATTTGCCCGAATGGATAGTGTAATCGACACGGACTACTGGAATTATAAACTTGTTGAGGAATAACCTCAACACTTCATTAAGGTCATTTTTGTATCATTCTATATTTCCGTTCCTCTCAGGAACCACACCTCATCCCCTACCCTCCCCCACTACACTCCAGCTCCCTCCATATCAAGGAAAGAAAGACAGATAGATAGTTCAACCGATTGCTCACGGAAACGTCATAAGCTTTTTAACGCCTTTCAAAAGAAATGAAAAATAAGAAAAATTGCAAAGCTGCCCTTTTCACCCCTAAAATGAAATCACAAGTTCTCGTTGTTGTCCCCATATACTTCATACATACAATACCAGTACATATAACTCAACGAAATGCTGCAGCCAGTTAGATGAAAGGAATTATGTGTGACGCAGCAGGAACAAAAACAGTGCATATGTTGTGGTTCAATTTTTACCTTGGTTTAAATTTTATTTTCACTTTGGTATGGTAATGGATGATAATGAATTTGAAACAATAGAAAATAAAATTTAAACCAAGGATAAAACTGAACCACAACACATACACAGGACGTAAGCGAAAAAGGTGTTGTGTATATCAACTTTAACACAGGAGCTGCGGGGACAAAATAAAGGCCAAACTTCGTGAAAAGAAAGAAAAAAAAAACAGCAGTATGGTAATAAATGCAGTTTACAGTTTAAACTCACTTTGGAAATTCCGAGCAAATCTTTCGATATCCGTAATTGCTGTTCAGATCTACAAAGCTGTAGGCAAGCCTGCAACGACAACATCCAATCTTAAACTCTTTTACTCCAAGTGTCTGAGTACCAATTCTCTTCAGTGAGTGTCATATAATTTGCTCCTTCCCCTGTGTGGAATGCTGGACCATCGCACAAGCATCCATAGACTATATCACCGGTAATTATTTATAAATCTCAAAGCAAAGTGCGTGTGGAGGTAAAATTATTGTGTAAGGAAAGGACACAGTGGGGATGCCATGACTAGAGTTGGGGCCCCGGAACTCCTGATCGGAACTCCGACACGTTGATCAGTGCACTACTGCGCCTCCAATCGTTTTATACTTTTCCAAATTTTCATTAGGTTTTTGATGGATATTGCTCTTACACTGTAAGGCGAAGTTACAGGTTAATCAATTCCAAGAGTAAGTGAAGATTTGTCACTCGCAGTATACCAGATGCTGGTAGACCGTCGCACCGGTATTCGCGAGGTTGCAGGTTTGAATCCAGTTCCAGACTGTTCCTTTTTCACGAGTGAGATATTGTTCTTGCCACGAGAACATAAAATTCATATCTTCGAGCTAACGTGTAATTTTCTTTTTATTGTATAAACAAAACCACATTAAGACGTTCGTTTGGCAGCTTTGTACACAAACTGAATCGTGCAAGGCAAGAAATAATGTTATTGATATCCTCACTGGTGAGGATATGTAAAATACGCCAACGCAGTCCCGGATGTAGTTTCGTATGAATTTTACGAGTAGTGCAATTCCCAGTTAACACTCACGTCTTGTAATAAATATGATAAATTTCATATGTACTCAAACTGTTGAATACCAAGAGCCTTTCTATGGATTTTAAGTCTCTTCTAAGTTTAAAATACATGTGTGATGGGACATGAATTTAAATTTTTCCCCGTTGGCCCAGTTACATCTCACTTCACTTAATGGGGGGATTTTGGCTAACAGCATTGTGGTCTGGCCTTTTTCCTCCTAAGGGTGGACTGGGTAGGGTTCATTGCACTCCGGCCCTACTAAGTATCACCTTGTTGCTCTGCCATTGCACACACCGGTCATTGCAACACCCGACCCTGACAGAGGGCGCCTCAAATACAAAACAAAATACAAACAACGTACAAACAAAAGCTAAAGAAACACTCACGTGTAAGTTGGGATTAACATAAACACATAATGCATGATTTCAGCTTCTTCTTCAAGCTCAAGAGACGGAATCCGACAGACAAATACTGTTATAAGCATTCCCTATGAGATAAAACAAAGAAAGTCCATTGTAGAGTTATCAAAAGATGCAGAAGGCGCAGTTAATCGTTGTGCACTTTGATATAGACGTATTTGTTACAATTAAATGTTTCGAGTGGAATACCATAGAATATTCTTAAGAGTCACTGAATAATTTTTGGTACGTTTAGGCGAGGATGACTGGACCAGTGGAACACAGGCTATGGAATGTCACTCGAAAACATTGCATTAACTAATGGGAAATGCACAGCGCGAATCTGAAGTGGAATACCAACAACAGTACTATGACAGGGGTTTCTTCCTTCACGATTTGCTGTTGTATCTCTGGTATAATTTGAAGCAAACAGTGCAGGATACAAAGTCAAAAAAAATGCAGTGGAGAGAAACGCAGTTTGGATATTTGCACCACACTTCACGACATGGTTGTATATTTATAGTTAATGTCGGACATTACCCCGTCCTATGAGGGTAAATTATTAGCCCTAACTGAGCCAGAGATGAAGGGACCTGATTATCTTCTATTCGTTAATGTCGTCTTATAATGTATTTTATCATAAGAACCAGCGTGGCCCGGCCCGTACGTGGCTCTACTGAAAAATATTACGAAAGTAGTCCTGTATGAGGGCGACAGCATGGCCTAGGAAAGGCGCACGGCCCTCGTATGGCCTCGGGACATGCAGCCACTGCAAAATGGCAAAAATATAAGAAAAGGGGCGGTCAAACGATAAAATGCTTATTAACTGAGTGGGAAGGCCGGACGAGAAAATATTTGGCTCTCGATCATAAAGCTCAGACATCGCTGTACTCGGTCCGTAAGTCAAGGCCTCAAGTCAAATATTATCCCGTTCGGCTCACGTACTCAGTCAATAAGCGCAAAATATCACACACTACCAAACTTATTACATTCTAACTGACTACCTTCGTGTCAATTTGTGGCAAACAACTGAGAAAAGACAGACTTAAGGGCTTTACTCACCATACTGAGAATAGAGAGGATAAAAACCGTCAGGGCATAGGCGACCAGCGCAGACGTGAACAAAAATGAAAGGCAATAGATGAACGGCAGTACACACATGCCAAACAGAATCTGGACGAGAAAGAAATCAAACGCAGATCCGTGATCATATGCTTATTTCTAAAGTAAGAGAAAAGGTTAAATACTCATATTAACTCTTAACTTTACTTAAAACTTGTCCACATAGAGCAGCGGTATGACTTTCAATTCTCAAACGGCAGAAAAACTCCGGGCTCAACTTATACCGTATTCATTATTCATTATTTCACAACTCTTTCACTTTGATATTCAAATCCTAGAAGTGTGCCGAAGTGAAGTGTTCCGTGAACCTAGTTTGATAACCTTGCCATCACGTGTCTCCAAAAGCTAAGTGGTGGAGCGGGCGAACTAGTAATCGGAAGGTCGTAGGCTCGACTCCTATTGGGAAAACTCAGTTTTGCTTTTTTCGAGTTTACCTGTGGCAGTGTTGAAAGAAAGAATCTTTCACAAATTTGCCAAGCTCAGCATATACAATTCTTCATGATCTAACAACTCCTTCAAGGTTCGTGTTCTGCATAATGTGACTTGAACGCTCCATCCACACTGATGAGTTTTCAAAAGTCTCCGTTTTCATCTCGGTTAAAACGAAGCAAAACATTTTCATCCACACTAGCGTTTTCGTATCGTTTTCACCTAAAACGCTCAAAAACGATGAAAACGACTAAAAACGACTGGAGTCTGGGACTGCGCATGTGTTAAGTAAGTACAACAACAGAAGATCATCCGCCATCTTGGATAGATGCTCGATTTGGACTGGAACCGATGTTACCGACTGCATGTGACGCTTTTTACGTCATCGTTTTCAAAAGTCGCCGTTTTCACCTGTCCACACTAAAAACGCAGCGTTTTCAAAACGATGCGTTTTCAAATGTCTCCACTTTGGAGAGCGTTTTGGAATCGATGCGTTTTCATTTGTAAACGTATCCGTTTTCGAGCGTTTTAGTGTGAACGGAAGACCAAAACGCATCGAAAAGTGTGCGTTTTCAAACGAAAACACATTGGTGTGGACGGAATCTAAGAAACGTATTAACTGTCATTCCAATAAAAGTTTTTTTTCAGATGACATCTCCATAGTTTCAAGAATTCCTTTTAAGGTATATATATCGTTCTAGATAACTGGCCCAAAGGGATTCATATAGGTAATAAAATTATGTCGAGTGCAATTTGCTGGCTTTGAAAACGAGTGCTCATTTATTTTTTCTACATGTAAAATTTGACTTATAACTAGTACTGGCCTTAGCCAATCAAATTTTAGAAATTTCTCAGCCTGTAGTATAAGGGAACCAGGAGCCCATCTTGATGGGCTCCTGAAGGGAACTTAATAATATACATGCAAACATTTCAACGCGCTGATTAGCTGAGAGCACATCAATTAAATCCAAACAGAGCAGACAGTGCTCGACCTTAGCGGTTGTCCACTAGTCCTGGACTAGTCCAAAATGATTCTGGACTAGTAGAAACTTGGAACCACTAGTCACAGGACCAGTAACTACTTTGTAGTTTGTAATGTTTAAAAAATAAGTAAAGGTGAAAACAAAATATACGTCTTGTAAACGCTGTTTCGATGCGTTCCTCGCAATGTTCCGACTACCACAGGACTACCACAGATTTACTCAGGACGAGTAAATTTTCAGTTCAACTAGTCCAAGGACCAGCGATTTAAAAAGTTAACGTCGAGCACTGGCAGAAAGTTGAAATTGAGTGCAAGAAGTTGAAACTTAGCGCAGAAGTTTGTAATTAAATTTTTGCATGGATATTATTAACATGTAATCAAATGATTTCGAGTACAATTTTGCATAAATAAGCACTTGTTAATATTTAAAGACAGCAAATTGCACTCGAAACCATTTGATAACCTATACTAACAAGGAATGTCTCGTTGTTTTGATTCTAACGATCTGTCGCCATTTAAACTTACCAGCATTAAAAAGATAACTCCCAACTCATCTTGAAAAGATTCCACTTGAAAAGCAGCAAATAATATGAGGATACCAAGAATTGGAATCATATAGTTGAGAAAATCCCAAGTGAATGTTGCCACCCAGTAACTGACGGCATCAACCCCGCTAACGAATTGAAGATGCTTTGCCTGCGAGGTAAAGAAAATATGATCTACAATCTTGGCGGAAATCCTTGGGAAAATAGACGTGAACTTTTACCAATACAAATGCGTTATTGACCAAGCGTGAGGTCAAGATGGCTGCATATTGCACGACTTCTTTTTTTGTGTTTTTTTATTGACCGAGATGTAGTCGAAGTCAATGAAAACGTTAAAATAATGAGGCAAAATGCAATAATACTACGTCAACAAAGATTCGTCAGTAAGTGCTAGCCTTGATGTCCTTGATCAGCGAAATACCATCGACTTCACGTCCAACATCTCGTTATTTTTTCCTTGTCTTAGCGAGATATGTTCATCGCACTAGCACTACTCTCTTAACCGCCGACCGGTTAGCTCATTTGGTAGAGCACTGGACTACCGTGCGGGAGGTCGCGGGTTCAAAACCCCGGCCGGACCAACACTCATGGTCTTAAAATAATTGAGTAGAAAGTGCTGCCTTTGTAATGGCATCTGCAAATGATTAGACTTTCTAGTCTTCTCGGATAAGGACGATAAACCGTAGGCCCCGTCTCACAACTCTATCTGTAATGTGGGACGTAAAAGAATCCATGGCACTGTTCGAAAAGAGTAGGGCGTGTTCCCGGTGTCATGGTCTATTGGTCTGATTGTAATGCGCATATGATTATTAATATAGAATATGCGCAATATAAATGGAGTATATTATTATTATTATTATTATTATTATTATTATTATTATTATTAACATACGTGCTACATAATAGTACCTTGGAAACTTTTTCTTGGACGATGAAAGTAATGAAACTGGCTGCCATAAATGCCATGCCCAAGGCAAGAAATATGGCCAGCAGGAGGGCCGAAAAATCGGTAGTAACATTGTCTGCCTGTGAAAGCAAGAGGTTTCCATTTCAGACTTAAAATAAATTTTGTGTATATGGCAAAATAATAATAAATAAAAAAAAAATAAAAATAAAAAAAGGAGAGGGATCGTCTTCAAGGGCCGATCACTTTATTGGTGCTGGGATCAAGTATCTAACAGTTTATAGTAAATTTTTTAGCAAACATAAATAACACATAATTATAATGAATTGTAATTATGTGTTATGAGTGGAGTGCAATTTGGTCTGAAATTATACGCGTGATTTCAAATATCGAACGAGCGCGCAGCGCGAGTTCGGTTTGAAATCACAAGTATGATTTCAGACCAAAATTGCACGACACGAAGTTCAGTTATCACTTTATTACACTCATTTTGAAATTACAGTTTTTTGTCAATACTACTTATTTATCCACTTCAGGTGGCCCAGTTTTTGAAGAAGAGTAACTTTTAAAAATAATGCGATTTAGAGCAAAAAATGGTGCAATTCGGGAATAAATCACACTCCTATGAGCCAATCAAATTGCAAGGATCACCTGTGATTTCAAAATGGATGTAATAAAATAATAAATCATTAATTATTAACACAATGAGAATTATTATAAGAATGATAAAGACAACGACAGTGACAGATGATGATGATGATGATGATGGTGATGATGATGATGATGATGGCGATGATGATGTTGACGAGAACGAATGCTTTATTTATCATGGAAAATTACCTGTGATCAATTTTAAAAATCTGTTTCAATTGTAATTTTCAAAGGTATTCATTTTTTATTTTCAATCTCTAAACCAACAGGTTCACTTATAAATTCCACTTATAAAAGGTTCATTAAATTGACCCACGGATGGACCAAAACAGCCGCTTTGAATCGATAGCCAGCGACAAATATTCACCGAAAAATCTAACAAAAAAACGGAAAACGAAAATTCTTAATCGAGTCTAACCATCACCTACTGGCATCGATAATAGGGACCTTAAGCAAGGACGACGTCGACGAGAACGACGACGCCAAAAAAAGAATAGGCATAATGAGCAAAAACAATGCCTCTGCACGCCCTGCACGTGCGTTTTGCATTTTGGTACATTCTGTTGCCGTTCTCTCCAAAACAACAACGTGAAATGACCAAATTTAAAGTTCTGTGGAGGCCGTGAGCACACGTATAGAAATATTCGATTCATTCGGAAAACATTAACGCCGTTCATGCAAGTCAAATTCCTGGACATTTGGCACGAGTTTCACAAGGAGAATGTGTTGGAATAATTGCAATTTCATTGCAGTAATGCGAATTTATGTTTTTCGTAGTCGTTTTCGTTGGCGTCGGCGTCGTCCTTGCTTAAGGTCCCTAATAATTGCGTGCGACCTCTGAAGAGTCCAAGCTTCAGCTGCACGACCCCCAGGACATTAACAAAGTATTTGTGATGAATCTACTCGTAATTTAGATGAAGGAAGCCATTGCAAAGTTAACCCTTTGGCTACCAAGTGGACAAAAGTACTAAACTGCAAAAACTTTGAAAAAATCATTTTACAAAATATTAGAAAACTAACGTCACCACAGAAAAGTACTTTTTATAAGCTTTCCAAGAAATGGCTATTTTGCATGGTTTTGTCCAAAGATGACAAAGTTAGAACCACCTGGTTCTACGAAAATTTTACTTTGGTAGTCAAAGGGTTAAGGCATTGCGGAGCTTAAAATCTGTTTGGTTATCCCCAATGAACAACTATTCAGTCCCTCCCTTAGCCTGATGAAAAATGGTTGAAATCTTGGCCATGGCGTCAACAAAGCACAACTTACCTTGTTTTTAGCACTGTTTGGAAGGGGATAATTGGTGGTCTCGATACCGTACGAAGAATCGTCCATGAAATCAGCCAATAGGATGTTACTCATAGCACTCATGGCATCAGCAATAGTATGGAATCCCTGTAACGAAACCGAGTATACATGGGTTACTATTCGCCGACTGTCAGGTCAGTCTAGCAGGATATTGGCCAGTATTGATTTTTTTTCTCGTCTTTCGAGACGCAGGTCCATAACTTGCTAACTTGATCTGTGTCATCTCCCTAGAAAATTGTCTCTGTATCATACACTGATTGTAATATCTTAAGATATCAATGACAATCTACCGTGCAAGATTTCAGAAAAACACATTACACTCATATGCATAAAAATACGTAACAAAAAAATAACAAAGCACTCATGCAAGACCATATATTTGAACCGCGGAGTAATATGTAATGACACTGACTGATCATCGCAGTTATGTACACAACTTAAGCAGCTGTGAAATTAAAGCCTGAAAAAAAATTCAGGCCTGAACGGGATTCGAACCCATGACCTTTGCAATACCGAACCCATGACCTCTGCAATAATTTTTTCAGGCTTTAATTTCACAGCTGCTTAATTTGTGTACATAACTGCGATGATCAATCAATGTTATTAAAACAATAACAAAAGTGAGCTAATTTTGCGCAATACTGTACTCAATCTCAATTAATCTGAGGCACATTCTTTGCAATTCAAGAACGTTTCCCATAGATTGGTTATGGTCGTGATTTCTTTTTGCGGTCCTATTTGTTTATGGACTCTCACTCACCCACTAACTCACTCACTCGCTCGCTCACTCACTCACTCACTCTTCTATGCCTGACTACATAGTAAGTAGAGCACTGTATAGCAAAAGCTATTCTAGTCTTGGTGTTTAAATTTTTGCGTTTCCTTTAAAGCCGATTTGCTTAACATACTTTGCGATATTTAACCAACTCTGCAAAGCCTTTAAGACCCCGCACCCTCCCCTCCCTGGTTTAAAATCTCACCTGATTGCTGTACCAAACAGTTGTCGTTGGAGACTCTCCACCTCCACTATCGTTAGATACGACAGGAGCAAATGTAAAACCAGCCACGTAGATGTTGAAAAAATCAGACGCATCGCTTTTTTCCAGGACGTATTGAGCAAAATACGTGTTTGGATCTGATAGGTCGGTACCAGGACAACCAACGGCTGAGCACGTTTCATCGCCAATTTTCTCGTCAGATGAGCTAAGAACAGAATAGTTAGTGTACGGTGAACCGACGGCTTACATGTTGTGGCGTTAGCTTGCATAGGCAACCAAGCGACTGGAAAGGGACTGAAAAAATTGCATGAACCCTTAGGACAAGTGTAATTTGTTATCTTAAAAAGTTTTCGAGTGCTTATTTGATCCAAATTGCACCCTGGCTCAAAACTATTTGATTACTTGTTAACGATATAGAGGGTCTCAATGGGGTGGTGACTTTTACGGCTAACGGTCAATATTTTTGGCTGTTTTACGGCGAACGGTTAATATTTTTTAAGGCTAACGGCTGACATTTTTCAATATTTACGCCTAACGGCTAATTTTTTTGCCCGTTTTACGTATATATATATATACATGCAAAAAAGTCAATTTCAAAATTGTTCACTCATTCTCAACTTTTTGCACTGTTTGAGTTAATTGACGTGTTCTCAGCCAATCAGGGCTTTGATATTTTTGCATGTATACGATTAGTAAAGAAACTGGGGTCGCGGCGGTAGGAAATTGAAAAAAAAAATACGTCTCAATTCCAACGGCATTAACGATCGCTTTCATCTAATTCTCTTTCATTTACACGCTGCTTAGGAAGCTCCACCAATAGCACAACTACAAAATTTCCTATAAAAAGTTACACATAAACCATATTCATACCAGTATTATTCCTTCTTCACTGACTAAAATTGTTAGGAATTGTTTTCATTTTGATGAATTCTTGGAGTGAACTGGATGATAAAAAAATTGCTGCAATAGTTTGAAAACTAAAATTAAAAGAAACAAATGCAAGAAACTCGTAAATGACACGAATTTTCATTTAACGGAACTATACTTTAAGAAGCTGTAGCAATATGTGAAGATAATTGGTCGATAATTGAGTCTATTATCGCAACACATTTAAAGGACGTTAAAGTTGGCATGTATTCATCTGAGCTCTCGAAAAAGAGAGATCTCATTGTTTGAACTACAATTCACTAATGAAAGGTGACCAGACTAAACTACTAAGTTTAAGAAAACTAAGCTTACTTTGCCTTGATGCACTCGCCACACTCCTTATAACCAAACTTTTCGTAGTCTTCGCAGTCTTTGGGTTTAAGAGCCTCTGTAGTAAACTAAATCACAGAATGTTTATTGAGAACATAATCCGTGAGTTACTATAGGATACCAAGAGAAAATGAGGAAAGAGAACATAACCCCGTCTGATATGATAAGAGGACAGAATCTATTTTTAGCGCGGAACCTATTTATATCTCGTTCCATGGCTGTGCGGTTTCCACATGGCGCATTGAAATTACAACCATGTGATGAGAAGGACATCAGCCATTGGTCAGTTAAAATAGTTTCCGGATCTAAAAACAGATTCTATCCCAATATCACTTTTATAACAGAACCTAGTATGAAGGTGCGTTCTCTTACCTTATTTTCTCTTGAAGGTACTATGAGTTTGAACGCAATTTTAAGGTAAACTGATCAACATAAGGTTACTTGTATGACAGGTTTTTCTTGTATAGCGTTAAATTGATTTTCCCATACATTTGTCCCAGAAATGGAAATAGCTGCCAATGGATCTTCCCCAACATGTCCTACTTCTGGCACCTGATTCTTCCTCCCATCTTTCCTCCTTCTTTTTCAACCTTTCCTAATCCAAGCTTCGATCCCCTTTCACCTATCCGTACTCCTCCTCACACTTGCATCTTTCCCCCTTTTCTCCTCCCCTTTGTCATCCTTTCATCTTCTTCCCTGTCTTCCTTCTGATACCTTACTTCCTCCTTCCTCCTTCCATCTTCCTCTCCATCTGCCCTCTAACACCTTCCTCTCATACTCCTTCCTCTTCGTAGGCTTCTTCCACTACAAATTACGATCTTCTCGTCGTACTTCACTTCCTAATTCTACTTCACTTCCCTCCACCATCTTAAACCTCATCCTTGACCTTCCAATCTCTTCCACCTTCTGTTTTTTCTCTCACCTTCATTCTTCCCCTTCACCTTGCCCCCCACCCAAGTAAGCTCCTCCAATTATATCTCTAATGTAACAAAAGTACCAGTGGTGCAGTAAAGAAACACAATGATAAAAACAAAACAAAAGCTCACGTTGTGTTTACACTTGGCGTTAAGAACAAAGAACTCAAAGTTGCAGCAGGCTGACGCTTCACTATCCTCTGTGTAAGTGAATGTCTCGCCTCTGACTGAAATATTTGAGCCCTGATTGGTCGCTTGAATCTCGAAAACTGCATCCGTAACGTCACTCGTGTCCACTTTAACACTTTTCAGATAGTCTTGTGTTTTCTGTGAAGCACGGCACAAAGTTAAAATCAAACTAGATTATGTATGGTCTTAACGAAAAAAAAAATAACATATTTAACTGCCTCCCAAATTTTGCGCCTAATAATCTCCCCTCAACAAATTCTTGGTGTTATACAGTACAGTGTGCTAAACTTGTCTCCAACTGCCAATACATGTAACAACTGAAGATGTTGGAAGAGGTCGGAAGATTTTAATCTACAAAAAAAATATACATCATAAATTCAAAAAAATAATATTCGTTTCCTAGCAAAGTTGATCGAGCAATTCGCGAGTCAGATCCGGATATTTCCTGAAAGAAAAATTAAGAGACAGTGATGTCTTGCATATGCATAGAATTCCAAGTCAAACCACTTTTCATTCCAATCATCAATTCGGTTGTTAAATTGCTGCCAGGGTATATATACGTTACCGACAAGGCGTCACAGTCAACATGGCGGCATATTGAGCAAACTCTTCTTTGCGTTTTCTATTGACTGAAGCGAAGGTGAGGTCAATAAAATCGCAAAAAAGAACGAGGCCAATATCCAGCCATCTTGACCGAGCAAGCTTGGTCAATCAAGGATTTATTATAAGGCCAATCTGTTTTGATTCCTTTGGCGGGACAACGCAGGAAATCCCGAGCGAGCAAGGTACGCCTGTCTTGCCTGCTCAGGTAGCCAATCAAAACTCAGGATTCGCCTTATCTTGGCCGTTCGAGGAACCAGTTATATAATTTACCTTAAATGTGGAATCCTTAGTGCTGGTGTTAACAGTTCTGTAATCTGCGAAGAATGATTTACTGTTCACGCCATCAACGCTCAAATTAGACAGTTTAAGAACTCGCGCAGGGTCATTCTCTTGTACTGGAACAGATGTAATCAACAGTAAACCAAACAACACCATGAGAAGGGGCAGGACCAGTTGCGTGACAATCGCCTTCTTGTCACGCTTAGAGTTCAGAAATCGCTTCATCACCATTGCCTTGTATTGCTGCCACTTCAGGGCAAAACCACTGACCAGCTCTGAAGGAGAAAGATCAGTATTAGTAGTATTCTTGCGTGACTTGATCACGAAAACGGTACACCGTCACACAAGAAATGACACGTAATCGTGACTGTTTTCACATGATACGACAGAGAGCTATTATTACTATTTGTTAATAATAAAGAATGTTAGCAAAACAAATACAACTGAAAACGAACAGAATAGCATATATACTATTTACGACGTCCATACCTTGGTAACAAAACTATCTTACAACTACACACACTTTTCTGGTTGCCAAAAGACTTACGAGCATCAGCATTTCTAAAGATGATAACGAAGACGAAATTAAATTAACAATGACAAGGGCTGACGACATTCTTATTAAGGGATTAAGAGAAAGAAAAGAAAACAAGATTTGGCTAGTTACCTTTTCACGTATAATTTAGAATATATAGCGTCTTGAAAAGAAGGACTATTTACTAATATATACGGCTGTTTCAGCGCGTGAGCAAGATGATGGGCCTCTTGAGTTCTGATTGGCTACCCGAGCGGCCTATCTTGCCGACTCGGGATTTCCCGCTTTGTCCCGCGAAACAAAACAAAGCAAAATGGCAATATAGTAAATCCTCTATTGACAAAGCTTGTTCAGTAAAGATGGCAGCACATTGGTCTCGTTCTTTTTTTTGCATTCTTATAGACCTGGGCCACGTCCCGTTGAATAAAAACGCAAAGAAAAAACTCGACAATCATGATGAAGCCATCTTGACCTTACACTTGGTCAATAACGCACACGTCAAGACAGAAATGAATTAAGCCATACCTTTCGTCTGCATCTGTTCGGCGGCGGGCATTTCTATAATTTGTTCAACTTCTTGTCCAGTAATGTGGTGCTCATGATCCTTAATCCTAATGAAAAAAATTAAAATGCAAATTAATCAACAAGTCAGTACGTACTGCTTCATTTTGCCGTCCTCATGACGCCCTAGTATATTGCGGTCCTATTGCCATCCCAGCATACTGCTGTAGTATTGCCGTCCTTGCATACTGCCGTCGTATTGCCATCCTAGCATATTGCCGTCCTATTGCCATCCTAGCATACTGCTGTAATATTGCTATCCTAGCATATTGCCGTCGTATTGCCATCCTAGCATACTGTAGTCCTATTGTCATCCTAGCATATTGCTCAGTGTATTATTGCCATTCTAGCATATTGCCGTCTTATTGCCATCCTAGCATATTGTAGTCCTATTGTCATCCTAGCATATTGCTCAGTGTATTATTGCCATTCTAGCATATTGCCGTCTTATTGCCATCCTAGCATACTGTAGTCCTATTGTCATCCTAGCATATTGCTCGGTGTCTTATTGCCATTCTAGCATATTGCCGTCTTATTGCCATCCTAGCATACTGCTCAGTGTATTATTGCCATCCTAGCATATTGCCGTCCTATTGCCATCCTAGCATATTGTAGTCCTATTGCCATCCTAGCATATTGCCGTCCTATTGCCATCCTAGCATATTGCCGTCCTATTGCCATCCTAGCATATTTTAGTCCTATTGCCATCCTAGCATATTGTAGTCCTATTGCCATCCTAGCATATCGCCGTCCTATTGCCATCCTAGCATATCGCCGTCCTATTGCCATCCTAGCATATTGTAGTCCTATTGCCATCCTAGCATATTGTAGTCCTATTGCCATCCTAGCATATCGCCGTCCTATTGCCATCCTAGCATATTGTAGTCCTATTGCCATCCTAGCATATTGTAGTCCTATTGCCATCCTAGCATATCGCCGTCCTATTGCCATCCTAGCATATTGTAGTCCTACTGCCATCCTGGCATACTGCCGCTTAAGGGAGGTTCAACTTACAATATCATTATCATTACTAAACGCTTATAGAGGGTGGCCGCTTAATGGATGTTCTACTGTAGCAGAGTGCAAGAAAATCTTACAGGACATCCACTGTTTTCTCAGATCCTTCGCCCACTTTCATAAACACTTCCTCAAGAGTTGTAACTGATACGCCAAAGCTGGTGATGCCGTATTCCTTCATCTTACCTACAGTTTGATAATAGAAATGGAACACATTTAAAGGTTTGCGAAATACTCGAACACGAAGTCTTAAGATCAATTCATCCAACGCACAATTCGACTTACTCTCTATTTCTAGAAAGAGTCCCTGGAATGCATTGCCGTGCTCACTGCTCAATACAAACTCAAGCTCCGCTCCAACACTGCTCAGTACTTGTGCCGAGGGAACATAGTTGAGGACCAAACTTGTTACCGCAGTTTGATTGCAGTTTTCGCTCTTTACCAGGGTCAAGTGATACCCCACGCCATATCTACGAAACGAGAAAGTGCAATGTGGTTTAACCCTTGCATAAATGCTTTACAGTATTGCAAGATGAGTGAAGGCACTCCGTATAGTGTAGCAGGCAACATGTTGGACTTCAGATCGGGAGGCCAGGTATTCTGGTTGCCTTTTTGTTTAAAAATAATCAAAAAGCATCACAATTAAATAGAAGCCCATGCGGCTAGAAACGTGTAACTTATGTTCACAGCTTGTCCGGATTCAATATTTCCCTGGTACCGTACTTAGAAACTGCTTAAACAGTCTTTGTGTTTCTTGGCACTGTCCCGCTTCTGTGGCACGTCGTAAACAACATGTATTTGCAACGACAGTATCTGCCATGTCGTGAACAGAGGTTGGTATTTCCCGGTACGTACGTCATTCTGCTGAAGCCAGTTTGATTGATTTATTTGGTTTCTCTTGACTTTACAAATATGGTGTTTGATAGATGGAATGCAGAAAAGCTCTGTTTGAAGACATTTAACCCATTCGCACCCAGATGTGACCAGTATATAACTTCTCCTTTCAATATCAATACAAAACCAAGAGAACGGAAGATGCCGAGAATTGGACAGGTGATCAACCTGAGAATACTGAGTTTATTTGATACCACATTCTCCAAACTATTTAAAAAGGAGGTGAAAAGAATTGGCAATTCTTAAGGAGAACTGCTGTTCAGATCTTGCGAGTGAAAGAGTTAAAGGCATTTACACAAGTCTTGTGGGTTTCTGAATTAATATAATAAATTCTTACACTCTATAAATCGATATCGAAACTGCCCACTAGTCTTTAAAAAATTTGAAATAAATTAAAGACTTGCACTTCAAATTTTAACCAAAGGCCTAGGAAGATAAATGATTTAACGCTAAAACGTTTCAATGTATTTAGTTTGCCTTACCGACAAAGAAAGGCTGCTCTATAAGAAAGGCTGCTCCCTTTGAACGCCTCATTGCTTCCACAACAACAAATCGGCACTTAAAATCGCACTCCGCTTTAATGTAATAATTATGATACTACAAGCCCTTAGCAATGCCGCAGTAGCGGCACCAACGCTTTTTAATGCCCTTCCGCTTCGCGAAATTAGACTCATAACCTCATTTGAGAAATGTCAAGTTGGGAACTGTTAGTTCCCAACATGACAATAGTTCCCAGAACAATATCTCCCAACATGACATTTCTCAAATGAGGTTTATCGTCATTGAGTAAATTGTATCCTTCCAAAATCCATTACATTTAGACCAGTTACTGCTTACCAGAGAAGCCGACACAATTGTTCACACTTAATCCGCATGGCCTTAACAAAAGGCGGGAATTTCGCTCCAAAAATCGTATTGATTATAGCAACTAATTAGACCCTTTCACGTGCTCATGCTTCGTGAATGATTGTAACTTGTCCAGCTCCTATTTTATTTATTAGTCCTTTGTAAATAGTTTCAATTGTTGTGTGTCTTGCCTATTGTGTTCATGGCCCTGTTGGAGGATTTCGATATTTCTCTTTTTGGTTGGCTATTCATGGTCCTTCAGCAGGGAATTGATTTCAGTATTGTTTAAGGCCCCTGCTTTGGAACTTTGTTATGGCCTTCACTATATTCAGAAGCCTTTTGCAGCCGGGAATGTGTTACATTTGGCCTGTAGATTACCGGTAGGGTGCCTTAACCACTAGACCACTGAACCAACCGCACTGACAACACGTACACACAATGTGGTCTTAAAGTGACTTGGTCCGAGGAGACAGTTTCACACATCTTCTGCTATCAGGATCACGTCACTACTCCCCGGTCGATCGGTGATGCACGGTTGTACTTAGTTGGTTGTACTGTAATTAGTGGCATAGGTGATAAAACTAAGTACAGTAAGGTAGGATTCCAGGTTCGATTCCTGGCTGAGCCACATTTTCACTAATTCTCTTGGTTGTGCTGATTTCTGTTTCCAAATTAACTTTGTCTGTTTGTATTTCTCAGAAATCCCTGATGAATCGCCATCCCAAATGGGAAAAGGCTGGTGATCCTAGGTGAATAAGGGAATCAGTTGCTAATATATTCCCTCCCTACCTTACTTTACTTAGTATGTATATATATATATGATATATATATATGATATATTTAACAAATAAAGAAGCCTAAGCCGTGTATTACACTGTGATAAAACACGACGGGCATTTGAGAACACGAGTGAAATGTAGAAAGCACGAGCCGCAGGCGAGTGTTTTCTACATTTCTCGAGTGGTCTCAAATGCCTGGAGTTTTTAAGATCATTTTATCTTATTCCTATGAAATCGAAAGTTAGATCTCGTTGTAACGCATATTTGATAAAATCTGAATGCTTATATGTGCGCTTTAAGTAATAAAATTATTATTATTATTATTATTATGACGTCATGGCGCATGTTAAAGTGTCAATCAATCTTCCTACTTCTAAGTTGCATCAGAAACTCAAACTCGAAACGTTCAACTCACGTTAAAAGCTTGCCCAGATTCAATATTTCCCAAGTACCATATTTGGAAACTGCTTCCCCCAATCTTTGGGCTAGTTGGCACTGATTGGTTCATTTGGTTTCTGCTGATTTTCCAAATATGGTACTAGATAGATTGAATGTGGACAAGCTGTGGTGGAAGACATTACACATTTCAAGTCTTGTGGGTTTCTGGTTGCATAGAGAGGTTCTTCTTTGCAGTCACTGCAAATAAGAAAACCTTTACTTGTTAAATAAACCAGCTTACCTGCTCTTAAGAAACAATGAACTTCCACAGCACCTGAGCTGTCCATCTGCCATGATGGCGATGCGATCTCCAAGAAAATCGGCCTCATCCCTGAAAGAACAAAAGAAAAACAGTGCGCACTTATAAAACCAGTGGACTGCTATTCACTCCGTAAAACCAATTTAAAGTCTCAGGTTCAGAATACAATTCGGCTCTTGTAACGGTATCATCGTACAACGATTCAGATGATCCGTTACGAACGATTTAGCTATTTCAATCCCAAGTAACTTACACCTATGTGACTAGTTCACACCCATTTTACCGCGCCTATCGATGACAACATGCAGTGATTGACTTTTGATTGGCTCACTTGACTGAGACCTTGAAGAAAAACACAAAGCACGAGATACCGCGTTTCATCAGATATCAAACACCGAGAAGAGAGTTGAAAATACGACTCGCAGCGAGGTATTTTTACCGAAATTCGAGGTGTTTAATGTGTGATGAAAAACATGTATCGAGTCTTTGATACAAAAACGAACCGTGTTTCACGTGTTTCATCAAACACGTCACGGTGTTTGATTTCCTTTGCATGTCTTTCTCTCATGCCACATAATGGCATTATTAGTGAATTTGAGAAATAAAGAAAACTTTCGCGTTTTTCTCCGAGCTTTACCCTGAACGAAGCAGCCTTTAACAGAACCAACTTACATGAAGTGGGTAGTCAGGATGATGGTCTTGCCCGCTTTGTGTTTCAGCAGTAGATCCCAGGTTCCTCGCCGAGCATACGGGTCCATCCCTGAGGTGGGCTCGTCTAAGAATACGGTTTCTGAACCTCCAATCAGAGCGATAGCACAGCTGTGAAGAAGAAAAATTACCTATGATCATCTTTTGCTTTGAAGAATTGTTAACACCGGAAACGTAAGCTGCTACGTTTTTGCAGCAGTTCATTCTTCATCTTGGTGCAAACCAAGTCAGCGGCCTGAGAACTCCATTGGCTGAGCGATGCAGAAAGAAACAAAAAAAAAAAACGGGACTATCACAACCGAGAACAGTACGGATTCTCCCGTGTCCAGAGCATGCTTTCTACCTCATTTCTAAGATCTGTCTGTTGGTGCAAAGTTTGAACCCGAGAATTCATTAAAAATCGCCTGGTCTTATTTTTTCCCGAGATATTTCAAATCTTCAATTTCTTACCTTAGTTTTCTCTTCATTCCTCCGGACAGTTTAGACGAGACCCAGTTCATCTTGTCAGTCAACTGAATGTCATTTATCATCTGAAGAACTTCCATTTCTGCCTGCTGACCAAAGGTTCCCTAATAATCCAAACTAAAAAAATTAATTGAAACCCGCTGGAAAAACAGTACGGTTAAAAAGTAAAGGCGCACACGGGACTTATGGCTCACACGGCCGGGGCGTATCTCGGTTTCTGTAGCATGACGCAACTGGATGGGATGCTAGTTCAGCGCAGGGCTACCCCCAGCATTATATCGCTGGTACCCATTTGTAATATATCTGAATGGAGAGAGACGGCATGGAGCTAAGTTTCTTGTCTAAGGAAACAACACAGTGCCACCACCAGGGCTCGAACTCCAAACCTCCTGCTCGGAAGTCCGACACGCTAACCACTACACCACTGTGCCTCCATGCTCGAACTCCGGACTTCCTGCTAGGAAGTCCACTACACTATCATTTCTCCACAGAAAAAAAAAGTACGTTCTGAAAATTTGTACTCACATTCACAACTCCTCAAGACAATATCGTATGCTTTAAAACTATATCTAATCAGTAGTATGCAGGGTGCTTCTCAAGAACTAGACTCGGGGGTTCCATGGATCTATAATAAATATGGCATTGTCCCCATTTCTCTACTACAACTCGGTGGTAGAGCATCCGAGCTGGTGAGCCGGGGATTATATGTTCCTTTCCTACTGAGAGAACTCGAAAGCGCCTTCTCTGGGTTCGCCTCTGGCAAGCTAAAAAATACATCTTTTATTTAGCCCGTATTTACCATCCTCAACTATACCACTTCGTTATTCCACGATTGGTTTAGCTTAAGTCTGATTGGTTGATAAAAAAGGCAAGAGATCATTAAGCAAATCCAGTGCTCGACCTTAACTTTTTAAATCGCTGGTCCTTGGACTAGTTGAACTGAAAATTTACTAGTCCTGAGTAAATCTGTGGTAGTCCTGTGGTAGTCGGAACATTGTGAGGAACGCATCGAAACAGCGTTTACAAGAGTTATATTTTGTTTTCACCTTGTATTATTTTTTAAACATTACAAACTACAAAGTAGTTACTGGTCGTGTGACTAGTGGTTCTAAGTTTCTACTAGTCCAGAAGCATTTTGCACTAGTCAAGGACTAGTGGACTACCGCTAAGGTCGAGCATTGCAAATCACATATCGAGGCCACGCAGAACCAAAGCAGGCTTCAGATAACTTATGCCAGTAACATGAAAGGCACTTTAAAGTCATTTCTGTTGTAGATAAAACTCTGTAATTTTTTCGTTACATCTAAATCTATGGTGCCCAACTAGTACCAGCAGAGTTCACTGCTGTATAATTATAAAAGACCAACTCTATTTCTCAGTGGCCTGAGAGCGTCATACTGTACCTTCAAGTTAATGAAGAATTTCAAATGTTCCTTTACAGTCAATCTATCAAACAACACATTGTGCTGAGGGCAAAGTCCCAGGCTCTCTCGGATGGCATCCATATCCGTCAAAATGCTGTGACCATTAATGTGGGCGGAGCCGGAAGTGGGCGGGAACAGACCAGTTAAGATTGACATGGTAGTTGTTTTTCCGGCGCCATTGTGCCCCAGCAGAGCTGTTATTTGTCCTTTGAACATGTTGAGTGTCAGCCCATCCACAGCGACTTTGGAGCCAGTTGAGCCCTGGCGGATATAACAACAATTTTACCAATACTAACTAAACAGCTTTTAAACATGTTTAAGCTCCGGTGTGAACGCAACATAGGACTTACCTAAGAGAAATAGAAGAGAATTACAGAAATAATGAAAAAGGCTTTAAATGCCTCTCTCAACTCTCATGTGCCCCTTTAGCTTTCGGAGCAAGAGCCCTGTTTGGTGCAATCTATTGCGTTCTTGACCAGTGATAAGGTATGTTCCGAGAGCAGTGTGCTAACCCAAAAAAACCACCACTGTAGGTCTCCTCAGGCACATGGCTGTCTCAACCGTAGTTTGGTTGTTTCGTGATCGTCATGACTAAAATGCACCCTTACGTCTCACGAATTGTCACAATTAAAGTGATGCAAGACAAGAATAAGTTAACTCAGTCACTTTCTCCCTTAACACCCTTATTACCTTGAACACTTTCCTCAAATCTTTGATGCCAACTCCTATCGGCAGATCGTGGGTCTCAGCTTCCACGTCTGGATTCTCAGCAGCAATTTCCACAGGGCCCAGTTCCTAAAATTTAATATCGCAACACAGAAACACAGAATACGGAGCTGTAATAAGGGTCATCCAGTGAGTGTCCTCATAATGTCATATATAAATTAACAATTATTGGACGAGGTTAAACAAATTTGGTGATTTGTCATCGGCGAGCAGATCAATTTGTGACATCATCAGTTGTTGCGATATTTTGTGTGCAAATCTTCATAAAGCTTATTCTGACGAGAGAAGCTTTTGTGTATTGTTCGCCACCCTTTCTTCTGGCTTCTGCGTAAAATGTTCTAAGAACAGTTGCCTATTACCGGGGCCCAGCCGAAGGCTGGCACCGGTTATAGAATGCAGACGGTTTCTGTCGTTTATTCAACGTTACATTGTTAGGGATATGTCGCTGACTGAGATATATCGCTGGCTCGTTACTTTTGCTCGCTGGCTCATTGAAATCTTATCCGCCATTTTGAAAAGCACGAGGGATGGAGGACAATCAAGAGAAAGATTATAGCTTTTTGTTCCCCATCCTTTACGATACACTAGTTTATGAGCGAAAATTTAAGAGTGAATATTTGGAGAGACAAATTTACGAGCGATCACTTAAGAGTGAACCTTCCATCGTGAAACGTATCGAGAATAAGAGCGACTTATCAAAGCTATCAACACTGAGTGAACCTTCCATCGTGAGAGGTGCGAGAGGTTAACTATATCTATGCAATCCCGTGTCCCACTGGGCCCCGGTAAGTTCCACGTAGTGGTTCTCGTTCTTATTTCAGTGAAAGAAGGCGGTCTTGAGCTATCTTTCTTTGTTTCAGGTTCTCTCCAAATGAATCGAGGGCAACCTTTGGCGCTCTCTTTGTGTTATCGCTCTGTTTGTGATCAGTTAAGGTTTTGATTTCGCTCTCAGAAAGATCAGGTAGGCGATCTGCCATTCTTATATTTTCTTAAAGGCAGGGGTATAACTGCGCACGCGCAGAATATTATTTGCAACAAAACCCTGTTGGAAAGTAATACGCATGAGCAGATCATTATTTGCAGGTCACGTGCTGAGCTCTAAGCCAATGAAAACGACGGACAAAATGCATCGGATGTTAATACAAACTATATCCAAGTAAAGGAAAGCCGGTTTCGCGCTTTTGTTCCAGGATATTTTCTGGTTCGAGAGCGAAGACAGCTTCGTGAGACATACAACATCGAAAGGACAAAATCAGTATCACAGTACTTTTAACAGTGCTTTATGTAATACATCAAATACGAGATGCAATGTTTCATCACATAAGAAGAAAGCTGAAAGTACAACGCGCAGCAGCTAGAGTATTTTTTTATACGAAACACGGGGTGCCCTGCATGTGATTAAGCACATCTATCCAGTGTTAACAACGGTTCTCAAGATTCTTGAGGATTCTCTAATTCTTTCGTTTATTCACTATAGGTGAGTCAAAAAAATTAAAAAAACAAAAGAGGCGTTGGCCTTGCATTGTCCTTCCACTATTCTCGCTCTCGAGACGCTACCGCGCGCACGTTTCACGCAGCTCCTGCAGCCGCGCGCCAGCCACGCAAACTAAACGCATGCCCATTAAATAAGAGAGAAATGAATTACAACTGCCTTCATTACTTCATAAAACAGGAATATACCTGTTCGGCGCCGACTTCCATCACGTTGTCCTTGGAAACACCGCACCAATAAGAACGCATAAAAGGAAAATAAAATGGCTTTGGAATGCCATATGTTCCAGGGAATACAGCCTCGATATACCTGCGGTGATATAAGAAGATGTCCGGGTCAGGTTCTCATTCCTCTGAAGTTAATATGCCCACCCCCCCATTCCGTCCCTTGTCTTGAGTCTCCATGTTCAATACCGGATTATCAGATGTAGCAATATTTGTAAAAGGATTTCCCCGCATCTTAACGTGAATTTGTAGCATCTGAATGCTACATATTGGACTCTTATTTGCCTTAGGGCCTGCCTGCTAGTTTCAACGATGTTTCGATCCGTTTGCAGTGAAAAAATAGAGGCTGTCAACAGTATCTTAAAGACTAAAAATGCGTCCGAGTTTAGCAAGGCTAAAACGGGTCACTAAATGAAGAATCTCAGCCAAACATAAACTTAAAACCTAGGTTCTTATGGGGATTGTATTACCCAACCGTTCACACGTACCATGTCAGTATCCCATACAGTAAGCTCTGTATGACAAACATCCCCAGAACCCAGGAGAAGCTGAAGTCATCGTCAGGAGATGGTGAGGTGGCCACAGTTTTCCAGGTCATTCCAACCTCAAGGGTTTCAAACTTAGCAATGATACGAGTAGCGATTCCCAGGCACGTGTTAGGTAAGAGGCATGAAGCCGCCTTCTCCGCCCTGAAAAAACGTTTTTTGAGTTCCTAACCGGGGTATGGATTGTTCCTGAATGAATGAGTAATACTACACAATGTCAGTGTCACCGCCGGAGGTGAACCACTTTGCCAGAAAATGGTAATAAATTCATGTCCTATATACACCAAACATTTAAAGCATTGTAACTCTTCTGCTTTTCAAGATATCTTGCTGAAAAATTTCATGTAAACAAAGCATCAAGTAAGAAACAACGTGTAGAAGTATAATATTTTTTGCTGCAAAGGTTTTTGTGTAATTATCGATTGAAAACTCAAACAGGTCTGGAAGAACTGCTCCAAAATATAAGACATGAATGTATTACCCAGAACATTTCCAGGGGCCAAACGGTTCCATAAAATAAGAACCCTTTTTTGCGTTGATTCGGAGAATTTTGATTCTAAATCCTCATCAGCTCGCTTGACAAAGGATAAGTATTCTTAGTGGAATTTGTGTATTGATCAAATCTGGGAGTAATAAATAATCGTAATAAATAAAAAGGTTTTTTCCAGTGGCATATCCTCTAAGCGACAATTCGTCCACTGTTTCCTGACCGAATTGGAATTTGGAAGTGTTTTGGAAGTGTTGGTTTTTAAGGCGGGAAGTCAGCCAGAGAACCCGAAGAAAAACCCTCCGAGCAAGGAGAAAACCAACAAAAAACTCAACTCAAACGAGACGGCGGGAACCAAACCCGGGTAACAGAGTTGGTAGGCGGGTGCTCACGCCACTGCACCGTTTCTTTTAAGCATTTATTAAAAGTGCGTTTTCGTACCTTGTTAATGCTTCGTACGCCTCCTGTTGCGTAAACGTCTGGTACGGAACCAAGGAGCAATACCAGCAAACTGCACCGAATAACATGGCAACAACCGGTCTTGAAAAGAACACGCTGCAAACAAACCGTTCGCTGGTTAGAGCTTAAGCTATTTTAACGCGGATGCAAGGTAGTCTGGCGGTTAGCTAGTCTCCTCCGCAGCCGTTATTAGGATCGTCACGCAACACTAAAAGTGGGGGAGAAGCGTTGCGTGACGATCCTAAAAACGGCTGCGGAGGAGACTAGCGGTTAGCGTGCTCGACTTTAGATAGGGGGGTCCGCGGTTCAAGTCAAGTTGATGTAAAGGGTTTTTTTCACAAGGCTAGTTTCAAACGACAAACCAGTGTGGCGCTACGCCTGGCCGACTTTAGCACTGCATTAACACGACTCTGGGACGACTCTAGCACAAATCTAGCACGCCTTTCGGACGAACCTAGCACGCCTCTAGCACGACTCTGACAAGACTTCAGCACGAGTCTGGCATTACCATATCACGACCCACTGCATGACTTAAGTATGGCTTTTATTTGAAAACAGAGTTTTATTCATTTAATCTTGATGTACAATCACATTTAAAGAAAGGGGGATGCTAAAATTGACGGCGTGTATATTCAGAGTTTTTATATAGTGAACAGGGTTTGACACGGTAATTACGTATTACGCTACATAAAGCTAAGCCGTACTACGATAAAGAAGTTAATTTTAGAAAGAAAAGCGTTCTGCGTTGGTGGGAAATTGAAAAACGCAAAAAAATTGGTTTACCAAACGAGTTGATAATTAACAACTAATTAACAAACGAGTTGATAATTAACAACTGTCGGTGGCTAGCGGTGGATATATATAATATCCACCGCTAGCCACCGACACTGAGGTGAATAGTTGTTTTAGTATATACTAAAACAGTGAGATAAGTGTACACGAAAAAAAGTAAATGGCTTGGAAAATGGAGGACTTCTCAAAAGACAATCCAACGCAGCACGGATCGCCGTTACGGATTTTTTTCTTGTAATTACTGCCGTACGTCTCGTTTTCTCGCAGACAGAAAAAAAACTTTGTTTAGTTCTAGTGACTTTGGTTCTCAAAAAAACAAGTGACATCAAATTTGGTTATGCAAGATTGCAATTTGCATTTGTAAACAAAACCTTTCTCGTTGGTTTTTATCGCTAAATTCCGGATTGAAAACATAAGCCATTACCTCTGAACAAGGCCAAGCCAAATTTAGTCGCTTTCTTGGAGTTTTCAGGGCCTGCTTCGTTGTTAATTTGGATTATTTCTTCGCTTGTCGCGGCTGCAAACCGGGACGCCATATTCAAGCGGCGGAGCGAAAGTTGCTCGGAGGTAGATAGCACAGGATATTCGGAGTTTGACTAGCCAATCAGAGCGCACCTTTAACGCTATCCACTGTTTTAGCATATGCTAATGTGGTTATACCCTCAAATTCTCAAGATTAAAGGGACGGCTGACGTTTTGAGAGTTGCACCTCCTAAGAGCGAATGAAGAAGGGCTAACGCTTGAAACGACAGCTTCCCTTAATTCTCACGGTGATACAACTCACATTATCAATTATTTAATACATCTTTTTGTTTTTACATAATTTGTACTACTGTTGTGTAGCACACCGGCGCTTACCTTGTTACACGCCAATGGCGCGACCTGGTTTGAAACGCCGTAATACTGACGCGCTGGAAGCGGCACGACAGTAACACGACGTTTACAACAAGTCATCCCGATATGAAACTAGCGCCGCGACGAACTTTTTCATGTAAACGCCACTCTTAGACACAGGCTACTTTTGACGCTTACCTGATAAAAAAGCAGAACATGATGCTGGAGATAATATACAGCAGAAGAAATAGGAAAATAAGGCCTCCATCCGAGAACTCGAAGATAGCAAAACCCTGTAGAAAAGAAACAAATTCAAATTCAAATTCAAATTAATTAAAATTCCTTTTTCCACAATTGGGTTTTACTGCTTCGCTGCCAAGACCAAAATAATAATTCTCCCTACCAAGGGCCATACACTTCCTGATATGTTAGTTTAGAGAACTTGGTGGTATATTGATTCATTATTAATTGTCTTCCTTCTCAGCATATATTATATAGAGAAGGACTGACACGCATTGTAGTCGTTACGTTTGGGGCTGCGTGCGCTAAGTAAACGAGACGTGCGAACTTCCAAATAAAGTATTATGGGAGTAGTTTCTAAAGAACTGGTGCTGCGTCGATGGGGAATTGAAACACTAGAAATTGGGATAATCATTCAAGTTGATATAGTACGTTATACCACTGTAAGGTAAAAAAGGGGCGTGTTGACGTTTCGAGCCTTGGCTCGTCGACAGCGCGAATAACTTCCAAATGAAGATTTATTTGTTTGTTCATCAAAGTAAGTCATGTAACACCGTTAGTTGTTACTCTTTTAAAGTCTTTACCTATAAGCAAAACCACGAAATGTGAAGTATTTGTGTTAGAACAGTACTGTTTTTCATCTGTGGATCACACCAAGCAGTGTGACCATTCTTTGGAAAGCTACTGAACAGTACAGTACTGTACTGTGGTACTGTTTGTTTTACTATACAGTGTGGTCCTAACTTTTTGATCCGTGGATCAAACCATGCAATGTGACCATTCTTAGGAAAGCTACTGAACAGTGCTGTACTGTGGTACTGTTTGTTTTACTATACAGTGTGGTGCTAACTTTTTCATCTGTGGATCAAACCATGCAGTGTGACCGTGCTTTGGAAAGCTACTGAACAGTACTGTACTTTGTCAGTGTTTGTTTTACAGTACGGTTCTACCTCTGTTATCAGCTGTGAACGAACAGGTCTAAATACGGTTTAATAGAGCGTAAAAAAGAACACCATTATACACTTAATGTATGGTTTCGAGGGAAACAGTTAGTTTTGTTTCCCGAGAGTCCTGATGTTTCCCGAGACGAAGTCGAGGGAAACATCAGGACTCGAGGGAAAACAAAACTAACTAGTTTCCCGAGGGACCATACATTAAGTGCTTTGTTATATATTTAGACTTTCCCTTAGCAAAAACAAGCAAACAAAGACGGTACAACTGGCGCGCGGGCAACAACTGCGCAATTGTTTCCCGGTCGGGATACATTTAAATTTGTTCAAGGGCACGTGACCAAGAATCAACCAATCACAGTGCTCGTTTTGTTGAATGAAAGTCTAGGTATATAACAATTAAGAATATTATCTCACACAGCACAGTCTGACCTTCAGTATTCC
>OX453273.1:9441745-9589245 GCA_949710005.1 Ricordea florida | reverse complement strand
TTAAAATGTAACATTATCCATTAGAAAATGGCATAGGGTGTAACTGAGTGATGTGGATTTTGTGATTTTTGGAAATTTCAATAATTATAAACTTTAATGACAGAACTGGTATAATGTACTGCCTCTGTAGGGCCGTATGAGTTTAAGGGAGTTGTTAACACCTTTTTATAAATGTGTTTAAGTAATCTGATTGGCTTACTATCTTTGAATATTCAACCCTATTCACCTCCTATGAAGTGGTTACCGTACCAGGATTTATGGGAAATCCTTTGGCATTATGAGTTTTGGTCAAAGAAAAACAAGTGGCCAGCATCAATTCTAGCTTTACAGCTGTTTCCAAGAGATGTCTCTGAGGTTGACTCATTAGTTTATACCAATTAATTATTATGTAATATAGCTCTCTTCAATCCTGGTGAAAAGTGGCTTTAGAAATATTTCCCTGTAAATACCAGTTAGTATATTCTGCCACTATTCACCTCTTTTCAGAGAATAAAAAAAATGTCCATTTTCTACTAGCGTTGATAGCTTTTTTAGTATTTACTAAAATCAGTTGAATGGAAAAATGGTGTTTCATTTATGATTAAAATTTGGTCTTCTGAAATAGTTGCCAAGTGAGCAATCTTTCTGACCACAGTCTTCAAAGCAGTCTACAATCATGAGGTTATTTTCTGCAGCAAAATTTGCAAAAATTACAATCCACCAATTGTTTAATTGAAATACTAAATTAAAGATATGAAAAATCACAATCAAGTCAAATATTAATCAATACGGACTAAATTTCTAAATCCCTAAGAGAGCTGGGTTAAAACAGAAAAAAGCATACTTGAGCCTTTTCCTGAATAATTATGCTGTCTTTCTAACTGCAATTTAAATTACTTTTCAGTCGCGAATTGAGCATTCGGTAAATGAATCACGTACGTATATTCTAGTTAATTAATCGCATTTATGCAGTTAAAGTCCGCTACTAGAAATTATTCTCAACACTACAATAATAAGTTTTACTTTGGGCTTAGAATAGTCCATTTCCCGGCTACTGTGAGGATGTTAGGAAAATACACGAAAGTAAAATATGGCTTAAATACAGTCCAAAGTGAACATGCATGCATATTACGAGGCAGCTGCGAGTTCATCTCAGGGATTTATAGATGGGTCTACAGTTTTAAAGATTTGCGTTTTCAACTTCTCTTGGCATAAATTTTAAAAACACAGTGATATTTTTCCGCTTTTTCCAACAAATAATTCAAGCATTGAGGAGTGCTTTGTCAACATAATCAGTCTAAATTATAAACATTCAAGTGTTGACATTGCGAAAATATAATCTGTTTACTTCGCCCACGATCGTTGCACTGTAGACAAACTTAAACCGGCAAGAGACGAAATTTGTTCCCCTTTGCCGACATAATGGCAAAAACCGGCCAGCAGCTTCTGACCGTTGAATTTACATGAACCATGTTCGGAAGTTTCGCACTACGGGCTGCAGAGTTCCGTGCAATCTCACGACCGTAAACTTTCTTTCCGTGGATCTCACTGTTTAGTTCTTCGAAGAGGCAAATAACAAGAAAGGCGAAAAGCTACATTTTTACTTAGTCACTGTCCTTCGTTCAGCGTTTGTACGTCAATAGCGAAATACGATACCTTGCTTTAATAAACTTGCAATATATTACGTAAGATTTGTGAACGAAATCGCGCGCTTAGCTTGAGCGACTTACTTTGGTATTATTAAAACTCCAATAAGGATAACGGGTAGAAGTAATTCGAAAACTGTCCCTATGGGTCTCCGAATCTGGAAAAGGTAAAGAACAGGCAATGTGATGATTGAAGTGAACTACTTAAAGCATAACCTAAATTTGACAGAAATTTAGTAACAAATTGAACATCAACAGGCAACGATCACTTATGACAAGCCAACCTGTAAAAGAAAATTTTTCCATACGAGTAGACGAAACTGGCGAAAACGATAAGCCATCCTGCTTAGAAACGCTTTCAACTCCACAAAATCATTTCAATATTGCGTCTGTATTTAACAGAAGCATTTGAATTGGACTCCACTCAGTCCTATTACCATTACAAATCGTCTAACCACTCAAAGCTGAGGTAATAGCCATGCGCAATGAGAAGGAAGATTCAAGTGTGTGCATGACACCCGCCGACAGTGGCAAAGCAATTTGCTAGGCTTGAATTACTGCCTTTTCTACGTAGTTCGATATATTAATAGAAAAGTAGTTAAGAAATCGATGTATCATTAAAACGAAAAGCTTCGTTCTATTTTGTGCACCACCAGGTAGCTACTTGAATTGTATTTGTTGTGGTTACGAGAACGGTTACGTATGTTAGCTTGTTGCTATGGTGCAGGACAAAGGACATCGTTCTGTTGGACCATTCTGTTGTGGAGCTCCATAAGCTCTATAATTAATTTTGTGTATAACCACTTTTTTGGGTTCAAAATGCATTTAGAAAGAGAATTCAGCCTATTCAGCTTCTATATTCGGACAGAAATCTAACAGGAAATGACGTGGAAGTCATACATGACGTAAAGTCTTGTTAATTTTTACCCGAATGTAGGCAAATCTATCAAGGTTTTCAAGGCTTTTGTCCACCTGCGAAGATAAGGCTGCCGTAAAATATAGCTCAACGTCTCAAAGCAAACAAAAGAGCTGCTGCTGCTATGTTTGATGTACCGAAAGAATCGATTAACTGCATTTTGGCCTTAAACTACCACAGCCGTCCTTCTTGGTTGTCCAGTCACCCGTCACGTAAGGCCGACTGAATTGGAAGGTAGTTTTGATTTAGCAAAAACAAGAGTTAAAGTAAACCAATTATTTCGCTGCGAATATTTCGCTCCATATTTTGTTCACGCCAAACCCAATTACTTATGGACTATCGTGTTCTCTCCGTCTTTCACAAATCCACCAATATCATGGGGTTTTCAGTTGAATCCTTAGTGTTTTGTATCCAATTTGCAAACGAGTTGCGCCTACAACTTCTTAGTAGATTTGATTACGACCACAGGCGACCCAAGCTCCCGATTTGAAAGGATTTGTGTGAATATCTAACGGTTTTCTATATGAGGTGAAGGAAATTTTTGACGGTTTTAATTAACAATTATTCGCCGAAGGCGAAGTGATTATCGGTGAATATTCACTGAGACGAAGTCGAGGTGAATATTCACCGATAATCACTGAGTCTGAGGCGAATAATTTTTTAGTATAAATACACAGGTGATTATTTCAAAAAAGAAAAGAAAAAGCATTGTACAACACGAAAAAAAAATTATTTCATCAAAAGCGCGCGAACGACTGGCAGCCATTTTGTTCGTCGAGGTGATTATCGGCTGATAATCCGAGATAGCGAACCAATCGATATCAGAGCGCGTGATTTTGTATAATCACCTGAGTACTTATACTTAGCAATTATTCCACGAAATCGAGTCGTATATGAGCTATTAGTATCACCCAACTAGTGGACTAATGCAAATGCCGCAATCTGATTGGCTACGCTACTAGTGGTCTATTAGTAATAGTCCTCGAGTAGCGAAATTCGTGGCACTTTCTTTTGTATTATTCCCAAATAAATCTTTCTTGAACTTGCATTTGCTAACTTTATTATTGCTTTTTCTGTCCGACTAGTTGGGTGATACTAAAACAATTAGACCCTTCGCCCTCAAGGGCTACGGATCAATAGCCCATTCGGCTTCGCCTCATGGGCTATTGACCCGTAGCCCTTGCGGGCTGCGGGTCTAATTGTTAAATAGCCAACGAGGCGCGTAGCGCCGAGTTGGCTATAGCTCATATACGACGAGATTGAGTGGAATAATTGTTTTATTATATCTCTTAACCCTCGCTTATGAGACACTGGAATTAGTTTGTACGACAAGAATTGACTTTGTTATTGTTTTTGAACAGAACCATGCTGTTGTCGAGCCGACATATTGTAGAGCCATGTCTAAAAAAGTTTCAAACACGAGTCCGGCTCGTTTTTAAACATTTAATGTACTTGCCAATTTTTTTTTCGAGTTAGCAAATTAGTTTAAGAATTTTAAAGTGGAAAAAGTAGGCAGAAATAAAATAAAAACTCAGTTTACGGGCTTCACAGATCTTTCAAAATGGCGGCTGTTTGTAAGAGTTTCACTTTCGTTTGTAATAAACAATTTCGAAATATAATTTGGTCACTTACCGTCGAATAATTTCATCTCATAATTATTTGCTTCGGTAGTATTTCTTTGGTGTATGATTTTTAAGCTTGACTTGAATTTCTCCCTGTCTAATTCAAGAAATCATCCCTCCATGATGGCCGTTTTCCGTGCCAATGGTATATGAGCTGATATACTATGAGTAGGGAACCAATCAGAGCGCGCGTTTGCTCATATACAAGGGTTGCAGATATAATAATAATACACCTTTTGCTGTTCATTTACGCAAAATATACATTCATTGACATCAATGGTTGAAACAATAAGGCGAATATACGTTAATTCATTAGCACCAACATGACGTTCATTAACGCGAAAGAACATTCAAGTATGCTATTTGCATGTCTATTCACATTCAATAACATCAACGGACAAACAATAACGCCTTTGGACAATCAAAGGTAACGAATGTACTTTCAATACGGTGTTTTGAATAACCATTTACGCCAAAAGAAAATCAATTGCATCATTTGACAATCATTGGTGCAGAAAAGACAATCAATGGTACACTTTGCATAGGAATGCACAATCAATTGCGCCTTTACACAATCATCCATCCAAAACCAACAATCAATAATCCCAACGGACAAACATTTGTGAAATAACGACAATCAACTACGGAAAAACAAAATTCAAATTCGTTTTATTATAATAAGATAATTATCCTTCAATTTCCTCGTTATTCAAACATCTGGGAATATAGGTTTGCATGAATCTGTACCATTGTCCACATTTAGCAACGGTGATCGTACCGATGTTTACTGTACAAGAGCAGATGAACAACAGAGCAGAGGCAAGAAGACAAGGAATTGCATTAGGCGATTTCCGCACTCGATTGTTACTTGAAGCCCTTACTAATTCTTGCAACCGCGAGGTCGCGTTTCTGTTACACAGAATATTAATACAATACAGCATGTCCCATTTACAAAGAAACATGTTGACTACTTACTTGAATTTTAAATTCAATAAACTTTTTAAAACATCAAATTGTCAACAGTCGCTTTCACAATATTTATATTAGACATGCCAAATTTAAAAATAACCCGAAATTAAAAGTTCTGCTCGAGCTGGAGAAACAATCGCGCTGTTTATTTCACAGTTTTCGCAACCTGTCGGCATCACTAATCACTTATCGATTACCTATTGCTTATCGATTTGTTAACAAACTTTTTTCAGATTATAAGTTAGTGTCTATCTGCATAAGCGCAGAAGACACAAAAATCTATAACCAAAATGCGATCTAATCTGCACGACCAAACGTTTTCGCACAAGTATGGCAAATGAACTGCCATACTTGTGCGATTAAATGCCTCAAAAGACGATGATTATATTAATTTGTCTAATTCAAGCAAAATTATGAGATCTCAGCTTGTTCTGTTCATTTGCCAAATCTTAAAAACGTTCTTGTATTCATGTGAATGTATCGATGTATTCGTAATTTGTGTAGAATTTGAACCTCTTGTTCTGTGAACCTTTTATTTATTTTATAATATACGTATCAACACTGTTCGCCCCGACTAGCCTTTGCTGACTGCGGGCAGTGCATATTTCTGTAAACATTATTATTTCTTAAATAAACTGAAAACTGAAACTCACTTTGATCGTAAGAAAAAGCTATTTCCAAAAAGTCTTAAATGGTTGTCATGGAAATAAAACAGCAGAATGTACTATAAGTAGCTGGATTATAATTTTTATACTGAACAGACAACCAGATATTTACCGGGAATATCAGGCGAATCCAAAGTTTTCAGATTTGCCAACGAAAGAAACAGAGCGTTATAAAAATCAGAACAACAAAACCAGATAAACCTTCACGCTTTCTGTAAGTTTGTGACTGTCGTCCTTCCAAACAGTCAGTCTATAGTTTTTGATTGAACAAGAGGGGAAAATATCTTCTTTTTTCATTCAAAAGAGATTACGCATGCTTTATTTAACATTTGCAATAAGGTTTTACCGTTACTCGCATGGATTATAAGCTGTTTTCATGCTGCTAATGAAAGTGCAAAATTCAAAATCCTCTCAGTAGATGTAAACATGTTGTAAACATTGCAATCATGAAATAGGTTTCTGGGCGCGGCTTGTTTCTTGAGAGGCTCGGAAAGTTGTATTATGATTACAATGTTCAGGCTATGCGAATCACAATTTGTTGGTTCTCAAGTATAACCAATACTTCTCGGTTAATTTGCACTTTAGATAAGTTTTATTCACTAATAACAAGGGAACATAAGGGACAAAGAGGAACACTGTAGCCGTCGGAAGATATTTAAGAAATTCAGTTAAGTTAATCATAGAACCGCATGTACGTTTTCCAAGAGGTCCGCATTATTGCATTAAAACTGTGTTTTCACTAGGATAAGTTTGACTAGTTAAAGTCGGAAAAGTCCAGAACTACAGTGAAAACAGCTCGTCCTAAGTTTAGCGAGTTAATAATGCAAGCTGTTTTCACCAGAAAAAACAAGGGATTGTCTCGCCTTTATTACCGGAAATTCCTGCAAAGTTATACTACCTCGCGAGATGGTATAACTCGTCCTGATAAATGCCGCAGCCAATCATTTTACCTGTGGTGACAGATGCCTGCCAAATCGTGAACTGGCAAATATTTTCCAGACGCTCGTGCTCACCCTCGTTGTTCACTTTGCAAACACTGCTTTCGAAATGGCAGACGAATTCACTGGCAATACTTTTCCATTTCGATTTACAATTCCTCCGGCCTCATTACATCCCTCAGTTCCTCGGCCAGGACCTTCATATTTCACGCTGGCGGCATGCAGAACCTGCAGTACCCGCTTTTGAGTACAAATGCTCTACAATTTATGCCCGGGGGGTACTCCCTTATAAGGGCTTAATGGAGACGTGCGGCCAGCCAGGGTGTTTTTCGGGATTTTTGTCTTAAACAGGGTATCGAATTTATCATTTTTTGTCTTAATCAGGGTATCGATTTATCAATTTTTGTCTTAAACAGGATATCTTTTCTTGGACGATAAACAGTGCTTGATGTAAACTACGTATACTTAGCGTAAAGAGCTCCTCGTTACTCTGTTGATCGAGCTGTAAATAGTTTTGTGATTGCCAATGGATTAAATGAGAAAGAGTTTCGATATCTATTATTGTCTTACACAGGGTATGGTTTCGGGTTATGTGTCTTAAACAAGGTATCAAAAATTGGAATTCTGTCTTAAACAGGGTAGGAAAATCAGCGATATTTGTCTTAAACAGGGTCAGGGTATGAGGGGGCGCGCCGCACCTCCCCACCCAGGGATATATCGAGTACCTCCCCCGGGAATTTATGCCAGCCGCATCTCCTCGCAGCACATCAGCTTCACCATCTACACCCGGTGATTGCGGTTGTTTTGCTGCTGGATCGTCCGGATTACAACAATCCATTACATCCTCGCCATTTATCTACACATGACTCGCATCCTCTGAAAGAAACGCCGTCTCCTTTGGAGAAATGTGTAGAGAATCAATGTACAAGAGAAGTCATCAGTAAAATTGCTTCGTCTCCCGCCATTTTTTCAAAGTTGCGCGCTTTGTAATTTCAATCTTCTGAGTAAGCGGCCTCAGTTTCAGGTTAAATTTAACAAAGAAAACAGGTGTAAAGTTTAACTAGTAAATGTCGGTCTGTAAACAAACACCTAGAAAGAATGTTCAGAAAGAAAAGTGGTCTAGTAAAACCAACCTAAGAGGCGGAATTGACAAGCAAGAACCCTACTCGGTATGCAATACTAAGCAACACAATGTGGCATGCGGACCTCTCGAAAAAAGAATTCCGCATCCAAAAATAACTTTTATAAAGTTTTCATATCCCAAAGGTAGAACTGGGAGTGTCCCTCTCTGTCTCTCATGCACTCATGCTAATATCAATGATAAGGTTTCGTTGACTGCAAAACGGAGCTCAAGGCCGGTAAAATAACATATTAAATTACAACACCCTAACTGATACAATCTGTTTTTTTTTAATTTTGTATCCAATAATGGGTTGCCCTTGTCAACCTTGTGTTTGTGGTAATTTTTTTTTTAAAAAATTGGGCAAAAAAAAAGTAAACCAAACGTAAACAAATTCTAATCTAATAATTATTTAAGGCTTAAAAAGATTTGAAAAGAAGTGAATTGCTGTTTGTTATGTTATCAATCAGTCAACCAGTCCCTGAAAGTATTAGTACTATCTCCAGGAATAATAATTAGATGAAAATTGTCTCTCCTTGATGTTAGGTCTCTGGCACTATTTTAAGGCAGTTACAACTGACTGCACACATCTCTTGCTAAAGGTACTGTGTCACCTCTGCACACCAGAAACAGCTGTGTGTCTGTCGTCCCCATCTACGGCCTTCATGTAGTGTCAGCTGCTCAGACCTTTCAAAACTACAACGGCAACAGCATCCTGCTGTAACTGCCAAGACCTCTTTCAGATCTATTTGATACAACGTGAAAGATTAAGAAGCGCCTTATGGATTATCAGTGTTGAAACTTTGATATGCTTGCTTTCAGTTGCTGAACTGACTTAAACGTATGTTTAAGAGATTGTTTAGAAAATCCTGGTGAAGTTTGTTTCGGTCATGTTTGAACTTTGCATTTCAATGAATTGCTATTTGTAATTATGTTTTCAATTAGTCTTTTTCTAACACCTATTGTTTTAAAGACTTTATGTAGTGGTCTCAGAGGTATTTCGCGCTACACATGCACATAAAAACGTGTTCGTCACAAACAAGTCAATAATCTTGTTATTTTAGGCCTGGTTCATTTGAATTGTAAGCCTTTATGAGTAAATCCCTGCGCAGGTTTCATTAAAACAAATCTCTGAAAATCCTTAGGGTTAACGTTCTTACTGCCACTGGAATTATTTCGAGAAAAAAGTACCTTCATGCCTGTCAGATATGTCAAACTGAAAAAACACTCTAACTGATACAATGTCCCTTTTTTTTAATTTTGTATCCAATAATGGGTTGCCCTTGTCAACCTTGTGTTTGTGGTAATTTAAAAAATAAATGGCAAAGAAAAATGTAAACCAAATGTAAACAAAGTCTAATCTCATTTACTTATTCAAGGCTTAAGATGATTTGAAAAGAAGTGAATTGCTGTTTGTTACGTTCTTGATCAGTCATTCAGTCGCTGAAAGTATTAGTACTATCTCCAGGAATAATAATTAGATCCAAATTGTCTCCCCTTGCTGTTAGGCCTCTGGCACTGTTTTAAGGCAGTTACAACTGACTACACACAACTCTTGCTAAAGGTACAGTGTCAACTCTGCACACCAGAAACAGCTGTGTGACTGTCGTCCCCATCTATGGCCTTCATGTAGTGTCAGC
This sequence comes from Ricordea florida, assembly GCA_949710005.1. Classification (NCBI taxonomy): domain Eukaryota; kingdom Metazoa; phylum Cnidaria; class Anthozoa; order Corallimorpharia; family Ricordeidae; genus Ricordea; species Ricordea florida. The sequence continues at coordinate 9,579,750 of OX453273.1, read as the reverse complement.
TGCTCAGACCTTTGAAAAGTACAACTGCAACAGCATCCCGCTGTAACTGCCAAGACCTCTTTCAGATCTATTTGATACAACGTGAAAGATTAAGAAGCGCCTCATGGCTTATCAGTGTTGAAACAAAGGGAAAATAAACTTAGTTCCAGTCATCTTTTAAGCTTACTTGTTTGCATTGTTGCTAAATAAAAACAAAGATGGTTACTCATTAAATATTTTTTTGAAAACAGGTGAAAAAGAAATGGACTTTTCTCAATAAATCAGTTAGATCCATCTGTTTACGGTAACTGAATTTGTTGTAAGAATCTCAGCAGAGTGATGTACAGCTACTATTGTTTAGATGCTTCAATATTTAACAATATCATACATTGAAATCGAGGTGAATAGTGGCAATTAAAGATTGGAGGAAACACTTTGCTACAACAAATACAGCAATTTTAAATGAGTGCGAAAACTTTTATAAAACATATTTACACTTCTGAAAGAGATGCTCAAGAGATCCAAAGAAATAATCTGCTGTTTTGGAGAATCAATCACAAAATCACTACACAGTTGTACAAAAATTATTAGGTAGATGTTTCTGACTACCTGTTTAACTTCCTTTAGATCATGTCTACGGTTCCGGCCAGCTATCAGTGATAACAATAGCAACAGACAGGGCGAGCTGTCTACTTTGAGGGTCTGTTTCCTTCTACTTTTTAACCAACTACAGTGTAAACCAAAGAATATCCTCTTATCGAGGTGTGCTTTTCGCACATAGGTATATATAAGAAACCGAAACTTCAAGGAGAAATGGAAATTTTTAGGAAAATCAGGTGCCTAGAAAAGAGAAAAAAACATGTGTTTCAAGCGTTCACATTCAGAAAACACTGTAACTGGTAAACGTTCTTCTGGTTTTCCTTTTTTGTGTCCTATATAATGACGCGTCGCCCTTGTGAACCTTTGCTAAATGGTAGTTTTTGGGAAAAAAAAAGGCAAGGAATAAAAAATGCCAAAGGCCAATTTTATTTAGACATTAAAGCACAAGAGAAGACGTAAAAACAAAAAAAAAAGGAAAGAAGAAAAAAGTAGAAAAAGAAAATAAGAGCACTTTAACTGGTACAATTACTTCTTTTTTTTCTCATTTCCCATATACTGAAAGGTTGCCCCTGTGGACTTTCTGTTAATGGTAATTTTTTAAAGAAAAAATTAGGCAAGGGGAAAATACCAAAGTCCAATTCTACTTATACATTAAAGTACAAAGAAAAGGAGAAAAAGGAAAAAAATAATAGAAAAAAAAAGAAAAAGAAAAAAGTGTAAAAAGGAAGCCCTGAGAACAGTGTATATGGATTTCTTTGACTGTGTTTTTGAAGATAAAATATAAAAAAAAATATAAATTATAAAATAAAAAACGTGCGGATGGAGGGGTGAAATTACACGGCCCCCAAGCCAGATGGAGAGTAATTCCTAGACACCTTCGCAGAAACGCCAAGGGGGTGGGATGGCCCGGCCCCCAAGCCAGATCGAGAGCCATCTCGCGTTTCGAACCCGGTACCTATCGCATCCTAGTCGACTGATCTATCCACTAGACCACGCCGGCTGCACCTGATATCATATGGAAAAATTAGGGTAGTCTATTGTTCTAAGTTTGATCTCAACCTGCGCATGCGCTTCCTATGACGTCATGCCCAGTTGCGCCAACTGTTCCACAAGGGATTTCAGTGCGCTTAATGTATGCTGCTGTACGAGATTTCGCGCTTTCGACGGAAGGCGGTTTACCACAGTCGACTATTTTAGGCTTCACAAAGTACACTGGATGTAGCTTAAAAGACAACACTGTTTCGGTTGATCTTGTCCACATTTCAAAATAGGAGAACAACACTGAACCGCTCAATTAACATTAACGGAACCCAATATTCAATTTCAAGAACCACCAACGCCTTTCTACGTGAGTTTAGTATCAAGCTTTGATCAGACCAGCAGCTGTTAAACTGCAGATATAATTCACACTTCTCGCTGAATCGAACCGCGGCCCTGTCGAATATTAAACGAACGCGGCCTACATTGGCAGTACATTTCGATTGAATTATTTGGATACGGCTTTTTCTGTTGGTGGTATATTGAGATTGGTCTGTTACTTTCTATTTCTTCCTTTGATATGCTTGCTTTTACTTGCTGAACTGGCGTAAACGTATGTTTAAGAGATCGTTTGGAAAATCCTGGTGAAGTTGGTTTGGGGTCATGTTTAAATTTTGAATTTCAATGAATTGCTGTTTGTAATTATGTTTTCAATTAGTCTTTTCGTAACAGCCATTGTTTTGAATATTTTGTGTGGTGGTCTCAGAGGTATCCCGCGCTACGCATACACATAGAAACGTGTTCGTCACAAAAAGGGTCACTAATTTCGTTATTTTAGACCGCCGGGTTCATTTGGTTTTTAAGACTTTATGAGTAATTCCCTGCCCAGGTTTCATTAAAACAAACTTCTGAAAAACCTTAGGGTTACCTTCGTACTGCCACTGGAAATATTTCGAGGAAAAAAGTAAATTCGTGCCCATCAGAGATGTTAAACTGAGAAAACCATTTAACTGATGTCACTTTTTTTTAATTTTTATCCGGCAATAATGGGTTGCCCTTGTCAACCTTGTGTTTGTGGTAATTTTTTAAAAAAATATTGGGCAACGAAAATATGTAAACCAAATGTAAACAAATTCTAATCTCATTTAATTACTTATTTAAGGCTTAAGAAGATTTGAAAAGAAGTGAATTGCTGTTTGTTACGTTATCAATCAGGCAATCAGTCACTGAAAGTATTAGTACTATCCCCAGGAATAATGATTAGATTAAAATTGTCTCTCCTTGATATTAGATCTCTGGCACTGTTTTAAGGCAGTTACAACTGACTGCACACAACTCTTGCTTAAGGTACAGTGTCAACTCTGCACACCAGAAACAGCTGTGTCTCTCTCGTCCCCATCTATGGCCTTCATGTAGTGTCAGCTGCTCAGACCTTTCAAAACTACAACGGCAACAGCATCCTGCTGTAACAGCCAAGACCTCTTTCAGATCTATTTGATACAACGTAAAAGATTAAGAAGCGCCTCATTGCTTATCAGTGTTGAAACAAAGGGAAAATAAACTTAGTTCCAGTCATCTTTTATGCTCGCTTGTTTATATTGTTGCTAAATAAAAACAAAGATGATTACTCATCAAATATTGTTTTCAAAACAGGTGAAAAAGAAATGGAAATTTTTTATTAAGTCAGTTAGATCCATCTGTTTACGGTAACTGAATTTGTTGTAAGAATCTCAGTAGAGTGATGTGCAGCTACTATTGTTTAGTTGATTTGATATTTAATAATATCTTACTCTGAAAGTGAGATGAATAGTGGCAATAGTGGCCAATTAAAGATTGGCGGAAACACTTGTGCTTCAACACATTAAGCAATTTTAAATGAGTGCGAAAACGTTTATAAAAACTATTTACAGTTCTGAAAGAGATGCTTAAGAGATCCAAAGAAGTAATATGTTTTTTTTTTGGAGAATCAATCACAAAATCACTACACAGTTGTACAAAAATTATTAGGTAGATGTTTCTGACTACCTGTTAAACTCATGTCTACGGTTCCGGCCAGCTATCAGTGATAACAATAGCAGCAGATAGAGCGAGCTGTGTACTTTGAGGGTCTGTTTCCTTCTACTTTTCAATCAACTACAGTGTAAACAAAAGAATATCCTCTTATCGAGGTGTGCTTTTCGCACATAGGTATATATAAGAAGCCGAAACTTCAAGAACGAAATTGAAATTTTGAGGGAAATCAGGCGTCTAGAAAAGGAAGAAAAACATGTGATTCAAGCGTACGCATTCTGAAAACACTGTAACTGGTAAACGTTCTTCTTGTTTTCTTTTCTGTCCTATATAATGACTTGTCGCCCCTGTGGACCTTCTGTTAATGGAAATTTTTTTAAGAAAAATTAGGCAAGGGGAAAATACAAAATTCCAATTTTATTTAGACATTACAGTACAAAGAAAAGGAGCAAAAAGAAAAAAAAAGAAAAAAAAGGAAGAAGTATAAAAAAGGAAGCCTTTAGAACAGTGAATATCGATTTCTTTCCCTGTGTTTTTAAACTTAGAATATTAAAAAAAAAATAAAAAATGGAAATCGTGCGGATGGAGGGGTGAAATTACCCAGCCCCCAAGCCAGATGGAGAGTAATTCCTAGACACCTTCGCAGAAACGCCAAGGGGGTGGGATGGCCCGACCCCAATTCAGATCGAGAGCCATCCCGCGCTTCGAACCCGGTCACGATGGTCGGTTGTTATGTAAATTCCTCCCGTTGCTACCTAGGGGTCACGTGACGACGCTGTCTTAGCGTCCGTGTCGAGAGAGGGTCAAACAATAAGCTTCTTTCAATGGTTTATTTAACGTAAATTAAAGCTGTTCTGAACCTTTATTTTTCATTATCATATGGCTCAAGCCTTCTACTTGTGGATTAGACGGAAAAAAGGGTGTATTTGTGTGATTTCTTTGCGAAATGACTTATCCAAAAGTGGTACCTTAGAACCTAAAATCAGGTTACAGGCCCATGACTTCAATTAAAACTGACGTTAATTTTGTATTTCTGGGGTCCTGGGACGGTAGGAAGAATTTTTCACTTAGGGATCTCCACTGGGGGAGCAATTTTTGAATGACAAAATCAGAAAATACGTTCAAAATACTTGTCTGATATCACAAAAAGGATAATTTTCGGCATTCGTTTGATCAGCATGGCAAAAACCTTAAGTTGAAAATGAGGACTAGGTTTGATGGCGTCGTTTTCGCCGATTTCCTCAGATGAATCGAGGTAAGAAAGTGTCCCGTAAACTCGATTTTCCGAAGCTGCCCCTACGGCCGCCATCTTGAATTTCCTCTGACTCAATATCGAGTGTTTCGTTGTTAATTTATAGCCCTGGAGGAGCTCATAAATGGTGCGGGAAAAGTCGAAAATGCAGCAAGGAGAAAGGCCATGTGGGAAAGTGCGATTCAAAACGAGAAATAAATACATTCTGGGAGAAATCGCCATTTTTCGAACTTAATAAACAGCGCCAAACCCTCCGGGGCAGCTTTTGTCAGCTGCAACTCAAGGAGGATGCTTTGTCTGAGAAAGAGCAAGATGTCTTGGCTTTGCAAAGGGAGACACAAACTCTTGTACAGGAATCAGGTAGGTTCACGCTGATTATTAAGTTAGATGTAGCGAAAAGGTTAGACACCTATTTATGCACGTTCTTTATATATACCCGTTTTGCAGTACATGTATTTATATTGTTGTCTTAATAGTTGAGTTATCGGTTATCTCAGGCACCGGCCGAGATATTTGAGAACGTGATTGGAGTCTGAAATTTTCCGTTAAGACCCTTAAGTTAAAAAGGGGGCCTTAAAGTTAAGTGTCTTATATTTGTTTACAGACAAAAGACTAAGACACTCAAAAATAGAGAAAGATGAGCTGGACAAAGAAATTAGCGAGGCAGAGGAGAGATTGAAAGAACTCAAGGAAGCTTATGACAAAGTGAGAAAGCTGTTGGAACAGAAGGATTACTCAAGAAGACGAAGGAGTGTTGCCAGCACATCGTTTGAGATGATTAATAATTACAAATCAAGTACCAGATACAGGAGAAGAGAAGAAACCAAAAATATATTAGAATTTATTCATGGTGGTGCTGAACCATCATTGTATGGGGCATGGGATTTTCTGGCTGCATATGCCAGTGATGAAATTATGAGCAAACTAATGAGTAGTTATAAAAGGGGTAGGTTTCTTCAGGGTATTTATGGGAAAGCAATCAGTGATTATCAGAAATCAGAGGAAGCACTTAAACAGTCAGTTGCACTTAAATATCAAAGTTATTTATCTAGAAGAAAGTACAATCTTGTCTGTAAGACCCAAAATTCATTTTTTAATGCTGAGAAAGAAGTGTGGCTACCACGTAACATCAAGTGCCTTGGTGTAGACTTAAGGTTACCTAAGCTCAGCTTATCAGATGAAAATGTTGACAGGTTTGTTAAAAGTTTAGATATTGGTCATGTCACGCAGATTCCAGGAGTATCAGGTGTTTCTCGCACAGTGACAGGTTTGGTTTTTATGATTATTGATTTGCACTTAAGAGTTCCCCATCTTTCAAGTAAACTTGTCTGGTTCAGTGACAATGAGAATCATTTCATTTTTCAGTTCTCAGATGATGGAGCTCCCGAAACAAATGAGCTCACAATGTCCATAGGGAGTATGGTGTGCTGGAACTTTGGAGATCAGGTACGGAGCAGGGACTTCCAGTACCTGCTCCACTGTGTAAGTGTTAAAGAAAAAGATGCAATCATGCATGAACTCTGGAAGCAGCACACTGAAGAAATGCAAATGCTGGAAGGTAATGTTTTGTCTATTTGTAATAAACAATGCACTGTGGAATTTCAACCCGGTGCAGACATGTCATGGCAGAGCTGGGCTGCTAATGAACTCAACCAGGCAGCTACATATCCTTCCCCATATGCAAATGTTCATAAAGGAAACATGCAAACTATGGGGGGTAGTATTGGGTTTGGTGACAATGACACCTGGAAGCCATTCAGCATGGAAATGAGAAGCAATTTCACTGAAAAGGTTAATAATTTTGTTGCCTCTCTTCGTTTAGACCTTTCTGAAAAGAATAGAAATTCTAGAAAGTTGCAATTCATGGCTGAGAATGGTATTCGACAGCTTGGGCCTCCTAGAATTGGGTATTTTGCAGACAGGTTAAGGCCGGAGCCCATGCATTGTGAGATAAATGCCTGGCAGCACTATATCGATCTCATTTACCTAGAGGCCGTAAGGCGAGATAGGTTTAATCATTTTGTGTCTGTTTTGGGAGCCCCTTTAGGGAGAGGAGATGGAGATGCTGATGGGGGACAACCAAGAAAGACTCACTTGACAGTGTCAGGTATTGAGAGTGTTGGTGAACGTGCAAGACAGCAACAGATGTTGCAGCAGTCAGAGGAGGAATTGAAACAGCACCTAGAGACCGCAAGTATTCATCATGCAAGGCAAGTAGGAGGTAAGGTGGGTTGTGGACTGGGGTATTTAGCTTCAAGGGTCAGGGAACATTTCAGTGATGAAGGTAACAGGTATAATAAGTTACCAGTAAGGCTTATAGGTAATCAAGCCATTGCACTGGCTCGGTATTCCTATCGTTTAGTTGACAGTTTGAAATGTGACAATGAAACAGAGGCACAACAAATCCACCGACTGGCCCTCAGCAAGATAGGTGAGTATCTGAGGAATGCTGGGGGGCTTTTCAATAGAATAGAGACAAATTCAGCTCAGGTGCAGAACTGAAGGAAATGTGTGATATGTATTTTAACCTGATATCTTTGTTCTTTTCATCCAGCATTAATGTTACAACTTGGACAGTTGGATATGCCATTCCCTATCATGCAAATTTGCTGTTTAAAAAGTATAAGATTGGTTATGGCATTGTCTCTCTTCAGGCTAAGGAAGCCAAACATTCTGGAGTAAAGGATGATTTAACCTTAACTAACAGGTCCAATTTAAGTACTACCATTGGTAAGTGGTGGCAAGTGATCCGAAGCAACTATGTACGTTCATTTTATCTCCCAGAACATCAGCCCATGCCCTCTTCTTACACCTCACACTATCAGTCACGTTCCCCCCCACATTGCAACCAAGCAAATGTTTGCAATTGTGGTAGAGACAAAGAAAAAGATGAACTAAGATGTGAAATCTGTTTGTCCAGCATTGAAGTTGTGACCAGTGCAATCAACAGAAGGCTGACAGATTCAGTGCTGTCTGCATTAAAACCTGTGGTTTGCATGCAGTGTAATATTCGATTTGCTGACAAGTTATCATTGGCATCTCATTTAAAGTTCTGCAATGTTGTTGAGGTAAGACGTGTAGCTAGAAATCCAGCTTTGATGACAGTACCTGAATTAAAGCAAGCTTTACGCAGTAGACATTTGAGCACTGCAGGTAATAAAGAGATTCTAGTGAAACGCCTTGAAGGTGCATTGGCTGGGGAAGGATAGTACAATCATTTTCTTTGTTCAACAGGTAAGCTTGTCCTCTGAAAAGTAATATAAATTTGAATTTTATGTATCTTTGTTTCAGTTCACGATTTACAACATGCTGGTTATCAATATGATAACTGAGAAAATTATAATATCAGTGCACTTGTAATGTGAGAAATGTGCTCACAGTAGTAATAAAAATGCTTAAATTGATCTTCAGTTGTCCTGTGCAGCTATGTTTACATGAAACATTAGACTATTATTGCAAAAGTATGAAGGCAATATACATTTACTATTTTACTTCATCAGAGAAACACTGATATTGCCGAGAATACATATGACATGTACAATAATAATATTATTATTATTATATCAAAAAGTTTAGAAACCTAAGTTGATATTTTCCCACTGATCAATATAAAGTTGCATCTGAGAAGCATGGTTTAGCTTTTGGGTAATTTGTTAAAATGACAACAAAGAAAAATTATATGGGTTTTAGGCAACTCCATTTCACCATATAAATATGTAGTTAAATGAAACTCAGGATTTTTGAACTTTTAGTTTTTCTTGAGTTTTTTAATGACACTTAGCAAGATGTTTTTAGTTGTTTTAACAACAGCATCTGCATTTGCATGTATGGAAATGCATATCACTAAGTAAGGAGAAATATGACTCATATTTTGGGAGTGAAAGTGTTGAAGTGTTTCACTGAACTTTGAAGAGTTAGACAATTGTAAAAATACTGTAGTAATATTTTAATGTATAAATTTTATCAAATCAAAGAGGTACTATTGTAACCTAGTGTGCTCTCTCATATGTCACACATACATGTAACAATAATTATCTTTTTTACTGATATATAGTAAAATAACTCTTGAGAAAATGGTTTGTTTTGCTGTCTCTTTGTCACATTGCTTACATAAATGTTAGCCAATTAAGCCCCAAAAGTGGTCAGCATCTAATTTTTCTTTACAACATATATTTTTATGTTCTGAAACATGAGATTAAACGAAAGCAGACATCACTATCATTAAAGTTAGTGTCTTCAATGCTTTTCCCTAACTTCTGTAGAACCATAAGAAGTTTGTAGAGATGAACAATAATGAACATATGCATGTCCAGATATTGGGGCTTAAATGGTTAATAAAGCATGATAAAAGAATGTTTTGCTTGCAATTCTGAGAAAGCTGATCATAAAGTAAAATAAAAGGTTCAACTCATAATTGAGGCTGTCACTATTCTGATATTTGATATAAAGTACAGTATCCAAGGTCAAACAGAATGCAAGCAAGTCCTGTTGTTAATTCACCATTGAAAATTCAAGCCATGTCCAAATTCAAAAGCCTTTGCAAATTGGAATCCTTCGCAAATCCATCACGATCGTATCGCTGCACGTAAAATGTAATTGTTACCCTCTGTTGTTTCACTGTAAAAAACATTTGGAGCGGCGTACTTTGCGTGACAACAACAGTCGACTTCCCGCTATAGGTCTGGATCAGACGACCTTCCTCGGGGATTTTCTCGAAGTGCCGCTTCTTAAGAAAATTCTCCCCACTAAATCTAGCTGGAGACCATATTTTCTCCGCTGTGTCGGGCCGTGCGAGAGTAAGTATGATTTTCTCGCCACTATTCTTGGTTTCCACGGTGCCCCCATAGCCTTGAACCAAAACCCAAAGATGCTTAAAAATTTGGAATGGCATAAAAAGCACAATGGGGGCCATGAGACCGGTCATTCTCGATCGTCCGAGCTTTGAATAAATTAAATGACCGATTTCCTTCAAATATCCATCCAACATTGGACCTACAAGCTCCAGCTTGTTACCAGTTAATTCTTCTAGGACAGGATCAAGATTTCTCATCCCGTAGTTTGGTTTGTTCTCCGCAAAACGAACCTTTCTCAACCATTCCTTTTCAGTAGAAAACTTCATTTCTATGGCATTTGTGTTCCAAAATCTTACTCCCCTTTCCGTCTCATCCTCCATACCGAAATGCCTTAAATCTATTTTGTTGATGGTGTTCGTCGTAACAGTATTTGCCGCCATCTCTAAAAAGGATTTTGTTTATCTCCCGCCAACTGCCGCTGACGGCTTCTGCGCCAGCGCGCATTAGAGTTGCGGGAGGAAAACCCATGGCAACCGACCACCGTGGGTACCTATTGCATCCTAGTCTTCTGATCTATCCACTAGACCACGCCTGCTGCACGAGATATTATGTGGAAAAATTAGGGTAGTCTATTGTTCTAAGTTTGATTTCAAACTGCGCTTGCGCTCCCTATGACGTCATGCCCAGTTGCGCCAACTGTTCCACAAGGGATTTCAGTGCGCTTAATGCATGTTGCTGTACGAGATTTTGCGCTTTCGACGGAACTCGGTTTACCATAGTCGACTAGTTCAGGCTTCAGCTTAAAAGACAACGCTGTTTTGGTTGATCTTGACCACATATGCATTTCAAAATAGGAGAACAACACTGAGCCGCTCAATTAACATTTACGGAACCCAATATTCAATTTCAAGAACCACCAACGCCTTTCTACGTGAGTTTAATATCAAGCTTTGATCAGACAAGCAGCCGTTAAACTGCAGATGCAGATATAATTCACACTTATCGCTGAATCGAACCTCAGCCCTGTTGAATATTAAACGAATCAATGCCAAAGATCTGGGGGCATGTTTCAAGTTTGAATTTTAATAAATTCCTTTTTTTAATTATGTTATCAATTTGTTTTATCGCAACACCTATTGTTTTAAACACTGAAGCTAGTGGTCTCCCTGTCTTAAGTTAGTGAAAATAAGCGAAGAATGAGCAGCCGTTGTTTGTACGGCATCTCGCCAGTTCTAGTTCTTAGTATCCAGTGAGTTGCGCGCCTCTGAACTCTTTCTAAGATCGTTCTCAAATTGTCATTAGCAGGGGACCATACCTCTGTCGCATAAGAAAGCTGGGACTTCACGAGAGATAGATAAAGGGTCCGTCTGACTTTGGTCTCTGTGATAAGTGGATGAGTTCTCTTTTATAGACCCAACATTCTATTGGCCTTGAGTACTATAAGCATAACGTGCGAATCCTACAATAGAGTGCTGGAAATGGTAACACCAAGATCTTTTTCTTCCTTGACGCATTTAAGTTTACATCGCCAAGGCAACAATCGTAAGTTACGGGAGTTTTCTTCCACGTGACTGTTAATACTTTGCACTTGGAGGCGTTAAACTTCATATTTGATTCAAGGCTCCAGGTGTTCAAGCTTGTCAGATCCAGCTGGAGAATGTCACAGTCCTTCACTGTTAAAATACTACGGTGCAGCTTGGTATCATCAGCATACAGACAATTCTGGTTTGCTCGTGGATGGCATCAGGAAGGTCATTGATAAATATTACAAAGAGGAGTAGGCCGACAATAGGGAGTTTAAGAAACGACGACAGCTACGACTGCGACAATCCCACAAAACAATAATATGATTGGTTAAAAGAGTATAAATAGCAAGTATAGTAGCGGTCCCCTGCATAACGACGAAGTGAAATCACCAAATTTGAGGTTTTGATGACAACGTAAGCATGTAACAGAGAGTCTTTCATTCTCCAATTTCACTCTAATAACTTTTTTTTGTTGTCAAACTGCATTGGATATTAAAAACGCACGAAATTGCAATATTCCGCGATATTTGTACAGTTGGTTATTGTACGGTGGGTTATTTGTATTGACCGGTTGGCTACGATGACGTTGATACGGTGGCCCACAACTGTCACAAAAAAAATTGCTCACATCAAAAACAAATTGCTCACATCAAAAACAAATTGCTCACATCAAAAACAAATTGCTCACATCAAATTCAATTTGCTCACATCAAAAACAAATTGCTCACATCCAATTCAAATCCTCACATCAAATTAAAAAAAAATTCATTACTCACTGGTCAGCGGCTAACTTAAAAAGACTATCCCCAGTTTTCACTCGATTTTTCACTTGACCGCCATAATTTTGGTAAGTCATTATAATCGGGCATACACCAGGTACTTACCCATTTTATCGTTCGAGTCCCGTTGTTTTGAGTTTTGTAGCTATTTGTGAACAGATTGGCGGAATCAGGATCAGTAAATGTATCGCAGTACTTGTGGCACCGAAATTGCCACAGATTTAAAAATAGTTGTGGTTTCTTTGCCTTTAGAGTTTGAATCTCACGAGTATGTCTGAGCGATTTTCCTCTTTTGTACAATATGATGGGAGGCTCTTTGTATATCTCACTCAGTAAAGGTTGATCGTGTATTAAATGCCATTTGCTCAATAAGGTTTTCTTAAGAATACTTTCGCTCAAGTTCTCTAAGTTCCAATTTGTTTATCTCCACGCTACGGTAGTGAAATTTCTTTAACGCTCCTAGCAGTTTATGCTCTGCGTCTTTTCTTATCTTATAGATGTCAGATTGAAATTCTGGATCTGGTCTGATCTTTGCCCGTGCACTGTATCTCAGTGTTCTAGGGCAAGTATGTTTGTCTCAATGCCTGTAGTATGGCAATAGATTCCACAGATTTTTTTACTGACATGTACATGGCAGCCTTTTCGTCAGAGCGTTAACGCTTTCTGGCTCTACCGTAATTGCCTTTGCTACTGTCACGTATGTGAGTTTTTTCTTTCCGTGTTTCGCGGTTACATTTACGGCTTTCTCTTGGCGTTTGAGTATTAGTGATTCCTCCTTGAGAACTTTGGATCATTTCTGAAAGAGGCGTGCCTGGCATGTTCGTCTCTTCCTCGCTCAGTTCTATAGCGCTATCGCTACTTTTTGTTGGTGATGGATCCGGCAAGAGGTTACTATCGCTATTTAGTATGTTCTCCATCAGTACTGAATTCTCAAGCAATACTGCAGTTTCGGTTCTATGTTGAACCTCGTCAGTTGCTCCTATCAGTGATGTTTCTCTAGGCTGACGGGGAGAAACGCGGAAAGAAAAAGCACATAGTTGTGGGCCACCGTACGTTGAAACGTAAGTTGACAGAGAAAAATACAAAATTGATGACATTTTCAATTCCTTGAAATAGGTCCTCGTTAAAATTTATCAGTTTAAAAAGAATCATATAGAAGGGTATTAAATTTCGCGGTATAATTTTCGCGAGAACTTTTTTCGCGTGATTTCGCGATTTGTTTTGGCCGCCTCAATCTTAGTCTCCCAGGTATGGAGCGTTATTAGAGTCAAATTTAGAAAACAAATTATGTTATGGTGTTTGATATTTCATTCGGCCGAACTACAGAATTATGTTCCAGCGTTGCATGGAATTATGTTCGGCTCTTTCAACTTCAACAAAAAATGCTATTAATTATGTTCGGCTCTTTTAGAATTGAGTTTTGTCCAATTTTGTTCGGCTCCTCCGAATTATGTTCGGAACGCGGCTTCTCGAATTATGTTCGGCAAGTAGACTGGTAGCCTCGCGATAAGAAATTCACGAGGAGTCCCGGGGCGAGAAACATTTCCCGCGCTCTCTATAATTTATTCTAATTATTACCAGTGTTCGTGCACTGTTCTGTCAAACATGGCGGACAACAAACGTGGAAGAGGCGATCACGACGAAAACCAAGAAAATCCAAACGAATGCAAAAGTGCTAAAGCAATTAAACTTCTACGGGAAGTTACCTCGCTTCTCAGTGAGGGTGATAGCGAACCAGATCAACCGGCAGCTGAACAGATTCGTCAAGCACATGGCCAAGTTGGAGCAAGTGGTATTGTGCAAAATTTCCGCAAACTGTTTGCCCCCTACAGTGTTCATAACAGTACTCCTTTGTCATCTTCGAGCCAGTAGGAAATAGCAAGGAGTGACAGGCCTGCACGACTTCTAACAATGAAAACTTTTGTACCATGTAATATGTGACCCCTTTAGAGTTTTGCTCTTACGAGTATGTCTTTTAGGGATTTTCCTCTTTTATACGATATTAGTGGTGGCTCTTTGAAAATTTGCCGTAGAGAAGACTGATTTTGTATCAAGTGCCATTTCTCCATTAAAACATTTCTGAGGTTGGGCACTGATGGTTGATATTGTGTTACAAAGGGCAGGAGTTCTTTCTGGCTTTCATTTCTCTGTCGTAGCGCCGATTCCCTTTCTGTGAATTTGACATCTGAAAGGAGTGTCTCGATCAGATGTTTTGGATAACCTCTAGCAAGGAGACGTGATTTGAATTTGTAAATGTTCTCTTCAAATGTTGTTCTTGAAGAGTTAGTTCGTAAAAGTCTTAGAGCTTCGCCTTTCACAAATCCCTTTTTGACACCCGATGGGTGGCTAGAGGAAATATGAGTGTATTGAAAGGTTTCAGTTGGCTTAAAGTGTGTTTTTATATCCAGGATGAAATGAAAACCTATGATATGAGTTACATGTCAGAAATCGACTCGTCCGCCATGTTTGATAGAACAGTACACGAACACTGTTAATAATTAGAATAAATTATAGAGAGCGCGGGAAATGTTTCTCGATCCGGGACTCCTCGTGAATTTCTTATCGCGAGGCTACCAGTCTACCTGCCGAACATAATTCGAGAAGCCGCGTTCCGAACATAATTCGGAGGAGCCGAACAAGATTGGACAAAACTCAATTCTAAAAGAGCCGCACATAATTAATAACATTTTTTGTTGAAGTTAAAAGAGCCGAACATAATTCCATGCAACGCTGGAACATAATTCTGTAGTTCGGCCCAATGAAATATCAAACACCATAACATAATTTGTTTTCTAAATTTGACCCTAATAACGCTCCATACCCAGGGGGCCGTTTTTTGGATGTCACGCAACGTTCCCCCACTAAACGGCTGCGTTTCAGCCTATTATTTGATAATAATGCCAGTGATACGTAACCGTATTTTGTGAAATTTGATACTTGCGTCGGTGAGTGTTGAGAATTTACAACCGCGCAATAATTTCCGCGTTTTCTTCTCTGGTAGAGAGAACTTGCGCATGTCCGTGTCTGCTTAGGCAGGTGTGACCTTGCAGCAAATTTTCTGTATTTTTTTTACTCTCAGTCACGTCCCCGCTGCAACGATTTTCTACAGGGCACGTTTCAAATGATGGCTTCGTATTGAGTTCAGCATGTGTTTCGGTGGACTGTAGATTGACTTCGAACCATTGACCGCACTAAGTTTGTAACTTGACTCTCTCGCCAGTTGTTTACTGCAAAGCGATGGCGAATAGATTCAGGCAATTCAGGTTGCTTTTGTGGAAGAATTTCTTGCTCCAAGTAAGTAAGCGTATGAGAAATCCTTCGTCTTTATGTTAGGCTTGTAAATAGTTGTTTGTTAAAGTGAGTGTACATAACTCTTTCGTCTTAGTGTGCGAAGAACCGAAACCTTTTGTTCGAGCCGGTCGAAAGCTAATCTTGGAACTTCTGCTCCATTCGGATTCTACAAGGCTGTGGTTGTCATCTTAAGAGGCCCTCTCAATCGATCATATTTTCTTATATAGCATTTATCTGGGAAATTTACATGTAACTGTATTTATATATTTTTCACATAACGAGGTTTCACGAAATATAGGTGTTAATGCGAATATACAAAGTTAAAATGTTTTCCCAAGCTGGCCGTTGTCGCTATTTTTTCTTCTATTGGTGTTTTGATCGCTATGAGATCTCTCATAAATTTACCATGTATAACCAACACCCGAACTAGAATCAACTATCTTTTCTGCCGGTTGTTTAAAATGTGTTTTAATTATTTGCAAACAGCCGTGTCAATTTTTGACTTAACTTTAAATTAAGCCTGTCGGGGTCTTTGATACTTGATACATGTAGCTCGGGTGTTCACGGTACAGTATTGGATAAAAAAATTTTAATATTTTCCAACTCAGGCAACCTCCAACTCAGTGACCTTTGAATTTTGAGCAATCTAATTGGCTCATTATCTCAGGATATTCAACAGTATTTCCTGTCTCTTTTTTGCTCTTGAGCTATGATTCTCTGTGCCTGCAATACTGTATTTTAGGTAGTTGATATTTCCTACCATTTCAAAGCAAAAAAAAATCTGTCACATTATAAATTAATGAACAGGAAAATTGCATGATAGTAGATATCATTATTTACTGAAAATTATTAAAATTTATAAATGATACATAATCTATTGCAAGTATGTCAAATTTTGAAACCATTTTCATGGTAATCTTTGTAGTTTATCTGTTTAATGAAGTTGTCTATTGTATAGTGTTTGATGCTTCTATTAGTAATATGTAATCAAATTATTTTAAATGCAATTTAGAATGGATAAGCTGAAGTAAATTTTTCAAACTAGAAAAATTGCACAAGCCAATAGGGCAAGTATAATTTGCCATCTTTGAAAAACTTTCTACTGCTTTTATTCTTTTATTCTTATTGTCATAAACTTTCAAAAATTTAATTTCAACTTTCTGCATTCTTTTGGATTAATTGACATGTCCTCAGCCAATCAGCATATTGTCATTTTTGTATGCTTATTATTTTTAAAATCCACAATTCTTTGATGCAAATCCCTGACAACATGTGTTCTAATTTGCCTCCATTCCCATAGAAACGGAGGCCCATTGGTACAGCATTTGAGATTGGTATACCCATAGTGGTAATGGGTATATTGATACTTATACCCCTGTAAGTATAGTTTATCAATGAACTTTTACTATACAACTAAGACAGTTCATAGAGCCAATAATTGAAGTCAGCCAATCAGATTCCTTGGTTTGTGGTGCTGCAGGGGCCAATATTTAACCGGTATCGGACCAGGTAATGCCCCGAAAAATCCTGTGTAATTCAAAGTTGTATTTTCGTCTTTCAAATCAAGTTCACAGAACTTTAGTTGAACTTTTTTTGTCACCAATCAGTGCAAAACTCCTAAATGGATAGCTAGAAAGACAAAATCCCCTTCAACACCTTTTTTCAATCTTAGAATACAAATTTTCAGGCTGAAATTTTTTTCACTGCACAAAATCTAACTAGAGTTTCCAATTGTGTAATAAATCTCTTTTTAACTAAGCTTTTTGGGAGCCATACCAGGAAAATATCACTAGTCCTCCGTCTTTAATGAACTGATCTCGCTGTGCTTGGTCGATACTGTCAAGACCTTGGCCCCACATCCTCCCAGTACAGCCCTTGCACTTGCTTAATAAGATATACATAATTATATGTGTGTGTATATATTACATAGAAATATTTTAAACTTGTTTTTGGGTTTGCTCAAGTACTGCAAGTAGAAATTTACCAAAGCAATAACAGTTGTCATTTGATTTAAGTATGTAGATGATGACTTGTCAATCTAAGTCAAAGTGGATCTCTGTGTAAATAAGCAGTAATAACTATTTGAATTGGTTGTAACATATTTAAAAACTTTGAAATTTGAACTTTGAACTTCAATTCTAATTGTGGTGCTGCAAGGTCTATGAAGACTATGTAATTAAGTGACATTTTTTTGTTTATGTTTCACTTTCAAAAATCGAACAGTCAAGTTTACTCTGACATTTCTTCAAAGTCCCAAAATTGCTTCCAATGGTCTCTGGATCCTTTCCATGCTCATCCTTAATGCGGTTGCTGATTGTTGATCACTTATATTCCTATCCACACGTTGATGTAGGTATAGACTCGTGAAGCCAGCATAGCCTGCATCACACAGACCACACTTGTAATCATAAGAAACATTTTATTGTTTCACAGTTGGAGATTTATCTTCCTTTGGTTTGAATTGTCCTTTGATCTTCTGACTTGTGTAAACAGGCTGGACAACGGCATCAATCGTTTGACTGAGATCACCAAGTTGGTGTCTTACCGCATTCACCGATGTTTCACTTTACTCAAAAAAATCCTGTACATGCATGCCTATATTTTTGTGTTCAACAGTTTGTGGTGTATTTTATTTTCTGAATTCCAGTACATTTCTGGGAATCAATGCATGCCATCAAACCCCAGTCAATTTTCTGTATATATTTCTGTTCTGCAAGCAGTGGAACACAGTCCCTGTTATCTACATGGGCCTTTCCTTTTCACTTTTTATTTTCTTCCAAACTCCAGGGCAATTTCTGAGGGTCCATGTACACTTACAAAAGTTCCACTGTGTGAAATATTGTGACACTGTCATGGTTTAATACTGACATTATGTTAAATGTGCTTTTACCATTTTTAGTACAGCACCTGATGCAACGGATGAATGTTTCTGTGAGTTGAACTACAGTATAATGCACACTTGATGTCACGTCCCAAGAGAAACACTGAGTTTAAGTTTTGTTTTCTGAGAGTCCTGATGTTTTCTGAGATGAAGTGGAGGAAAACATCAGGAGTTGAGGGAAAACAAAACTAACTGGTTTCCCGAGGGACCTGATAGTAAATGTTTTGTCATATTCTTTAGACTTTCACTTCAACAGCAATAAAAAATAGAGTGAATTAAAGAAAGTTGGAACTTATAAGAAAACGAAAATGCTGAATACTGTAAATGATTTACCAAATACCTGATATTAGCTTTCAGAACAAGTTCCTTTTTGTCTTGAGCCTCCTCATTTGTATTGCTGTGTTCATTCACGAAAGTAAAAAGTTGCCTTGTTTTTCATGCATCCTAGTTATCACATCATCTTTTACCATACCCTGACCATGTGCTGTTGTAGCCGGAACAGGGTACAATAAATTATCGCTGAATTGTTCCCTACTTGGGGTCCTCTTTGAATTTAGTCAAGGCCACTTGATCAAGAATCAGGCAATCAGGCAGTCCCTATTTAGTTGAGTGAACGTCTAGGAATATAATAAAAAATATTTATTGTTTCATAATACATATATTAAGTAGCTGAAACATCATTATGAAACAGTGAAAATAACACAAGTGTGAATTTTTGTGCTACAAATCACCTTCAGAAATCCTTATCAAAGCCATTTGATTACCTGTGCTTATCATGCTCATCCTCTAGATAATTTTTTCTCCATGGTTTAAATCTGTTGACAGAGTGAAATCCACCTAATTCATGACCAACAAAGAATGATCAAGAGACACGCATCACAAATTCTACCAATAATAATTATATACATGAAAAAATTACTCGATTCTGATTGGTTGAGAGCAGTGCAGTTCAGATGTAACACCAGTGCAAAAAGTGTAACACTAGTGCAAAACGTGTAACACCAGTGCAAATTACACATCAATAATGGATTATGATATTCTTTATTTTTAAACAAAACCCTTTGAGTTTGTAGCCTTATCAGCTGATCTTCATCAGCCAATCTGTAAATAAAGTGTCAAATCTGCGTCAAATGCTCACTTCCTGTCTGCAATGAGATCTTCCGGCACTTCCTCCAGGCGAATTATTAATAAGTAATCATACAGTTTTTCTCGTTCAATTTGGAATTAATTTGCACTTGTGAGTTTTTCAAAAAGCTGAAATTGCACTCGCCAAAGCGGCTCGTGCAATTTCAGCTTTTTGAAAAACTCACTTGTGCAAATTAATTCCAAATTGAACTCAAAACCGTATGATTACCTTTACTAATATCATTGTGATTCTCTTGCAGCAAATTCTAGGACTTCTGAGGTGCAAAAAGTTGTAGCCGTTGGTTTTGCAGAAACACCTACTTTAGCATATTATCCCGCAACAAAAACAGGTAATTTTCACTTTTACATTGACTCAATTGTATGTTGATCATGCATAGGTAATTTTTATTTGCTTCTTTCTCGTATAACGTGATCTTTTTTCCTGTGGCTAGTGTCCACCTTTATCAGAGATAGAAATGTACTGTAGGATGGTATTTCCATAAAGGTGGTCAGTGGCTACGGAAAATTTAATAAGAAAATTAGATTAGTCAATACTATAAAGACGCTAGAAATATTTATACAACTCATTACTTAAGGGTGCATAATATGTATAAGGTAACTTGCAAACCAAGTCAATACTATCAGAACACTTCTTTTATGTTTCACCTGAAGACCACATGCATGTAGAAATCTGAGTTAAAACACAACCTAGAGTGTCTGAGATTGTTCACTTTAAGAAAGCATGCCAAAATGCTATGATGAATTGTCATTTCTAACAATAAGCAGTAAATACACAGCCATTAGCACTACTAACAGCTCTAAATATACCTGTACATCCACGGTCCGATAAAAGGTACCATAAAAGGCCAGGTATAAGCCACACCCATAGATAACCTACACCCCCAATTTGAAAGCTCAAATTTTGGTAAAGACTATAAAAAAGCCTGCAGTTCAAAATAGGCAACAGTAGTTTTTTGAAAGAAGTTTTGTAATGAATATTAATGAAGCCCCAATCGCAGTTGGTGCCGTAAATAAGCCGCAGCCATGATTTTGACTAGTATTTTGTGTCAAATGGTGCAGCTTATACATGGACATTTAGGGTTAGTGTGAAATTTAAATACAGATATGAGAGCTTAAAAAGCACATTCAGGATAATTCTTTTTGAATACAATTTGATGATTGTATGCTCTGAACAAAATAGAGAAAGTTATCGGAGAAAATGCTTTTTAACCTGGGTGCTAAAAGGAGGATGGAAAACCCACTGTGGAATAAACTGGAAGAATGTTCCATGCAATCCATGAAACTATCAGTAAAGTTGGATATATCAAAGACATGATCATGCTTTTTAAGAGTGAAAAAAATAGTAGCTCAGTTTCTTCTGGAGCTGGATTGCTGGGGCTTAATTGCTCATTTTGAAGGTAGAATTAACTCCTGAGGTCCAAATAAGGAATCATCCTAACTAGAAGTAATACTCAATATGGGTGCTTAAGAAACAATTGATTAATTATTATCAAAGTATTATTATTATTATTATTATTATAGTCATTAATAGTATTATTATTTTTATTATATTATTATGTTGTTATTATTATATTCTTATTATTATTATTGAATAATTATTAATTTCATAGAAAATTTTATTATTGTCATTTCTTGCATTACTGTTTTTTTATGGTCAGTGTACAATCTTATGGCTAAAGCAGAAGAAATTGGTGGTTTTAAGGCAGTGAATAGAAGCGTTAGCACAGGGAAACCCTGGTCATCTGCAGAGAGCATGGTTGATGAAGTTGCTGACAATGAGGATATTTACCATGGAGGTGAGAGATTGTTTAACTGTGAAATACATTGAAACCTTTATGAAGCAAATACCTTGGGAACCTTCCCAAGTCAGTATTCTCCAAAAGCTCCAGCAACCGGCAAACACTGCTGGCTAGTCGTCATGAATGTGCCAGCTACTTGTATAACTTATTTAAAGCTAAAGGACAAACACTGGCAAGCAGATGATTTCATCTAAAGCTGTTAATCTTTGGAAGTCTATCCCACGATACCTTTAAGATTTGAATGTCTACACTTTTTCTAAAAATGTCAACAGTACTTACTATCTAAGCAAAACTCAAAATAACTGTCTCTTGAAATTAGGTAAGTATTATCTCTCGCTCTGTACCGGTATACAAAACTTCCTTCCTACCTAGAACTTGTCCTCTTTACCTCTACTACATTTTACTTTACTATAATTATTATTTTTAGCTTTGTTCTTTGTTTCCACGCTCTTTCTGTTTTCTCGCCTGTATTAAATCTAACATTGATAGGTAACATGGGGGCCAACTAGGAAACTGAATGGTCGATTTGACAACCATGCTCAAGCAATTTTACTTTATGCAATGGACATTATTGAAAACTATAAAATGTTTGTGACTAAATTAAGTAACTACGTCAAGAGGAAATATAATAATATAAAATTGCTGCTAATACCACAATATGAATAAAAGAAATCAAATGAGACTAAATAAAGTTACCATGCCTATGGTTAAAATTCCCTACCTGGACTTTCACAATGCACAACCCCCTCCCATAACAGTGCCCTGATAAGCAGCTGCGCCGAGTAAAAGCAGGCCTTCTGATAGGGTGCGATAAAAAAATGCAAATTATGCAAAATTTGCAGGGCAGATTATGCGATTATAGAGGCCAATTATGCGATAAATAATGAAGATTATGCGATTTTTTCTGAGCAATTTTAAGCTTGTTTTATAAGGTTTCAGGATAAGAAAAACACTTTTTTGCTGCTCTTAAGACATTTTGAATGCGTTTCTGCTGTGAAACAATTTTATTGTGTAAAACTAAACTCAACCTCGTTCCCAGGGTCCTCTCCTACTCGGCCCCCGAATAGGAGAGAACCCTGGGAACGAGGTGGAGCTACACTGAAACACGATGCTGACGTCTGTCGGCACACCTGCAGTGCAAACCTAACATTGTCTGTGATGAAAAAATAATGTAAGAATACTCAACGCATCAGCGAAATATTCCTAGCTAGCACTGCCTTACGTTGTAGAGTATATTCCCGTTTCAAGTGATTTTTTAGACCAAGTAGAACCTGAGATAAATAAATGTCTTAGTGATCTGTTCAATTCATGGTGCCCCATAATTAGTTGATAAAAATATAATTGTCGGCACGCATGTAAACAAAACACTGACAAAGATCAGGAGCCCAGGATCAGGGTAATGGGCTCCTACAAGTATAGAAATAATACCAAAATACTCGACGCATCCCGTTTCAAGCAATTTCTAAGACCCGGAAGATCACGAGATATTGTTTCTTGAGGAAATTGCGAACCGAATTTTGCAAGTTTGTTCAATTCTCAATAGTTTTCAGTGGTTCTGAAAACTTGCTAATAGCACGCTGAAAAGTATTTTGTTAAGCAAAAAACAAGGAATAAAGTTTTCTTCGATTCTAATAATTATAGAAGGCTAACTGACTCAATAAGTTTTAAAAACATGTATTATTTACGATGTGTTTCCATGACTCAATTACGAGAAATACGAGTTCAATTAAAAAATGCCTGAAAAAGGCTCAGAGCAATTTTCAAAGCGCTCCATCGCTTCAAATTTTGTGAGTTCTCTAACTATTTTGTTTAATTTTCTTTTGTTTTTGTGTGCGGATTATCTGCAAGTACGTGTTCTGACAATTCCCTTTTTTCCTTTTGGCAAAAATCTCCCGTGGGGGTAGTCCGCCGTGCGGGTAAACGGCCGGAAATTACAGCCATTCAGATTGGCTAATCTGAACAAGGGGCGTGTTTGTGTTACACCAATAGGCGACTCTTTAAGAATGAGACTCGTACCAGGTCCTTGACATTCAAAATAACGCCTTAACTTCGAATGAATACGAAATCGAAGGTGAAAGGGTCTTGTTAGCCTTTTTCCAAGGTAAATCATCTTGAAAATGGCGTATTTTTGCAGGAATTCCAAAAAAACTTGTTGATTCATGCTTTATTTTATGGACGTTGTGCGTTATTTTTTGAATTATGCGATTTTTCATGAATTGTGCGATCGGATGCGATTTGAGGTCGATTGTGCGAAATCGCACCATCGCGTAATATCAGAAGGCCTGTAAAAGGCACGGTCGGCGCCTTTTCAATAAATGCAGTGCCATCTACTTTCATTTCCTCTCTTTCTACTTAAAATTTTCTGGAGAACCCTGAACTTGTCCTCTTTATAGCTGCTATCCCATTGATAAAGGTTTGTAAAGGTTGTGCACTGTATGTTAATGATTAACATTGGACAGTTTCTCTATGCTGTAATGGGTGTTAGGTAAACTTTTGTTGTGGATGATAATCATACGTAAACAGTTTGGTGTAATCTTCAGGTTATTGACAGCTAAATATGTAGAGGTATCACCATTTCATCAGATCTTTCAAGGACGTAATACATGGTAAATTCAGTCCAGCATCCGCTCAACAGAGGTTTTTAACGACGTCAATTATCAAATATAATTCATGGTAGTGTCCGCACTGAATAAGGGTTTGTTATAAAAGTATTAAAATAATTATGAGACACTAATTTCAGGACCAGACCAATTGTCCGCTTAATACAGGGTGTCCGTTTGAATGGGGTCCACTTTGTAGAGGTTACTCTAACATCAAAAATGAAAAACACAGAAACCCATTATGGAAGGCTATCCTAATAGATATTTATATAGAAGAAACGTAAACTTTCAGATATATGTTTTCTTTTATCTTCAAAATGTGTAGTAAAAGTATCCTGCATTTGCAGAACAAACAGAAAGTTTTGTGCATGCAGAATAATTAGATACAAGTGTAATAATGATAATGATAATGATATTGATAAATTTAATAAATGATAACAATTATAAAGAGGTAATAATAATTATAGATAGCTCAATTGAAAATAGTTAAGATAAATAGGTTTTTGCCACAAGGAATCTATTTGGTAACTGTTCAAGTTTGGTAGTGTTGGCTTAATTGCAGGAGAAAGACCCACAAAGCAAAGAGAGAAACAATAACAAAATGATTCACCAGGTGACTGCAGGATTCGAACCAGGGTCACATAGGTCACGGGGGGTGGGCCGGGGGTGCAAATGTTCTCACCACTGCGCCACTCTACCCCCCCCCCCCCAGTATGTGCAGGCGTGAGCAGAAAGGCAGAGTTTGCACAACTGCTCTAGAGTTCTCTGAATGATTGATGCGATAGTAGTAGCGGGATAGCCATAGCCTCTGTTCATTTTCTTTTATTTTACTAGAAATATGACTCTCGCAAATACCTCACGAAGATAGTTTTTTAAGAACTCGTATTGGTTTTTCCTATCAAGGACAAAACCCCAATTTATGTATTTACTTATCATATCATCATTAGCATTTTTTTTACTTTAAAATGACTTGTAATTATTATTATGATTATTATTATAGTATTATCATTATTGTGGTTATTATTATTATTATAATTATTATTATTATAATTATTATTATTATTTATTATTATTATTATTATTTATTATTATTATTGGTATTGATATTATTATTATCGTTATATTTTTTAAGTTTAACCTAAGTAACATTTCAATTTTTTGTTTCTTCCTTTGTACGTGTATCAAGCCATAGTATTTGATATCAAAGACGAGGCACAACTTCCTAAACGGGTCAAGTATTCTATTCGTCTGTCCAACCAGCTCGGCGGCTACTGGTCTACAGACTCCGTGTACCCAGCTTACCAAGTGGTTGGCCCAACTTAGTATGTAACAGTACCTTATCAATAGTAAACATATCAAGCTGCCCAATTTTTCGAACCCTCCTGTCTTTCGAACCTCATTATTACTCGAACCAATTTTCGTTGCCCTCTAGGTAATTTTCTATGTAATTTTGTTCTCGATAACTCGAAACTCCAGACAATTCAAACCAATTTTCGTTTCCCTTGAAGGTTCGAGAAATCGGTATTCTACCGTACTTATTTTTGTGGAACAGATTCTGTTAGGCAACTAACCTGCGATCAGGCGATTTTTTTTTGGTTTTTGGTTTTTTTGTTTTTTTGGCGGGGGAAAAAAAATACGCCTGATACAACTGTTTATCAATTCGTCTGCATCTAGTCCAGAATCTGGACTTCTTTCTGATTGGTCGTGAAACAATAGACAACATGAACCTTTATGCTGATTGGTTACCTGTAAAGAGGTTTCACATCCGGTCTAAAAATACTCTGAGCAAGACGAATTTTCATCATGGCGGCGGTAGTGCAAGACAGAGAAAGCGAGTTTGTATCAGCTTTAGATGCGTCTCTCGAGGGTTTTGTGCACAGAACTCTTAAAGAGCAACAAAGGGAGTGTATTCGGCGAATTGTTTGTGAAAAAAAAGATGTTTTCTCTGTGCTTCCCACGGGATTCGGCAAAAGCGCCATCTATCAGTTGATACCAAAAGTGTTGTCACATATGGGGCAGACTGCAGATGGCATTAAAACAACTGTTGCTGTAGTAAGTCCCTTGGACTATATTCGACCAGGCAGAATTCAATTGAAAAAGCGTTTTCCTCGATTTACTCCCACCTTCTGCTCTCCGGGACGAAGAACCTCTCTGCTTTTTAGAACCGGGAGTTAATTAATAATTCTCACTGTAAAGACGTTTATTTCCACCACCGCTACATTCATCGTCGTTTGTTTCGCTCGCAGAAACGATCTTTGACATAAATCCTTCTTCCAGCTCGTGAAACATAGTACAACAATTGAAAATTTTCCTTGCACATTTTTTACACAGTGACGAGTCACTTTCTGAGGTAGAATCAATATCTATTCCGACGCTCTTAACAAGATCGGAGAGGATGACAGTTCCAGTTTTAGAAAAACTTTTCCCGCAAAACTCTTTGTTTTTCGGTGGCTTAAAGAGAGGAACAGTGCCTTCTCCAGATGAAACATTAATCGCACAAAAGTGGCATGTTTTGTTCACCTTCTTAGGAAAACTCGTCTTAAACTGCCATACGACACGACGCAAAATAAGCCTGCTTAACTCGCTTCTGCACAGCTCAGACAACGAAGCTACTTCCGGTAAATTCTGATTGGTTCACGCTTGTCTGTAGACGTGGCCCACATTCCCGTTGACAGATCCTTTAATTAGGGGGCGGCAGACGAATTGACAAACAATTGTATCAGGCGTATTTTTTTCCCCCGCCAAAAAAACAAAAAGACCAAAAACCAAAAAAAAAAATCGCCTGATCGCAGGTTATTAGGCAACTTTCGAGCAACTTTTTTTGATTTTGAGTAACTTTTCGAATAAGAATCTTTTTTTTTCTTTTCTTTTGCTTTTGAAAATGGTGCAGACCTTCAGAGCTTCCATCCCCCAAAAGTTTAAAGAAAGTGTAAAGTGATCGAGAACGGTATCCAGTCGTTTCGTACCCACGACCAGTTCGTACTCAGACGATTCGTACCCAATCTGGGATGGTTCGTACCCAACCCTCTGGACGATTCGTACCATGGTCAACATTCTCAACAAAATGCATCTTTGAGAATGATTAAAGATCAAGATCAATCGAAGTTACCTTGAATGATGTTGACTGTTTATCCTCCTTGAGTCATAAGTGCATTTTGACAAAGAAAACCGAGAACACATCCAGATGGATGCAAAAGTCAATCAGCAAAACCTCTGTTTATTGACCGGGATCAATTTGAGTGAATGTATAGAAGGGTCAAATTTGATCGCAGCATGTATTATTTGCTATATTTGCAGCATGTCTCGTGTTCATTAAGCTGTGTTTTATAGTTCATTGGCACAACCTAGAAAATACGAGACAAGTATTCTTAGGTCCGATCCAGGTCTGAAATTGTGATTTGATCTAGATTACGCGGATAATGAAGTAGCAAAGGAACCCATGAATCCAATCTCGACAAGGATTCTTCATTTCCTTTGATAAGCCATGATCTGAGTGATCTGGGATCACAAATCCAGAGCTGTGGATCATACTAAAGAAACACACCTTAACTAATATATTTGTAATATTTATTCATGATTTTCTTGTTTTTGTTTTTTTTTTATTTGTTTTTGCTTTTTTTTCTAATAGCAATTCTTATAACTATATTACGTTCTTTATGCCTGTGCAATATGCGGTGGATATGGCGATACTGCAGGTTCACACCCGACTCGCCCATCCAATGCCAGTGAATGTACGGGTAAGTACTCAACTAATAATACAGAGTTGTTGTTACAAAACAAATACAGGATATTACACGGTGGCGAGAAGATATGAAGTGAAAATTCGAGTGGCAAGAGCAATATCGTTCGCTGTGTTCACTCGTGAGATATTGTTTTTGCCACGAGAACATAAAGTCTATATCTTCGAGCTAACGTGTAATTTTCTTTTTATTACATAGACAAAAACACATTACGACGTTCGTTTGGCAGCTTTGTACACAAACTGAATCGTGCAAGGCGGGAAATGGCGTCATCGATATCCTCATTACTGAGGATATGGAAAATACGCCACTGTGGTCCCGGATGTAGTTTCGTATGAATTTTACGAGTAGTTTAATTCCTAGTAAAACATTCACGTCTATATAATAAACATTGTTATAACAAAAATTATTGTTCTTCGTGGAGATTTAGTGCATCAGACGTTTTCAAAAAAAATATTTATTTTATTAGTTTCTCGGAATTGCAAATGCGTCACCGATTGGGAGAACTGGGATTTTCTTTTTCCAAGTTTGCCTGTGACAGTGCCGAAAAAAAACATCTCTCCTCAAATATTCCAGGTTCAATATCTAGCGTATTCATTATTTCACAGCTCGTTCACTTTCACATTTAAATCCCAGCAGCATGCAGGATGTTTGTCCCACGAACCTAGTTTAATGACCTTGCTCTCACGAGTTTCCTATAGCTCAGTGGTAGAGCGTCCGAACTGGTAATCAGAAGGTCGTAGGTTCGACGTCTATTGGGAGAACTCTGATTTTCTTTTTCCTTGTTTGCGTGTAACAATGCTAACAAATGTATTTATCATAAAATTGGGCTCCGGCAAGATTTCCGCACAGGTCCCTACTTCATTATGCATACGCTCCTTTGTTTCAACAAAACAATAGCGATAACAATAGACGTCCTTCGGGACTGTTGCGCTTTGTTTGTTCTTCTGAGAGGTTTTTTTTCTAAGTCTATCTGGACTTGAAAAAAATCCTTACAATTTCCGACTGAAATACGGAAAATCTGATTGGCTATCAACTGCCCTGATTTCAGCCATATTAATATATGCAAACATTTCAGCATGCTCATTGGCTGAGAGCATGTCAATTAATCCCAAACAGTGCAGAAAATTGAAATTGAGTGCAAAAAGTTGAAATTGAGTGCAGAAAGTTGAAATTAAATTTTTGCATGTATATTATTATAAACAAGTAATCACATGATTTGTCTCGTGCAATTTGGGATAAATCAGCACTCGTAAATTTTTCAAAGGCTACAAATTGCACTCGCCCTACGGGCTCGTGCAATTTGATTTCCTATACTAATAGGACAGTCAAATAGGACAGTCATGCCTGAGTAATTGGACAGTACGCGCCATCACGCGTGCGCTTAAATGGCTTTTTTTCACTGCTAGCATAAAAAATCTTGGAATTTCATGTGCTTAGATTTAAAAAAAAAGAAGTTTATGCATCACAAATTTTGTTAAAGTTATGATTAATTGGTAATAAGACTTTGTGTCGTCCAATTCGGTCTTACGCACGATTAAACAAATCGGACTCCCGTGACCCGGTCGTCCGATTTTGTTTATCACTCG
This sequence comes from Ricordea florida, assembly GCA_949710005.1. Classification (NCBI taxonomy): domain Eukaryota; kingdom Metazoa; phylum Cnidaria; class Anthozoa; order Corallimorpharia; family Ricordeidae; genus Ricordea; species Ricordea florida. Next base: position 9,550,787 of record OX453273.1, on the reverse strand, counting down.
CATGATTACAGACCGAATTGGACTCCACTCAGTCCTATTACCATTACATAACAGTTAATAATTCAACTGACGATTTCATTGTTTTGCAGCCATTTCCCTACCCAGGTTATACAACAGACTTTACTATGACTTTTGTTGCACTAATGATGCCCCTCCTTGTGACTCTGGGGTTAATGTATTCCGCCATGACCATTATAAAGGTGAGGCAGACAACTTCTTTCGCATAATCTTTTGACAACGCACCTTCAAGAAAACAGTATTTAATTGCAACCTCCGGATCTGTCTTACATTGCTAGCGAATATTGTTTCCCCTGAAAGATTACACGTTCCATGAGCGTAAACAGGAGGTCCTTTACCGACTCGTTCGGAGAAGTATTAATTTGTAACTGCTTGATCAGGGCGTCAAATTGCGCCTAATACAGGCGCCAGTGCGACTAAATTTTTCACTTTAGCGACCAAATCCTGAAAGTTAGTCGCCAAAGTAATGTACCAAATTGTTTGCTTTCTCCTTTTTCAAAAAACATTGGTTTGGGATGCATCCTGGTCAGTATCACTTGCTGCCTGGCAATTATAGGAAGTTTAGAAAGTCTAGCATTTCTTTTGATTCTATTGTTGTAATAAACTTGTCTTCGGATTTATTAATATTAAGAATAAGTCTTAAAAGGATCCTAAATGGAAGAAAGACAGGGAGCACAACAATTGTACTTGGAATGAGACGCCATGCATTTAATACAATTACATACAGTGCTGACGAATTTCGAAACCCTAAGACGATATGAATGAAAGTTAAGTGTTTCTTGTTTTTGTTTACATCTTAGTTCGCTTCTTTTTTCAACTTAGTTATGAGAGGATTTAACTGTGCAATCTGGGTTCACTATCGCAAGAGTTACGACTGTCAAAATGTGACCGGCCTAAAAACGGGTAGAGTTCCGAGAAAAACTTGTTTGACCGGACAACGTGACTGGCGCCTGCCCGTTAGTTATTTGCAGCCCTGCCAACTGGTCTTTTCCTTGTTAAGTTTTCATAAGCAACCACTCAGAGAGTCTGACTTGCATAACTCTACACTTTCAAAATTTCAGTATATTAAGTAAGGAAAATGTACTGTTTAATAACTGCTTATTAACCGAGCGCGAGGGCCGTACTGGGGAATATTGGCCCGAGGTCGTGGCAGTACGGACCGAGCGAAACGGACCTCGCTTCGCTCGGTCCGTACTGCCACGACCGAGGGCCAATATTCCCCAGTACGGCCCGAGCAAGGTGGGTTAGTAAGTTGTTTATTATATGGCACTCTATTTCTGATAGTATAAATGTTCGTCTTCTTCATCCATCTTTGAAATTTCGGAAAAATTTCAATCTTTTTAGCTTCTTCTGGTAGTTTCACCGTGAAGAATGACAATATTCACAGTTTGAAATTCTTTTCGCTGTTTTGTTGCCAATTTTGAATTTGCCGACTTCGCTCCAAAACAAAAATACACGGGTTGGACCGTTTCCATGGAAATGGTCCGTACTGCAAAATCCTGACCGAGAAAGAACCAAGCAGAGCGCAGGGATTTGCCTAAGACTGTCTTTGCAATATAATAATTTTTATTCATCTGCTGAGGTGTTACAAGAATAAAGCACTCGTTCGCTGGACTCATTTTTTTGTCTGGTAATACCAATCAACCCTTGAGTAAAAATGTCACGCCTGCATTTAACATGAAGTTATGTCTTTTTCTCTCATTTATTTTTCAGGAGTTAGTTTTGGAGAAGCAACAGCGACTGAAGGAATCGATGAAAATGATGGGATTGGCGAATTGGGTTCACTGGAGCGCATGGTTCTTCAAAAATCTGCTGTTCCTTTTGATAGCTGGTCTTGTTGTGGTCATTGTTCTTAAGGTATGCATTATGACGAGGATATTACATGGACGCTTGGAAAAGTGAAGTGATTTTGTAGAATTTTTTTAAGTTTCTGTGGCCAAAATGCTGTTTCTGTATGAAAGAAATGTCAATTCTGGAGTTGCATTCTAAACCTTTGTTCGGGTTATCTTGCGCATGGATTGAGGTATTTTTCTTTTCCATTTCTTCGCAGGTTCTCGTGTTTAAATACTCTGATGGCACTGTTATATTTGTCTTCTTTTTGCTGTACATCATTGCGAGCATCTTGTTCTGTTTCTGTGTCAGGTGAAATCTCTGCTTGCAGCATTACTTTAGTGAACATGCCGATTTTTTTAAGTTCAGAGTAGTGCAGTACATGCACTCTCTAGTAAAGTGCAGTGCGGCGGGGATCATTGCATTGCTATGCAGTCCAGCGCCGTGCAGTGCCGTAGAATACACTAAATTATAGTAAAGTAAAGCTCAGTGTTTGCACTACAGTAAACTAAGGTGCACATTGTATTACAGTGCAGTACAGTACAGTACGGTATAGTGTAGTACATTATTCTACAGTATTTGGCACTACCGTGCATTACAGTACAGTGCAGTGCTGTTCATTGTACTGCAGTACAGTGTACTGCAATAAAGTACAGTGCAGTGCAGTGCAGTGCAGTGCAGTGCAGTGCAGTGCAGTGCAGTATAGTTCAGTGTAGTGCAGTGCAGTATGGTACAGTGCAGTGCAGTGGGGTGTGGTGTAGTTCAGTTCATTACACTACAGTACAGCAAAGCGCAGGGCAGTGCAGTGCAGTATAATGTAGTACAGTGCGGTGCAGTGTAGTACAGTACAGTACAGTACAGTACAGTACAGTGCAACAATGTACAGTGGAGCGAATTATAAGGCATTGCATTGCAGTGCAGTAAATTAGAAAACCATTATAGCAGTTCATTTGTTCCCCTTGGTTGGACAGATTTTCCAAGGTAATTAGATAGTAAAAGCGATCAGTGTTATTGTGTTTCTGATCGTATGCTATTAATCTTGTTTCAGTGTGTTCTTCTCGCGTCCTGTTCTTGGCATGCTCATTGGTGCTCTTCTCTGGTTTGGAACACTTGTTCCATACTTTGTTATTTATGAGGATAAGAAGTACCGCGAGCTAACTAGGTATTGCCTATAGTAGGGACCTTAAGACTGAGGTTTTTCCTCGTTTCCCTCAAACCAAAGGTAAAGGCGCACAGGAGCCAAAGGCCCAAACGGCCGGAGCTTATCCCGGTTTCTGTAGCATTAAGCACCGGAGAGTATTATTACTTCCCTCCCTGAATGGGATGCTAGTCCATCGCAGGGTCACCCCCAGTATTATATCGCTGGTACCCATTTATACACCTGGGTGGAGAGAGACAGTGTGGAGTAAAGTTTCTTGTCTAAGGAAACAGCACAGCGCCAGCACCAGGGCTCGAACTCCAAACCTTCAGCTCGCAAGTCCGACACGCTAACCACTACACTACTGTGCCTCCCTCAAACCGCAAACGGCAAAAGTCACGTGACTCCAATCTTGCCGTCGTGTTTGACGTTAGAGGTTCGGGTTTCAACTTCGCGGACGGTGTCTAGAGGTAACTGAATTACGGCAGGGTTTTTCGCTAGTTTTACGAACATAAAGCCACGTTCGGGCTTCAAATTCGCTTTCTTTGAAGATTCATCTGATTCAGTCGCCAGATCACAAGAATTACCAGCCGCATTACTTGGTTGCATCGTCATAAACAAACCTGGCCGTCGTACAGTAATCCATACTACGAAGACATTTGAAGGTCACAGGGGTTTTAAAGTTATATCACAGCAGACAATAAAACATAATTATCAGGCTTATTAAAAATCAGGTTTATTAGAAATCAGAACTCTAGTAATGTATTTTGACAAGAAGTGCTGATTTCCAAATCATACTGCTACCGTCACATCAGATGCCTTGATAAAACTAGCCCTCAAATCTCAAAGCCAGATTTTGCAAATACGGCGAACGTCGAACGGTAAACTGCTAGCTGGCGATTGCGGTTTGCGGTCTAAGAGGGGACCCTCAATCTTAAGGTATCTAATATCTCCAATTTTACGGCGCAGCAACTATTTAAGGTTCATTGTTTGGTTATCTTCTTAACCTCATTTTTTGTTTGGTTTAAAATTGGCTACGTGTCGTCCAGTTTTGTTCCGTCGTGTTGTGTCTTCTAAGATGTGGTTTAAATTTGTTATGTTTAGTTTTGTTTGGTGTCGTTTACTTTGATAACGTGTCCCCTGGTTTTGTGTTGTTGTTTTCATTGGTTTGTTTGTGACGTCTTGTTTTCTGTTTTTTTTTTTGTGTCCTTTATTTCGTGCGTCTCATTGTGTTCGTATCCTTTTGCTATTATGGTTAATGTGGTTGAACGGCGGAAAATTTTAAAAGGGATCTTAGACAAGCACGACAACGACGGCGACGAGGACAGCAGCGGTGAAAAATTAAATTTGGTTTCCTCGTGCACCAAAGACGACAAGCTACTTTTATTTTTTTTTTGTCTCTATCAAATTGAAGAATTTCTAATTTTTACCGTTATCACTTCTGTTGGAATTTAAGCATTTATACCTCTTACTAACCGAGTTCGAGGTCCGTACTGTAAGTTGTGGACCGAGTTTTTTTCCGCTCGGATTTACGGTCCAAACGCAAAGCGCGCGAGGGCCATAAATCCTCACGGATAAAACAAGGATCCGTAACTTACAGAACGGACAGAGAAAACGAGGTTTGTAAGTTATTTATTATATCTCAAAACAAACTTTAGAACGTACCCGCTAAATTGACCAATCACAGCGCGCATACTAACTGAGAGGTGTAATAATGGCTCTCATAAAAGCATGGTCATTTCCTGTTGTTTTGCAGAGGTACAAAGAAACCGTAGGAGACTGTATTTTGCACGTGCAGTTTCATTTTGTGGTTCATTGTGTTGGTCGACGTCCTCGTCGTGTTTCGCCTTAAGCTCCCTAATAGCGCTAATAAGCAACACAATGAGACTGCCCGTGCAGTTACAGCCTGGTATTCGTGTGCAAAACGAAACAGGAAGAGATTAATTTGCAAGTTTTACTGAAGGACGCGAGAGCACGACCGTAAAGTTGTGTAAACCATTTCGGGGAGAAATTAATGTATACTGTTCATACTCAGCAATTCGAGAATAATGTAAAGAAAAGTGACGCGCCAGCTCTCAAAGTCCTTTTACTGAGCAGGCCTTCTGACAGGGTGCGCGGGTGCGGGACCGCACAATTCGATCAAGGCCGCACAATCCCGCACAATTTCTGAAAATCCGTGAAATCCCGCACAATATGGAAAGATTTGGTTACAAATCTAATTAAATCAGTATTCCCATCGATTGCCAAGGTTTAAAGAAACATTTTAAACTATATTTAGGCTATTTACCTAGCAAAACAATCGAGAAATCCGCCGCTTTCCGCTTTAATAGAACGGCATTCAGATGCAGCTTAAAGACTTGAAAAGCTATAGCTGATCTCAGTGTACAGCACCTCAATCAACTCCTGTGCTTGTAAACTGATTTACAATGCAACCTAGGGCTTCCGTTGATAACAGTAATTTGTCTTATAATTACTGAAGGAATTACCCTGTTTTAAATAAAAGTGTCCCCTCTATCGTCTCTGTGTTACAGGAATTTCTGCCACTGAGAAATATCGTATCTAAACACACGTAAAATGTGATAATTTCACATGTGTGAATACAATAATTTTTTAAGCAGTTTCGCAGCCTGAGCTAAGAGTAGAATTCCTCATTTCTTAAGTAATTAGTTTTATTGACTTTGTGAAACAGCTTTTCTTATAGTTTTTTTAGTTACAGTTGATCATAGTCGTGAAAAGCTCTTTTTTATATTGCAATAAAATTGTTTTAGCTAAATACCTGGTGTTCATTTATATGATAAGTAGAAGAATACATGGAAGTTTGGAGATATGAAATTTTTCTTGTCGTGTTCAAATCTTTATCTCATTCTTTTTTTGCTCTCACTCTTTTTCTGCTCTCACTCGTGAGGTATTGATTTAAACACTCGAAGAGAAATTTCATATTTCAGTATGTCCATTATTCTCTCTTTCTATGCAGGCCTCAGAAAGCTGGTTGTTGTCTGTTACCTAACACGTGTCTGGGAATTGCTGCCAAGCTGTTTGCTCAGTACGAAAGTCTCAGAGTTGGAATTTCGTGGGGTGAGGTGACCGGCTTCCCTTCACCAGATGAGAACTTTAACATGGCATGGGTATTCTTTATGCTTCTGGCGCAAAGTGCAATCTTCGCGTTTGTCACATGGTAAGTGAGAGGACAGTTTTGACGAGCCGTGTCTTTGACTTCATGACAAGTGTTGCCTCGGAGTTAATTTCATTTCTCTGAACTATATTTTCATTTGTATTCTATTTTAAATTTATTTTCAGGTCTAATCATAACTATAACAAAATTCTCAAATCTGATTGGCTATCAACTGCCCTGATTTCAGCCTTAATAGGTTAATTAAATAGGACAGTACGCGTAATGCCTGAGTAATTGGACAGTACGCGCCATCACGCGCGCGCTTAAATGGCTTTTTTCACTGCTAGCAAAAAAAATATTTGAATTTCATGTGTTTTGATTTAAAAAAAAAGAAGTTTATATATCACAAATTTTGTTAAAGTTATGATTACTTGGTAATAAGACTTCGTGTCGTCCAATTCGGTCTGCTATCATACTCGTGATTAAACAAATCGGACTCCTGCTGCGCGGTCGTCCGATTTTGTTTAAATCACTCGTATGATTACAGACCGAATTGGACTCCACTCAGTCCTATTACCATTACTTATCTTCGCAACTGCTTAAGTTGCGTGCATAACTGGGACGATCTTTCACTTATTAAATCTTTTATATATAAATTTTCATATAATCAAATTCAGTTAATATATATGTTGTGGTCTGATTTTATCCTTGGTTTAAATTTTATTTTCCTTTGTTTCAAACTCATTACCAACATTACCATATCAAAAAAAAAAAACAAAGAAAAATAAAATTTAAACCAAGGAAAAAACAACATATATTTCAAAGAAGAAATACACACCATCAAAGTGAAAGACACACCTGTTTCAGCTGGCCGACAATTTGTCTTATTCTTATTTTTTCTTTTTAATACTTTATATGTTGTAGTTCAATTTTCTACTTTTATTTTCCTTTGTTTTCTGGTATTGTAATGTATGATACTGAGTTTGAAACAAAGGAAAATAAAATTTGAACCAAGGATAAAATTGAACTACAACATATATATTACTACACATTTTATAATTTTGGCGCTATATAAATTAATAATTATTTTATTGCTTTCCAAAAGTTGCGCAATGCGTATATGGCCGAAACGCCAATTATTTTAAACATTCTTTGTAAATGCGAAAAAGAAAGTGTTTCGCATATCGGCTTCAAATTTTTAGGGCTGGTTTACCATCACCCTATGCACTTTCAATATTCAGAGTTGATATTTCTGTAGCTTCACAGGGCCAAAAATTAACTCCAGTGCTTGGTGGCCAGTTGGGCCAGTTTGCTTGAATTCTTAGTGGCCCATCCCAAAATTAAGTAGCCCTCGATTTTTTTTTTTCAGAGTCACGTAGCAATCACAAAATTAAAATGGCGTGCATATGTTGTGAATGTGGATCGCTCGTGAAATCACTGTTAAAACGGCTCGGAATGTCCACTTCAGAACTAAAAAATACACTAAACTGGATGATTTTAGAGTCCAGGCAAAGAAACGAAGAGAAAGGTAGTCCGATGAAACTACATATTGAGTTTTATTTTTAACTTTGTACTTCGCATAATTTACATTGCAACTTTTCGAAATTCTGTACCATAGTCGCACATCGGGCGTTCAAACCTTGGTAGCCCTGGTCAGTTTAAACTCGCCACTGGTGACCGTGCGACCGCCAATTTTTAGCCCTGGCTTCATCAGAAACTGAAACGCGTATGCTAATGCGGCATTTTTTGTAAGCAAAGACCCACCTATGCCCTCCGGATCAATGTAACTGTCTGGGCAACTGTGCACTTACCCCTCCCATAACCCAACAAGTTATAAGAAGCTAAAAAGTTAGCGTTAATGTTGGGTTAGGGGAGGGGTAGGTGGACAGTTGCTCAGGTACTGACACTCATCCTACTCTACCTTAGATTTCCTAATCCCTTCGTCTATTCCAGGTATGTAGAGGGTGTATTCCCGGGAGAATTTGGAATTCCCAAACCGTTTTATTTTCCTTGTCTTCCGTCATACTGGTGTGGCACTACCGTGTCAGCAAGAAAGGTAAGCTCCATGTTACAGATTTGTTTTGTACTATTCTCTTAGTGCTTAGTGTGTCACTCAACTAGTGGAAGGTCGGTACCTTATAAGCCCTGTCGAGTCATACCTCAAGTCGAATGTGTGACCAGTGCCTTGATTAATTACTTTGAAGGGATTATACGTCGAAGCAACATCGTCGATGTGTACCGATTATTTTTTCACCCATCCTGGAAATAAAGTTATGAAGCTATTATACTGACCACTCACAATACATGCAAACAGCCTAGTCAACCAATCAGAATACATTGCGAGTGCATGTCGTCATCATCAAGCGCGGATGGACTAGAAACGCACTCAGAGTTCTGGTAAGCGTTAAGTTTCACTTGTTTCATTGTCTGTTTGTTTTCTTTTTGTTTTTGTCTGCAGAGAGCAGATTCTCTTAAACTTGCTGAGGATGAGAATGTCGCCGATGTGGAGGACGAACCTGACCTACCAATTGGTGTTGAAATTAATGGACTTAGGAAGGTGTTTAGTGTAAGTGAAAACTTCATTAACACTGAACAAACGTAATGTTTGGCCTTATTGAAGAAAAAAAAACAATTTTAACAAGTTTTTGGGTCGATAAAATTTCAAGCATATGAGTAAGGCTCTGTTGATGTATGCCCAGTAAAGGTTTTCGCTAACAATAAGGTGAAAAAAGGCTTCAAGTAATGATAGACCTAATGCATAAATTAACGATAAACCTGGTGATTACATTTACGTAATCCTTCACTTTAAACTTTGCTTCGCACTCAGTCATTTTTTTTTAAATAAGTAAAATCATGGAGACTGCTCACCCGTGAGTAAAAAGGAATTAGTTTATAAAGAAACTGGCGCTGTGTGGGTGGGAAATTGTAAGTTTTGCCTTTGTGAGAAGCCGACGTTTCGAGCATTTTAAAAAGTATCAAGGAGTAAGAATCCAAAGAAACTAGTACTGCCTCGGTGGGAAGTTGGAACACACACACCAAAAAATGGTTTATCCAACTAGTTGATAAAGTAAGATCTACCAGCATAAGATTCAAGTGGTGCTGATGTTTCGAGTGTCAGCCCTCCGTCAGAGCGAATGATAAGCACGCGATATGTGTGCAGTTAATAATTTAAAATTAAAATTTGTCGTTATGCCCTTCGAATAACATTTCCTTTTTAGTCGGGCAACCGACTAAGGTTTACACTCGATCGCAAATCGCAGTCACGTGCAATGCGGAATACCGCAGACACGTAATACGGGCGCAACCTTTCTGCGATGTCGAAGTCGATGGCGATTATGTCGAAAACAAATGGTGTCATCTTTTCTACGCTCAAACATACAGACCCACACACCGTTCGTGGTAGACCCAATCTAAAAGGTGGCGTGTCTAATGAGCGTATATTTCAAAACGGGTCGTTCCGCGAACTGAAAATAGCAAAAGAATAGAATGATTTAGCGAGTGTCTCACTAGAATCAAACCAGAAATCAAACGAGTTACCAGTGAACAGAAAATATGGACAGAGTGACAGAAGAGCATTTGCTGATAAAGACAAGGTGCCTCGCGATGAAACTCGAGGAAACGACAACAAAGATGCCACGTTGGAAACCAGGACCTTGGTACCCTTAGCATTTCTTTTTTGGACCACTCCGCACCATAAGTGGTCAACACTCATAACAGCACGTCTACCTGTTGCCCGACTTACGATCTTAGATCGTCTTGTTTCAGTAAAAGCAAGCCTTTTAATTTGGTACTTTTAATCTCTATCGTATTTTTGTCTTCAGGGTTCTACCGGTTCAAAAGTTGCGGTAGATGGACTGTCGCTGAACATTTTCAGAGGTCAAATAACTGCCCTTCTGGGCCATAACGGCGCTGGTAAAACAACAACAATATCAATGCTGACAGGTTTGTTTCCTCCTTCCTCTGGCTCCGCCCACATCAATGGTCGCAGCATTTTGACAGATATGGATGCCATCCGGGAGAGCCTTGGACTTTGCCCTCAGCACAATGTGCTGTTTGACAGATTGACTGTAAAGGAACATTTGGATTTCTTCATCAGCTTGAAGGTATGAAAATTAGCTTTTGATTGGCTGTCTTAAACTTAAACTTTAACTTTAATTACAACGGTTTTCTATTAATAAACTAATGCGGCAATGGCTGGTCAACGGCTAGATAAACAAATACATTTTCCATTGAACTATACAAATGAATTGATAAAGGAAGTTATACCACCGTAAGGTAAAAGGGAGGTGCTGAAGTTTCGAGCGTTAGCCCTTCGTCGGAGCGAATGAGAGGATTGTGGGTTACGTAATTTCTTGTTCTTCAATTCCCAACCGACGCAGCACCAGTTTCTTTAGAAACCATCCCCACTATACTGTACATAGACGTAGAAAAAACGAATTACACAAGCAATAGTTAAGAACAAAACAGAAAAAAAGAGGAACAATAGCTATGAGACATGCAGAGGCTCTGAAAAAAAGGTTAACAGCGGGCGCGTAAACTGCTGAAAATTGAGCGGGATGTGCCAGACCGAGAAGGTTCTAAGAATAATGGAATATTGCTTTGATACATTTCGTATGAAAGAAATCGTTTCGTACGTGGATAAACGCAAAGACACAGCTGTTACAGCAGTATATAAGGAAATTAGTTTAGGTCCCTTTACAAGATGCAGTTAGTAAACTGATCTCATTTTTTTTTTTAATTTTGAGTTCTTAAAAGGCGTTTAAGTACTTACTTCTAGGGTCTTTGTTCGGCAGTATACAAGGAAATTAATGAGGACCTTTCACGAGATGTAGCTACTAAAGTTAAGTCCTAAATGTTTTGTATTGTCAGGGAAAGTTCGGCCATGACGCTATACGAGAAGTGTCCGAAATGATAAGTGACATTCAGCTGAACGACAAGGTCAATGCTCAGTCGTCCAAACTCTCTGGAGGAATGAAAAGAAAACTGAGGTGAAATACACGCATAACAAGAACTGTGCTATCTTCATATTTAGCCCCAATAGCTCAAACATTCAGGGGGGAGTTTTTGATTTGGAAGGTGAATAACCAAGAGATCTGTTCTCACAGATACCAAGGAGTTAGTTATTAAGGAAACGAAATTGAATAAACATGAGGGCAGAGAAACCACAGTACGAACCATTTGCTAAAGAAGCGAAGGGCTAGCGCCCTTTAATTTTTCGGTGGTTCAACACGTTGGGTAAACGTTTTGTATTCTCGCATTGCACAGCATGTTATTCCCGTGAACTTAGTTTCAATGACCTCGGTCCCTCGGGTCTCCGATAGGTCAGTGGTGGACGGTCCAAACTAGTAATCGGGAGGGTCATTGCTTCGGCTTCTGTTGGGAGAACTTGGCTTTTCTTTTTCGGAGTGGGCCTATGGCATGCTTAAAAAGTACATCTTTCCACGTATTTACCCAGCTCAACGAAAACAATGTTCATTATTTCACATGGCCATTTTTGTCTTAACGGCATCGAAGTAAGAAATGTATGATACATTTATTTGTTCTCTACCCGCTCAGGACTCTAGCAATTTAATGTTCAGAACTCTAGGTGCTTTTATACAATAAGGAGAACGAGAAGTTTCATTGCAAAGTTTTGAACATTTTTCTGGCGTCAACACTGTGGTTAATGAAGAGTAGAAAAATATGGTCGAGTTGTTTTTCGGGGTTTTTGCCCGATGAAGTTATGAGCAAAGGATCAAACAGATAACTGAGCGAATGTGAAAGGCCTTTTTATCGTCTAGTGTTTTAACATGCAGACTTCGGCATGGTTAATTGATTGGGATGACTACTGAATTCGTTTTGTTGCGGGCAGTTGAAATCGAAAATCCACTGAAAAGAGATAATTATGGTGGCACATGTCATCATGAGAAATATTGCTGCCCGCTGGTTTTCAGTATTTACAAATTGGATTGTCTACTTGCAGCTGTGCTATAGCCCTTATTGGAGGATCCGAAATTGTATTCTTGGACGAGCCTACTTCAGGAATGGACCCTTACGCCCGTAGAGGGGCCTGGGATTTGTTGCTGAAGCACAAAGCTGGAAGGACTATCATTCTGACAACACACTTCATGTAAGGCTGGATTTCTTGTTTGCTTACAACACACTTCATGTAAGGCCGGATTTCTTGTTTGCTTACTTTTTGCGAACAATATTACGATTTTTATCGAACTGGCGTGAGGTAATCAGTAATAATCTATACAGGCACGGCTTTCTTAACCAACTCTCACCAGCTGAATGCTGCTGCTAACGCTTTTGACCCTGACCACTGCCATAACTCCCATTACCAAAAAATTTAAAAACTTTAACTTCCACTTCTACTGTACTACCGCTTACATGGCTCTTTTTGCATAGACTACCGCAATTACTTTACTTCCGGCACATCCACAACCTCCACTACCGACATTGCACTCACTGTCGTTAACGCGAGGACGTTCCGTTACCATTTAATGCCACTTATACTCGGATATACGATCTTTGCCCAAATCCCTTGGACCGATTGTCCGAATTCCTTGTTTTCCTACAGATGTTGGGGATTATACGAAATCTAACGCCCGCCCCCGCCCCCCTCAAGCAATGTTAGTATTATATTTCCTGGTGATACAAAATGACACTATGTTTTAGAAGTTACCCAACATTGATAGGAGGGAGGTAAAAGGAGAAAAAAGGTAAAAAGTGCCTATCGGCCGAACATTTTTAGCAACGATTGTAGCTAGTGCGATTAACCCTAAACCCCCCCTCCCTTCCCCTTCCCCTCCTCTCCCCCATCCCTCCCTTCCCCTCCTCTCCCCCACCCCTCCCTTGCCCTTCCCCTCCTCTCCCCCACCCCTCCCTTACCCTCCCCCACCCCTCCCTTGCCCTTCCCTCCTCTCCCCCACCCCTCCTCTCCCCCACCCCTCCCTTGCCCTTCCCCTCCTCTCCCCTACCCCTCCCTTGCCCTTCCCTCCTCTCCCCCACCCCTCCCTTGCCCTTCCCTCCTCTCCCTCACCCCTCCCTTGCCCTTCCCCTCCTCTCCCCCACCCCTCCTTTGCCCACCCCATCCTCTTCCCCGCCCTCCCCCATCTAACCCGCTATTGACCACTGATCAGCTCCCAGAGTAGACGGCTTGTTTAGCTCTGCTAGTAGAGCATTCGGTCCGCGCTCTAGCTTTGTGTTTCTTTAAGGATATGATAATTGTTGATGACTAACTCTGGAGAAGGATTCATCGGTCCCTTTGATGCGCTATGATCCGTGTGATCTCGGATCAAAACTCCAAATCCGGATCATACCAAAGAAACACATCCTTAATCTTTCAGCCGTTTTGAAGCTCTGTTCAGATAAACGCATTCTTTTAATTTTACCTTTTAGGGATGAAGCAGATTTGCTTGGTGACCGAATTGCAATTATGGCGGATGGGCAGCTCCGGTGTTGTGGTAGCTCCCTATTTCTTAAAAGCAGGTTCGACAATTGAACAATTGTTCTGAGACGTAGTTTGATGCTATGCTGATTAAGTGTATGAATCTAACTTGATTAGTTACCATTCACGATCCGACATTTCCAAACTCCTGTCAAGTATTTTCTTCACGAGTGAAGTGGTTTTGCTGTGTGGCGCTGTTTATATCCGAGTTTAATGGCGATGCTTAATTACGACACAAAAATGGGTTTATTAAACTTGTTGACGAGCTGGCGTTTCGAACTATTTGTCCTTCAGCGAAGCAAAAGGCAGAAGCTCGAAAAATCAACTTCCCTCTTGCACGTTAGTACAACTTACATTTAGCAACTCGTTTGCTTAACTCATTGTTTTGGTGTTTCGCTCACCGACTCAGCACAAGTTTCTTCAGTTCTTCAGAAAATAAAACTATTTTAAAGAAAGGACGGTTGTTTTTCATTTCATGATTATTTTACATGTTTTTATTTACACCTTCGAAGCAGCACTGACTAACAGGCGTGAATTCTCCGTAAAAAAGCACGAAAACCCTCTTTAAAAAGGTAGCCAAGAAGTGGAAATCACCTCCGCGTAGCCCAGGAAAAGACCAACGTTTTATTTTTTTTTTTATTATTATTTTTACTTTTAAGGTATGGTGTAGGGTACCACGTGACTCTGGTGAAAAAGGAAAGCTGTGATCAAAACGCTGTTGTAGGCCTGGTGAGGAAGTACGTACCGACTGCAGAAATTGTGAGCAATGTTGGCGCTGAAATCCAGCTTGTACTCAGCAGTGAAAGTTCACAGAATTTTGAAGCTCTTTTTCTGGAGCTGGAGAGTAAGTGTCATGCCTTAAAATATCATAACGAAATATGTAAAGCCAGGTAAATAAATGAAAGGTTTATTTTGCTATTGCTAGTCTAGATGCTTTATCGTTCTGCCATAGGATCCTACCTTAAGGATAATCATAATGATTTATTAATTTATATTGCGCTTTTTAACATCCAATGATCAAGATCACATAACAATATTAATTGATTATAATCAAATTTTGCAAAGTCGACCACACTACCGGGGTCTACGTCTCCTACTCTTTTCGAACAGTGTTGTGGGATCTTTTAACGTCCCACAAGAACAGTGCTGTGTGACGGGGCCTACGGTTTTTGTCCTTATCCGAGAAGAATAGAATGTCTAACCATTTGCAGATGTCATAACAAAGGCAGCACATTCTCCTCAATTATTTAAAGACCTTGATTGCCTTGCCATTGTGAGACAAGTTGCACGAAACATTGCACAATGTAACAGCGCCTTAAACATAGATCTACATAAGCAATAATATATCCTTATAATGCAATAAATCCGTTCATGATAATGCGATGGTTGAATAGATACATTAGTCAGTTTGGTTTTGTGTTTTATAATTTAGCAATTAATAAATGAGGCTGAGTAGGATATGAAGAATTAAGCGGATCGAGGAAGGTGTTATCCACCGAGGCCGTAGGCCTCGGTGGATAACACCCTTCCGAGATCCGCTTAATTCTTCTTAATATCCTACGAAAGCCGAATTCATTAATTGCTTTATTATTTATCAAAATATTTTCAAACACTTAAAGGAGCTTTATTTTCACAAATTTCACACCCACCAGCAATATAACAAAACAACAAAATAACACAAGCTTGTCCCCAGGTCTTCTCGGTTAACGGTGAATTAACCTGAGAAAACGCTGCATTTTTGACGTCATTTCCTCATTAAAGTCAAAATTCTTCCAAATTTGGTCATCAGTAACTGGTTATGGTGAATTAAACGTGTGCTCTTAGCCAATCAGAATCGGGGAAATATTTTGAATGAATAATAATATCTATTAAACAATTAGATTATGAGCTCGAAATTTCTTTCGTGCATAGAAATCGAGAGCGAATAATCTATTTGTTTTAGTATAAATCTACTAGTCGTTCAAAACTTTGTCTTTTCTGGAACAGCCTCGAACCTCTTGTTCACGGACACTTCGAAAACGTGAAGAAGCGGCCGCCATTTTGTTAGCAAGGGCACACTGCTACGCTACTATCTATCACAGAATAGATAGTGAGCAGCGTAGCCAATCAGAGCGTGACATTTGTGATAGAACGCTAGTAGATTTATACTAATAATCTATAGTATGTTATTTCGTTGGTTAATTTGGTCAAGTTTTCGTTCTTTATTTTGCTTTCAGTCCAATGGTTGTAAGTTAAGCCGTTCAATGACATTCACATTGTTAATGTTCTTATCTGGTAGACAAACTTGACAACTATGGAATAACAAGTTTTGGAGTCTCTGTTACAACTCTGGAAGAGGTATTCATCAAAGTCGGAGAAGGCTCCGAGATAACGCTGCGTGACATGTAAGCCCTTCATCTCAGACCTTAACTCAACGTAATGTTATACTCACCTAATCTTAAGTTTGAACAAAAGAACGACGACATCGAAACCTCAAGACTGCAATAAACGACAACGAAACGGCGGGTGCTCATTATTCACGGTCTAGAAAATTTCAAGGCCGCCGTCTGCAAGATTAGGGACTTTGAGCAAAACACGACCACGACGTCGACTTCAACGGCACCAAACAATAGCGTTGATGAACGGAACAATGAAACTGCACGTGCAAAATAGACTCTGGTAGATTTCTTTGTTGTCCTATGCAAAACAACAACGTGAAATGACCATTTTTCAGGTTTTCTGGAAGACGCGAATGCCGACGACAAAATTTCCAAGAGAAATCTGTCATGAACTGTGAACGGGTTAAGTTGGAAAAATCGTCGATTTGAAAAGTTATGGAAAGAAAATGAAACGAGCTTGCCGCCATCAGTACAGGAGAGAAACAAATCCATTTTTTCGAACATGCCGTCCTCTGCGTCGTCGTCGTTCTTGCTTATGCTTCCTAATTTCCAAGTAATACATCAAAACCGAGAAGAAAGTTGAAAATCCAACTTTTAGCGGATTATGTTCAACGAACTAAAATTCCACGTGTTTGGTATGTGATAAAACACATGTGTCAGGTATTTTTGATCTAGCTTCTCAAATGAAGCGACTTAGGAGGAGAAATTAACGATGGAAAAGCGAGTCGTGTTTCATCCGATATCCAAACACGTCACGGTCATTCGCTTGTGCATTATTGACGAGTTTGAGAAGTTTTCTGGAAGACGTCAATGCCAAACGAGTAAATTGCCTGGAACATTTTGGAATTAAGAGCAAACGGTAACAATTGAGCAATCGAATGATTTGATAGACGAATGCTAACAAAGTGGAACTGCCCTACCGCTAACACTTCAGTGAGCGAAGAAAATATTTTATGATACTAGGAAGTTAAAGAAACTACAAAAAAGAAACTGAACCTACTCGCCACTAAACAAAAGCACTGATGGAAAACACAGTGAAACAGCACGTGCAAAGTACAAACTGGTTTCTCTGCCGTAGTCCGCAAAACAGCTCCTTGAATTGACCATTTTTGAAGTTTCCTATAGGACGGGTTTTTCGGAACGTAAAATTGCCGTAGAAAATGTGGAATAAATGCTGCTTTAGAAGAGCAAAAAATCAACAGTTCCAAAACAAACTGAAAATATATAAAACATATTATTAGGACATTTTTAAACCGTAGTTGTGCTTTAAACTGTTTCTTCACCAGTGTCGTTCTCAGACTCGTAACGTTATGTCTGAAAAGTGTCTATGAACCTCAGTTCTAATGTTAATGTTTTTAGTGATAGATTTGGTTTGTTTTATCCTTTGCACTCAGCGCCTCCGAGCAACAGCGTCGAGGAAGCATTTCCCGTCCAGAAGAACAGGTTCCACCGACTGAAATTCAAGAGAATCTGACCGGAGGTACTGTGCCTTACTCCTGCTTACTCCCTCGTTACCCCCACCTCCGCGCTCCTTTCTCCCTGGCTTCCCTTTCCTCTGCTTGCTCCCTCCAATCTGTCGACTTTTTCTCTTTCTCCCCTCGTTTCCTTCTTCCCTCACATCATCGGCTCTTTCCTCTCTTCTCCTCTCCTCGTCACCGCCCTCAACGTTGTAACGTAACCTTTGTGCCTTTGTGTTCTTCGTAGTAACTTTTCTATTTCACCCTATTGTAACCGCAGAGCGCTATTGAATTCCGCTAGTCGTCACGTGATTTTAGCTTTAAAAGCACGTTGTGAGAACCCAGAGCTCATCTGCTAGCTGTGCCATGCTGATGAGGCCTACCAAGGCCAAAACAGTTAACCATGGCTGCTGGCTTTTGAGCTCTATTTTTCTATTTTTAGTGGCAAGAAAGTCTTATCCCTTCTTCCACTGTCGCCTTAGCGCGCATGCTTTAACATACCCTTGTTACACTTTGATGTTGTCATTATAAGCCACATCCCACAACCCTGCTATTTTTGCTTCGGATAGGATTTGCTTATTTGTCGTTATTTAAGTTCTAACGATTGCTTTTAGACAATCGATCTAGATGGAACCACTTTTTTAACTTCAAATCAAAGGACGCATATTCATCTTGTATGAAAATTCGTCCTTTAATCAGCAGCTCCAGTGTTTTGTTTTCAATCCGTTTAGATCTCAAATTATCACAGCGTCTTCCTTTTCTGTTGTGGTCTTAAAATTCTTATCATCTGTTATATTCCCTGTCCCTTTAAATATTCAATTTCATCCCCGTTACAACCGCACCGAAGAAGGCAAACATTTCTGCTGCAACATGTTGCCGCCTTGGTATGTTTGAGAACAAACAATTGCTAGTTTGCTCCTTTCGTAAGCCGAAGATCTATTTTTGTGGGTACTTCACTGTATAGTGCCCTACCCACTATGTCGTTAGGCGCGTAAGAGTGATTGAGTGTCACAAACTAGGCCCGCAGCGTGTGCAGCATTCGCGAACTTCGCTAGTCTGTTGAAAGCTTTCTTAAACTCCAAAGAATGAGCCTCGGATAAGGTGTGTTTTAGTACAGCAAATCATCCATGTAATTGTTTTGATACGTATTGTACAAGTGTAAATTATTTTTCTGCGATCCTGCACCTTAAATTAAAGTCAGCCGCGAGCGCAAACGCTGTCGTAAAGTGTACTACGAGAACAAGGTTAAGGACTTACAAGATTCTAAACCGCGCAACTGGTGGAGAGAGGTTTAGCTAAAGCTGACCTTCCATCCCTCTATAATAGAAGAAGCACATTATGCCAGGAACTCTTTGAAGACATTTATGCACAGGGCGATCATAAAATGAGGCATCTTCTGCCACCACGATCACAGCGGAGTTATAATCTGAGATCGGATCGCGCCTTTACCACGCCTATCTGTAAAGCCAATAGGTTCAGGAACAGTTTCATAATCAGCTATTGCCTTTAATGAATTTTTTTTATCGTCATATATTCTTATTATTAGCGTATTCTTATTGTAAATAATTCTTTTTATTATCAGCATATATTTTTATTGTAAATAATTTTATTACACGTAATTCAATCATTTCACTGCAAAGTGTATTTTTTCAATGAACGGTGCATCTATCTATCTATCTATCTATCTATCTATCTATTTATCTATCCATCTATCATCTCCTTTATGGTTTTTTTAGAATGTAGATGTATATAACACAGAGAGAACCTTAAAACACTGAAACAGCAGTGATGACACAGTTCAAGTTTTACAGTATAGTAGTGTAGTGTGTCAAACGTGTAACAGCAGCGATGGATTACGACCTTTACAGCAATACCCACATGTTCGCACTACGTACCTTGTTTTGCAGAGCTGAAGACAGGCCTGAGCTTAAAATGGCAACAGTACAAGGCCATGGTAACCAAGAGACTTCTCAATTCCTTGCGGGAAAAGAAATCAGTGCTGACTCAGCTGATTTTGCCCCTTGTCATGGTTCTCTCGGGGCTGCTCCTTATTAAGACCCTTGAGGCGATACCCAGCAGTGAGCCTCCACGTGTACTGACCTTGTCTGATTTGGCTGTAGACGGAAAACCTAACACGGGATTCTATGCCGATTTTCGAGATATCCGTGGAGACGAAAAGGAAAAGCTTCTGTCCGTAAGTGAAAGGTTTTGTCAACTCTTTGCACGATTTAAATTTACTCGCTGAGATATATAAGAAAGCTCAGTCGTTCGCTGCGCTTATGCTTCCCTCTTCTAATACCATTCAACTCAATGAATTATTAAAATCGTGTCAGTGTATTTCCCACAAAGGACTCTTTTTTTTATCTAAGCATCGATGGCTCACAGCTTGGCAATTTTGACGTGACACCAGCTAGAGGTCTGTGTTTGATTTGATAGGTGGCGAAAAACTACGTAACAGACGTCAAAGTAGACGCGAAAGATATCGCATCTTCAGTGGATGAAATAAAGACGGGTAACCAAGGAGACAGCATAACTGTGAAGGGAAAGCATTACACGTACGACACAGAAAGTGAGATCAAGACCTGCTGCAATTACGAGTTCCTTATACTGAATGCAAAGTGTCAAAATGCGGTAAGTTAATGATAATGATAACAACAATAGTCATTGATTAATTGCTTATCAATAATAATTATCCCTGGTTAATGATATAGTACTGAGTGGATTGTTTATTGTGATTATTGTCATCATTATTCTGATTAATATCAACGTATTAAGTAATGGTCCAGTTAAGAACCAGGCAGAAAACCAATAGCGCTCGGCAATAGTGTCACTTAATTTTGCGGTGCTAATTGGCGCATAGAGCAAAAGCCAGATTTGGCCGAGAGACAGAAAATAGGGATATGCAAAAGAAAAGGTCTAACAATGACGTTTTTTTTTCGGGGTTTTTTGGTATTGGCAATGAGATAAGGCGATTTAAATGGAATTAACAATTAACTGTTCTCACCTTTTTAATGAGTTTTGCGGTACACCTACCTAGAGACTTCTCTTAATTTAGAGATTATAGTGCTATTCATTTCGACACATGCATCATCCTCGTCTTATTATCTTAGTAATTTATCGATTGCCATGATGTTATGAAACTATTCTTTGAGTTGTAATTAAAGTGTATGATTATTATTATTATTGAAAATTATTGTGGCGAGAGGATGGGAGTGGCAAGAGCTCGAGTGGCAAGAACAATATCTCACGAGTAAGATATTGCCACTTATCATTACTACTACCATAAATCCTGCTATTAAACCACCATCCCCCCCCCACCCTCTAGTAGGCCACTCTTTTCTGGAGGAAAAAAATTAGGCCCCCACCCCTCTTTCATGAAACCGACCCCCTCACCTAAAAAAGAAAATTTTATTCGGGTTATGTACTAGATAATTTGAAATTAGTCAATATAATTCTTGAGCCGCCGTAGAGAACCCCTTGTGAGCAAAAGTGTGATTGTAAAATTGACGTTTTATTCAGAGATGGCGATTTTTGAATTATGCAATCATAGCACTTAAATGCTGCATTTAGCTAAATCAATACGCTATTCCCCTCAATTAAGCTTCCACTCTCTAATAAGCCGATCCTCCTAAAGGAGAGATTGAATAATTAAGCCACTCGGGCTGCGTAATAGAGGCTTTACTGTATTATTATTTTTATTATCATAATTTACATTGCTCTTTACGTATAGAGGCTTTACTGTATTATTATTTTTATTATCTACATTGCTCTTTACGTATAGAGGCTTTACTGTATTATTATTTTTATTATCATAATTTACATTGCTCTTTACGTATAGAGGCTTTACTGTATTATTATTTTTATTATCATAATTCACATTGCTCTTTACGTATAGAGGCTTTACTCTATTATTATTTTTATTATCATAATTCACATTGCTCTTTACGTAGAGAGGCTTTACAGTATTATTATTTTTATTATCATAATTTACATTGCTCTTTACGTAGTGCCGACGTCTGAACAATCAGAAGCGCTTTTAGGTTGGCACATTGTTTGTAGTCCCCTGTATGTACGCTTGATTATCAAGGCTGTGCCATTTAAATCACCCTTCTCTGCGCTGTTAGTTTGTTTCAGGAACGTTAAAGGTTGCGGATTGCAGCGAGTACAAGGACTTTGGATATACGGTTTGCCCACGGTGCATCGTTTCTAAAGAGGACGTGCAGTCAAGGTAATAGGCAAACCGTGTTAGCGAAGAGTTAGAGAAAACGGGAGGAGGAATTACTAGCGGTATTATAACTAGGTGCCTCTTTGGTGGGTAGGGTTTTTAGCAAGTGTACTTTTCCCGGCCGGTTTAGGGGCTGAGCTGTGGGGCGGGGTTTGATAGGGGTAAGGGTCTCCGGTATACGCCCCTTAAGGGAGAAGCGTTTTCAAGCAGTCAAAGTAACTGGAGACCCGGGTTGTACTTGGGGTAGAGGAGGGGGGGGGGGGTTACCAGGGGAAGGGGTTACCAATATGTGCCCCTTTGGTGGTTAGGGACTTTAGAAAATATATTATAGGATGGGGGATAGAAATGAGACTTTCAGTCCAGAATATTCACCGATAATCACTGAGCCTGAGGCGAATAATTATTTTAGTATAAATACACCGGTGATTATTTCAAAAAAGAAAAAGCATTGTATAACACGAAAAAATTCCGCGAACGACTGGCAGCCATTTTGTTCGCCAAGGTTATTATCGACTGATAATCCGAGATAGCGAACCAATAAGGGCGCGCGATTTTGTATAATCACTTGAGTATTTATACTAATTCCTGTTAAAGTATAGTATAGAGTATAGGAAGTATAAAGTATAAAATAGAAAGTATAGAGAAAGTATAGAGAACCTACCGTGCCAAAGGTTGCGGGTTCAAACCCTGGCCGGACCAACACTCAAGGTCTTAAAATAACTGAGGAGAAAGTGCTGCCTTTGTAATGACATCTGTAAATGGTTAGACTTTCTAGTCTTCTCTTATAAGGACGATTAACCGTAGGACCCGTCTCACAATACTTGTTCCTAATATTCTGTGGGACGTTAAAGAACCCACACACTGTTCGAAATGAGTAGGGGACGTAGTTCCCGGTGTGGTATTCTATCTGTACGTCTGGTTTCATCTGACAATTCATGCATGGGTTGGGTGGGTTGGTGAGATCGTATGTGGACTGATAGCGGCAGCCAGAAGCGCCTTTACATGCTGACGTCCGATCTCAGCCAATAGAAGTGTAAAGCGCCTTTGAACATATTCATATGAAAAAGTGCGCTATATAAATTCAATGTAATCACTGGATGTTGATCGCGACGCTTCGACTGCTTACTGCTGGTCTTCTTCAGGCGATGGGGTCGACTGATTCCGGCTCACCGTTATGCAGCTATGTGGTCTGCTCTGATTGGTGCGATCAACATCCAGTAACTACATCGTGTGACTAAAGAAGAATTTATATTATCATCACATTCTCCATGATGAACAACAAGCTTTGAATGTTAATCGATAACAAATATTGCATAATTAGAAACCTCTATTAAGAGGACACCCTCTATTATTGGTAAGGTTCCAAGGGTGTCCGCTTAATACAGGCTTCAATGTATAATGTTTAACTATACTTGACGAAGAAGAATTCCTGGGGAGTAGGGTTGGTGCAGTGGTGAGAGCGCTCGCCCTCAACCAGTGTGGCCCGGGTTCGATTCCCGGCCCCGGCGTCATATGTGGGCTGAGTTTGTTGGTTCTCTACTCTGCTCCGAGAGGTTTTTCTCCGGGTACTCTGGTTTTCCCCTCTCCACAAAAACCAACGTGATTTGATTTAATTAAATGAGTTTCATTTGATTTCATTTGTGTTTTACAGTGTCCCCAGTTAGTACGTCAGTGCTAGATACAGTTGACACTCAAATAAAGCTCATTATTTTAAAAGTTCATTTGACCCTGCTTAGAATCAAACACACGACCTCTGCAACGCTTGATCTACCACCAAATTCTCAGACCAAGCGTAACACAAAGTGCACAGCAGTCGCTACGAAGAATTTCTATTCAGATCTTGGCAGTGAAAGGGTAATACATAGCAACTAAAAAGGCTAACTTAGATTTGAATATTTGATTTAACATCAAGTTCTCCAAACTAACATAAGGGGAAATATATGAGACTCACTTATAGGGAACTGCTACTTTGATCGTAGGAGTTAAAGGGTTACATTTCCAAACGTTCATCAATCGGCTCTTCGATAGCTGTATCGAAAACTAATTTGAATGGCTAGCTTACCCTCAAATTCTCCAAACTAACACACAAGGAAGTATATCAGACTCAGCAGTGAGAAACTGGCACGAAGATCTTGGTAGTCCAAGGATAAGCTTTCCAAACATTCAGCAGCGGCCCTTCTCTTTCCTTCCTTTCCAGCGAATATCTGTACGATAACTGTATCAACACGAATTTGAACACTTTAACATCAAATTTTCGGATCAATACCAGTTTCTGGGCAACTGTGCACCTACCCCTCCCCTAAGCCAACAAGTTTTAATGAGTTAAAAAGTTAGCGTTAATGTTGGTTTAGGGGAGGGGTAGGTGCACGGTTGCCCAGAAACTGATATTGATCCAATTTCCCAACAATTTGTATAGGAAAGGTTATTAAGACTCGCTAATGATAAATTTTGATTTAGATCTTGGAAGTCAAAGGATGAACTTTCCAAACATTCAGCAATGGCTCTTCTCGCTCAATCAATCAATCAATCAATCAATCAATTTATTTGTTTGTGAACATTACAATATCATCACAGTCCTAGGCGACCCGCAATTAGCGAAGCTATTCTAGGCGGGCCACCCTTCTAAAACAAGTCCTGTCTCGTTATTGAACACATATTATTAAATGAAATCCTGTTGAAATCCCAAAGTACATACAAATAATTAATCAGTTAATTAATTACGCAATTATCAAGAAACATAGTTGAAAAACATGGCTAATTACAATTTAAAATGATCAGTTTTGAATTTAAATTTAGACTGATCAAAAAGTTACTTTAATTATAACTTTAACTAGCGGACAAGAGATATTTGCAAATTTCCGTGCATTTCCGTGCGGCGTAAATCAACATTCATCTCCTTCCATTAGTTTTAACAGCCAATTTTTGAGTTTACGCTTAAACGCGGTTCTATTTTGGATACGAAGTTTTTTTGGGATGCTATTCCACACTCTTACACCTATTCTAGCAAAGGAAAATAATAGTTGGTTAGTTCTAGAGGCTTTAACGTATAGATTACCCGCTCCTTTCTTTGCAGTGACTGCTCTTACATTAGCTGCAACGATACGGATTTAAATGACCCACGCACATTCTTTACGGAATATGTTTTAGAAGACAGTGATGCACAGGGTTACTTCAACAAGCATGTTGTGGGATTCAGCTTTATTTCGAATCATTCTAACGTGTCAACTCCTGCTCTGGAAAACACAACGGCTACTGTTTGGTTTAGCGATCGGGTGAGTGCAAAAAAAAACTTTAAGGAATAGAACTTCTGCTCCGGACTAACATTAGTCGAAGGCCGATAATCGCAAATCCAGAGTTAAAATTAAACTGAACTTAAAGTCTCAAGCTCTTAACTATTCCTTCACTTTGCCTTACTTCACTTCTCTTCTTTTCACTTAGTAATGCTGAGCGACTTAAAACCATCCAGATTAATCAATTATAACTACCTTTTTGTCTGAAAATGTTTTGCAAAGGTAAAAAATTCCGTTTCTACTATGGAGCAACAGGAAATTCACCATTTTCGCATCTAGAAATTCTTAGCATATACAATCACGTATCTATAACCTTTTATGTTTACATATTGGTTCTAATTTTGACTTAAACATTTATATGTGTAATTATATTTTTAATTATATTTTTATGTGCAATTACATTTTTGATGTTAGTAGTTTAATCAAGTAGTTGTATAGAGTGTGTTCACTTGACGTCACGGCGGCCATGTTGGAGGAGAAAACAAAGACACGGCGGCCATGTTGGAGGAGAAAAAGATTCTCTGGGGAATTGAACTCTATTTTTATATAAATTCTTACTTTTGTTTCAGTAAACCAATATGGCTGCTGGTCACGTGAGCGAACACTCTCTATGTAGTCTTATCTTCATATTTTGTCTGTTCGATAGTTGAAGGCCACGAGTTTGTTAGTTTATACTATTATTAAGTGCTACCCTCTGTAATTAAAGGTTATTAATATTATGCAATTCTGCGCTCCTTAAATTTGCGGACATTGGTTTGCCTTCTAATCTCTCATGCTCAAATTTCGGGCCTGTTCTAAAACGCCATGTTGTTGCTATCGTTCTCTGCAGTGTCGGCGACCTTACTGTAAAGTGTTAATCAATGGTGTAGAAAGTAAAGAACTGATGTTATTACCGACAGATACCAGAAAGTGTTGTGATCCAACTAAATAGAAAGTTCTTTGTGTGGATGAGGTATCAGGTTGAACATCTTTTTCCATGATATACCGCAACAACATTAAATATTCACACATTCTTTCCCATCTACAGGCCTATCACACGAGCGCCGCTTCCCTCAGTGCACTGAATAACTTTCTGTTACAGTTCTTAACTGGCAGTGCTTCCTACAGCATAGAAACCGTCAATCATCCAATACCCAGTAAACCCAAAGAACAGGTAAAGAATGCTTTAAAAATCAACAGTACTGTACTATGGCACTGTTTGTTTTACTATACTGTGTGGTTCGAACTGTGTCATCTGTAGATCAAAAACATGCAGTGTGGCCATTGTTTGGCAAACAATTGAACAGTACCGTACAGTGCTACTGCTTGTTTTACTATACAGTTTGTTTGTATTTTTTTTTATTCAAACCATACCTAATGACTATTTAATGGGAAATACACCTGATCAACTTGCGAGAGGAACATTTCTAATTTTTTTTCAGGTTGATTCATTAATTTTTTCTCCGAGTAGCCTCTTTTTGGCCATTCTGTTAGCAATAGCTGTGGCATTCCTGGCGGCAAGTTTTGTGCCATTCTTGATATATGAAAAAAGTTCAAAGGTTAGTACAGCTTGATTCTTTGGATATCAGATTAGCGGAATGGCAGGGGCCAGTTCCTGTTGCATAGCATTAGTGAACATGACAGATTCTTTGGTACAGAAAAATAGGGGAAGAAGGAAAGAGACGGAAAAGTGGCGAAAGAGTGAAGAAGAACAGGGAAGGTGATAAAGTTGGAGTGGGTTTTAGAGAGGCGGCAGAAGATGAGAATAAAGATGCAAAAGGCGGGAGAGAGGAAGGCCGGACATGGGGATCAATGTGGGTAAAGTGAGAGAAGGGAGACAGAACGTTGGGATAAAGATGGGAGAGATGAACGAGGCTGGAGACGTTGTTAAAGGTCGGGCAGGCGAGAGAGAGGAGACATGGGAAAGGAGTAATGGTGGGAAGGTGAGAGAGAGGTGACATGACAAGGGAGTAATGGTGGGAAGGTGAGAGAGAGATGACATGAAAACGGAGTAATGGTGGGAAGGTGAGAGAGAGATGACATGACAAGGGAGTAATGGTGGGAAGGTGAGAGAGAGATGACATGAAAATAGAGTAATGGTGGGAAGGTGAGAGAGAGATGACATGAAAACGGAGTAATGGTGGGAAGGTGAGAGAGAGATGACATGACAAGGGAGTAATGGTGGGAAGGTGAGAGAGAGATGACATGAAAATAGAGTAATGGTGGGAAGGTGAGAGAGAGATGACATGACAATGGAGTAATGGTGGGAAGGTGAGAGAGAGATGACATGACAAGGGAGTAATGGTGGGAAGGTGAGAGAGAGATGACATGAAAATAGAGTAATGGTGGGAAGGTGAGAGAGAGGAGACATGGGAAAGGAGTAATGGTGGGAAGGTGAGAGAGAGGTGACATGACAAGGGAGTAATGGTGGGAAGGTGAGAGAGAGATGACATGAAAACGGAGTAATGGTGGGAAGGTGAGAGAGAGATGACATGACAAGGGAGTAATGGTGGGAAGGTGAGAGAGAGATGACATGAAAATAGAGTAATGGTGGGAAGGTGAGAGAGAGATGACATGAAAACGGAGTAATGGTGGGTGAGTGAGTGAGTGAGTGACACTTTATTTAAACTCGGAATTCCATCAATTAATATTGGTTTTCATGAAAGCCGAGTAAGATTAAAAATTTAAACAGAGATTAAAAAGTGGGACAAACTATCAATAACAAGATAATAACATATCAAAGTCAAAAATATTATTATCTTCCAGTCCTCTCTTGAAGGCTGCAAGAGTTTTAGCCGACTTAATTGAATTAGGCAAGGAATTCCACAATTTAGGACCAGCGTAAAGAAAACTCCTTTTCATAAAATCGGTTTTCGGTAATGGTAAATTAATATTTAATTCACTGTTCCTAATATTGTAAGGATTTCTTGCCTCGACTTTGAAAAATCTGTCAATTAAATAGTTTGGGGCTGCACCAGTAGAAATTTTAAACATTTGGGTGGCCTTATGCTGAGCTCTTCGGGTTTTTAAATCAGACCATCCAAGTTCCCTTAAAACATCCTCTGAGCTTACATCATAGGCAGCCCTTAAAATAACCCTACCAGCCCTATTCTGTAATTTTTGTAATCTGGTTGCTAGACCTTTAGATAAATTATCCCATACCAAATCACAATAGTCAAAAGATGGCTGGATAAGGGAATTATAAATAGTTATAAGAGTATCATCATTAACAAATTGCCTTATTTGTCTCAAGCCCCCGATTGCAGATGAGACCTTTTTTGCCACATGGTTAATATGAGTGGACCATGATAAACGATCATCAATATAAACACCAAGAGATTTAGCAGAGTAGACTCGTTTTATACTTGTATCACCTAATCTGATCTCAGGAGAATAGCCAAGATTGGCGAGATTGTAATTAGAGCCAATAATCAAAAATTCTGTTTTAGTGGTGTTTAAACTCAATTTGTTTGCTAAGAGCCACTGTCTAATATTTTCCAGGTCATGATTTGTACCATTCTGTAATTCAAAATAATTTTTACCAGAAACGGTTAAATTAGTGTCATCTGCAAACATTCTTGGGGTTGAGAAATTTAAGCAATTGGGTAAATCATTGATATATATTAAAAATAACAGAGGGCCGAGAATAGATCCTTGAGGAACACCACAAGGGATATCTGAGAACTCCGAGAGACAGCCATTTAAGTAGCATTTTTGCTTGCGATTAGAGAGATACGAATAAAACCATTTGTGTGCTGTTCCAGAAATACCATACATCTCCAATTTAGCAAGCAAAATGCTATGGTCAACTGTGTCAAAGGCCTTGGCTAAATCAAGAAAGACAACAGAGTTAAGGAAACCATTGTCAATATTGAAGAACCATTCATTAGTAGCATCTAATAACGAAGTAAGAGTAGAATGCAGGGAACGAAACCCAGACTGGCAATTTGATAAAAGGGAATTTACCTTAAGGTAGTCATATAGCTGATTATAAATGATTCTTTCAAAAAGCTTAGCAATAACAGAAATGACCGATATAGGTCTGTAATTGTTAAGATCATCAGTGTTATCTTTCTTATGTATTGGGGAGACTTTAGCATACTTCCACTGATCAGGGAAGATACCACTCGTTATAGAAGCATTGAAAATTAAGCTTAAAGAATGCGATATTACAGGAGCAGCCTCCTTTAATAATTTACTTGTTATACCATCTAATCCAGTTGCCTTGGCAACATCTAATTTGTTTATTAAGTCGAAAACGCTCTTAGCTGTAATGGACTGTAATTTAAAATCACAGTCAACTGACTTAAGATAATCAACAAAGCTATAATCAGAGTTGGACAACGATGAAGCAAGCTTAGTTCCAACGGAAGTGAAATGAGAGTTCATTAGCTCACAAATTTGTTGAGAGTCGGTCACTGCAACATCATCAATCTTAATGCTATTAATACCTCTGCTTTTGGCATTACGACCCATTAATTCATTTAATGTCTTCCAGATTGCACGAGGGTTGCCAGAGTTTGAGTCAATATTGGATTTATAATAATTAGCTTTAGTCTCCTTTATAATGCAATTTGTCTTATTTTTGACTTTCTTAAACTTAATCCAGTCATCTTGATTGCTAGTCTTTATTGCTTGTTTCTTAAGGCAATCCCTCTCTATAATCAGTTTACGAATTTCAGAATTTATCCAAGGTGAATTCTTATTACGCACTCTTCCAGACTTAATGGGTGCATGTTTATTAGCTACTGTAAGGAATAGTTCTTTCCATTTGGCCCACATAAGGTTGGGATCTGAATAATCCTCACAAAGTTTGAGGTGGGAAGGTGAGAGAGAGATGACATGACAAGGGAGTAATGGTGGGAAGGTGAGAGAGAGATGACATGAAAATAGAGTAATGGTGGGAAGGTGAGAGAGAGATGACATGACAATGGAGTAATGGTGGGAAGGTGAGAGAGAGATGACATGACAAGGGAGTAATGGTGGGAAGGTGAGAGAGAGATGACATGAAAATAGAGTAATGGTGGGAAGGTGAGAGAGAGATGACATGACAATGGAGTAATGGTGGGAAGGTGAGAGAGAGATGACATGACAAGGGAGTAATGGTGGGAAGGTGAGAGAGAGATGACATGAAAATAGAGTAATGGTGGGAAGGTGAGAGAGAGATGACATGACAATGGAGTAATGGTGGGAAGGTGAGAGAGAGATGACATGACAAGGGAGTAATGGTGGGAAGGTAAGAGAGAGATGACATGACAAGAGAGTAATAGTGGGGCACGCGAGAGAGGAAACATGACAAAGGAGTAATGGTGGGCAGGCGAGAGAGGGGACATGAGAAGGGAGTAATGGTGGGGCAGGCGACAGGTGGGAAAGAGAAGCAGGATAGATCCAGAAGGGTGAGAGAGGTATGAATGATTGCATTTTATCGTCTAAGAAGTATTCAACAAAGCGATCTGGGCGCGTTTTTATGTTCTTTGCTCGAGGCTGCGAAGAAGAAATCTAATTGACAGATTTTAGTTATTGGACCTCGGACTGCTTTAATTGGGTAATAAACTCAGTTATTTCCATAGAACGTTTGTTGAGGGTGTCCCTGACCGTACGTTCGTCTACTTTCTTCCAGGCAAAACACCTTCAGTTTGTGAGCGGTGTGGATGCTGTGATCTTCTGGATAGCTACATATTCGTGGGATCTTTTAAACTACCTAGTACCCATGTTTGGTATTATGATAATGATTGCCGCCTTTCAAGTGGACTCATTAAAGGAGGATCTTGGTGTCATTTTATTGCTTTTGGTAATTCTTTTGTGTTTGTTCGTGTTACGCTCGGCCAAAACGTTCCAACAGACAGATAAATACGATAATTGTGGCACGGTAACTAATACTGCAATCTGATTGGTCCTTAGTGTGGTCCGGATTTTCCTATTTCACGGTCGCGGTGACGATTACGTAACATTTTTTTTTCATTGCGTTGACAAAAAATAGAGCATTTTTTTTACGTGACCTTGTTTTGTTTTTGTTCTTTCAGAACTAACCAAATTGATCCAATGCCAGGAGAAAATCATATGTTCACTAACGTGTTGAAATAGTTTTCGTTCGATCGTTGTTGTTAGCATTTTTTTTTTTTTTTTTTGCCCTTAGCACACCAGGTTGAATGAAGTTGAATGGAGTTGTATCGTTTAGTCGGGACTGAAGTGATTGTGTACAGCAGGCTTGCTCTGTTGCACTCGGTAGGTACGTGGTGTAAGCATCGTGTATGGCTATGGAGAGCAATGTATGCCATATATTCACTAACGGGGAACCACTATATGATGCTTACACCACGTACCTACCTTGCACTCAAACAAAGATCTCATTGATTTGTCATTCAGGAACTCGTTAAGACTTGGATCGTGTAACTGCCTTTAAATAGGTTCAAACACAACTTGTCCACATTCAATCTACCAACTACCATATTTGGAAAATCGAGAAAAACCAAATGAACCAATCAAATGGGCTTCAGTAGAATGACATACTCACCTGGAAATACCGACCTCTGGTGAAAACATGTCGGATACGTTTTTGTTGCAAATGCATTTTGTTTACGATGCGCCACGGAAACCGGACAGTACCAACAAGCTCAAAGATTGGGGCAAGCAGTTTCCAAATACATATTGAATCTGGACAAGCTTTGCA
The DNA here is from genome assembly GCA_949710005.1 of Ricordea florida. Classification (NCBI taxonomy): domain Eukaryota; kingdom Metazoa; phylum Cnidaria; class Anthozoa; order Corallimorpharia; family Ricordeidae; genus Ricordea; species Ricordea florida. The sequence continues at coordinate 9,519,258 of OX453273.1, read as the reverse complement.
CGTGAGTTACTCGTCTCACGTCTTATGGGTTTCTGAGTGACTGAGATCTTTATTTCAGTTATCGACGTAAATAATTAAGCCTTATGGAATTTGGAAAAGTTCCAATCTGTTTCCATCCTTGCCAACCACGGCCAAAAGCAACGACAGATTGTTCTAGGGTTACCTTCGCAAATTGTTTCTACCACTGGGATCATGATTATTATCATTATTACTATTATTATTATTATTATTATTATTATTTTTGTTTTTGAGTTGTTTTTATTTGTATGAATAATACAAATACTTGTTTTGGTTTTTTAAAAATTTAATATATATATATCGCCCAGCTCTTTCAACTTTCATGAAAGGGTAGTTTAATGGAGCTGCATCATTGAGAAATTGAAACGCAAAAAATGGGTTGAAAAGGTAAGTTGTGCCACCGTAAGGTAAAAGACACGCAGACGCTTCGAGTGTTAGACCTAAATAAGAGGGGAAACGAAGTGTTAACGTTCGAATCGTCAGTTTATCACTTCGCTAGATAAAACTCTTTTTCTTTTTTGATAAAACTTTTCTTTTTCGTTTTTTAACTTTCCCACTTCTTTACAGATTCTTCTTGGACTTTGCATGCTGCCATTTGTGTATCTGCTGTCCTTTCTTTTCACGGGACCCCTTGCAGCCTATGCTGTCTCGGTGTTTCTGCTCTCCGTTGTCAGTCTGGTAAGGTTGATCTCTCTTTTGTTGCTTTTCAATTACTTCTAAGAATTTGTCGTTTATAAAAAATGTAGATCGAAAGTACCTTTACTGAAGGATGTTGGCAAAAATCAATACTAGCCATAAAATGCTAGGGGTGATACCGTTTAGATACCGCATTATAGTTCATGCTACAGAAATCAGACTAGGTCAATAACGCTTATTTGTTGTTCAAATTTCATACTCTGTACGAATTCCGATTTTCTGATTGGCTGATTTGTACCACGTGATACTGGGATTATGATGAAGCAACCTCCTTGACGTCATTATCGTGGTGTAATAGCCGTGGTGTAAATTCAACACGCCACGGTCATTACAACATAGCTTTGGTTGACTCGAAGTTTAACACAAGAAACTGGGTAAATCAAACGAGTTGATTAAGTAAGTTATACCACCGTAAGGTAAAAGGGAGGTGCTGACGTTTCGAGCGTTAGCCCTTCGTCCATTTGCTCCGACGAAGGGCTAACGCTCGAAACGTCAGCACCTCCCTTTTACCTTACGGTGGTATAACTTACTTAATCAACTTGTTTGATTTACCCAGTTTCTTGTGTTTCAATTTCCCACCGACGCAGCACCAGTTACTTTAGAAACTATCCCCACAATGACTCGAAGTTTGACGATTTGCCAGTGTTTCTCTGTGCAGTGTATTCAATTTGAATAATTTATTGGGATTTACCAGTACTCGTTCACTAACGATGAACTCGAAAATTTCAATATCGCACGAGGCTTTGCGGAGTGCGGTATGAAAATTTCTCGTTCATTGTCAGTGAACTCGTGCAGGTAAATCCCGATAATTCACTCGCTGTTAACCTGTAATTACATGGCTTAGTTTTGCTGTTATTTGACAGGCACTGCTTATCACTGTGTTCATACTTGAATTTGACGAGGAAAGAAAAGACGATGCGAAAATAATTCACTACTTTAGCATGATCTTCCCAACATATTCGTAAGTAGAGTGGCTTGATTATGTTCTTCTTTAGAACTCTTTGAGCAAAAAAAGCGAAACGAACTTCAGAAACTCGCAGTGAAACAGTAATGTATATCGAATTATTTGAAAAATAGAGAGAAGCCACCTCTAGAACTGTGAGCAAAAACAATAGGAGAACAGATTTTCAAAGGTAGAAACTCAAGTTATTACTCTGTTCAATCACAGCAGATCCACATGTCCAATCAGAGTTCACACGTGTCAGAATCATGTCACACGACAGTCACATGATACACACATGTCGTCAGCACTAATATATGGCGGGAAAACGCCAGTGACAACTTGTCACGTGTGGCTTAAGTTTTACTTCTGATTGGTTGAAAATGTTTGGGTTTGTCAACTTATTGCTTATCATGATAATGTGGAACCAGAGCAATAACGACTTACTTTCGAAAATAAATTGTAAACATCTCCACTATAACCTGTTTTCTTTTATCTGTAGTTTGTCTTCTAGCATTTTGGACATCAGCAAGAACAGCGGAATAAGAAAATTCTGCACCGAATCATCTGAGTGAGTAGATCTGTTCCGTTCTTTTGCTGTTCCTGGTCATGCTTGTTTGACTTAAGTGTTTTATACTGAAAGGGAAAGAAATAAAACCGATAACCTTGGGATAATAATAATAATAATAATAATAATGATAATAATGATAATAATAATAAATAACAATAATAATAATACTTGGAACGTGTAACTTGACCTGTAGTTTGTCCAGATTCAAGTACCATATTTGGAAACTGCTTCCACGGTTTTTGTGTTTGTTGGCACTGTTTCGCCTCAGTGATACGTCGTAAATAACATTCCATTTGCTACAACGACGTGACCGCCGTGTTTTGAGGAGATGTTTTTGGTACTGTCCCGTTTCCATGGCGCATCGTAAACAACATGCATTTGCAACAAAAACGTATCCGGCATATTTTGACCAGAGGTACGTATTTCCCGCTGAGTACGTCACTCTACTGAAACCAATTTGATTGGTTCAGTTGGTTTCTGTAGATTTCCCAAATATGGTACTTGGTAGATTGAATATGGACAAGCTGTGGCTAAAGACATTCAAAGGCAGTTACACGTTTCCAGTCCCTTGGGTTTCTGATAAAACTTAGAACGACCTAAGTTTAAGTCTGGTTGTGTAAGGGCGTATTGTATTACTCAAGGCTTGATTGACAAAAGGTTAAACCCTTAACACATTGTATGACGTTAAATTAATCAGCGAGTTACGGTGCGACTACTCGAACCAAGGCCACCCATATAAGTTTTCATACAAATTTTCAATGTCTGTTTTCCACGCGAAACATGAACAACAGATTTGTGGCGAGTTTCTACCGACTAAGATTATTATTTTTCAATCTTGATATGTTTTTCAAAGAGATAGGGCAGATTATATGCATTTTAGGCGAAACATTTGAAGAGATTCTAATGTTTAGTTACACGATCGTGATTGGAGGTTTGACTGACGGAGAGGAAGGGTTATCATTCAGGTTAATAATTCAGGACTACATGGCATAAGCAGGGGCGTAGTTAGCCCCTTTCCTCCCCCCCCCCCCTCATCACACCCCCACCCCTCCCCCTTTATGTCCCTAGAATTCAGGTGGCGAAAACACGCGAATCCGAAAACTCAACATGCAATAAATCTTTTCCAATGCTAGATAGTTACATACTCTATTTGCAGGACCGAACATCTGCAATGGACGATGTTCTTGTTCGTAACCAAAATTATGAAGTTGATCTTGTGACCCCTCCCTTTGAAAAAATCCTAGCTACGCCACTGCTTACGGTTTGAGACTGAAAGAGTTATAATTTAGAACCACATTGTATGACTTGAGTATTGACTCTGGGAGTAAAAGGGTTAAAATGTAGAACCACTTTGTATGACTCGAGTGTTGACTGTGAGAGTAAAAGGGTTAAACTGTTAGAACCACATTGTATGACTCGAGTATTGACTGTGGGAGTAAAAGGGTTAAAATGTTAGAACTGCATTGTATGACTCGAATATTGACTCTGAGAGTAAAAGGGTTATAATGTTAGAACCACATTGTATGACTCGAGTATTGACTGTGAGAGTAAAAGGGTTAAAATGTTAGAACCGCATTGTATGACTCGAGTATTGACTATGGGAGTAAAATGGTTAAAATGTTAGAACCGCATTGTATGACTCGAGTATTGACTGTGGGAGTAAAATGGTTAAAATGTTAGAACCACATTGTATGACTCGAGTATTGACTGTGGGAGTAAAAGGGTTAAAATGTTAGAACCGCATTGCATAACTCGAGGCTGACTATGGAAGCGGTAAAAGCATGAATCATTTTACGTAATGAGCTCTTCCATTGGCTATTTTATTGTTTAACGTATAAACTAGATTGTTCATCTCTTTATGCAGGAAAGAGATCGTTTGCTTGTTGAACAAGCAAATTAATTATGTAGAGAACATTCTGGACTGGGAGCGTCCTGGAGTAGGGCTAAATGTCGTTTACATGCTCATAGAAGCTGTTCTTCTTTTGTTCCTTGTTATTTTGATTGAGGTAAGTTATTATCTATAACTTTAACCATCGACAAATGACTGGCTGAACCCTCTAAAAAGTTGGAAAAATTTCTAAATTGTGAAAACGCCCAAGGAAACCTTTATTTTGCAAAATATATAGGAGCAAACAAAACCTCCACGGAGTGATGTGCAGCAGTAGCTCTCCATAGAATGGTCACACTGTATAGTTTCATTGTTGTGAATTTTGAAGAGCATCGTTGACAACATTAAATAGGCTTTATTCCACATTGTAGCCCCTTGCAGTAGCTTTATAAAGAAAAGTCATACTGCTTGGTTACAACCACTCTTCGTAAAAACGAAGAGTACCACAATGTAGTACTATTAAGTAGCTTTCCATAGAATAGTCACACCGCATGGTTTGATCCACAGATGAAAAAGTTACTTCGTGGTAAAGCAGACAGTGGTACAGTTCAGTAATATTTACTGAATAACTTTCCAAAGAATGGTCATACTACATTGTAAAGCAATCAGGATAGTGCTATTCAGTATTTTTCCTGAGAATGATCTCTACACCAAGTTAGCGCCCAAGACGAGAGACAAAAGAAAAAATAGATTAGGGGATTTGTTGGAATGTACTTGCCTGTTTCTTTATCTCTTTAGTTATTTGTGAATCAATTGGTTTCGATCTTATGTTTATTTCTCCCATCAGCTGAATTCCTTTGTCAGTGCGAGAGTGACAGTTCCATCAGGTGCACTTGCACCAAGCAAAAAAGATACCGAGGTACGCTCACCACTATTTCAGTCGTTCTACCACTGAGCTATAGGTGACCTGCTGAAACAAGGTCTGTAATTTTAGGCATCAACAAATGACTGACTGAACCCTCTCAAAAGCGGGAAAAATTTCTAAATTGTGAAAACTCCCAAGGAAACCCCTTATTTCGGAAACGATAGAGGAACAAACAAAACCTCCACAGAGTAATGTACAATAGTTACCCTCCAACGAATGCTCGCACTGCATAGTTTCATTAATTATTGGCAACATTAAAGAGATTGTGTTCTTTTTTTTTTCAGGCTAAATCGCATTTGCTTAAAATTGCTTAACATTGCAAATGTTAATACTGAAGCCGAGGCTCGCGGCCTTTGATTAGGTTCAGTGAAGTGTAATTCGCTATTCACCTATTGAAATTTATACTTAGCTCTTATTAACCGAGCTGGAGGTCTGTATGGGAGAATCTTGACCGAAGTCGTGTGTACAGACCGAACGCAGTGAGGTCTGTACATACGACCTCGGTCAAGATTCTCCCATGCAGACCGACTTAGCTCGGTTAATAAGATGTTTATTATATGGCAAAGAAGGAAACTTAAATTCGTTTAATGTAACTGGGTTGCTGACATTTTGCTTGCGAATGGCGATGAGCTTAGTTAAACCTGCCGAAATTTGCTCGTCTTCTTTACTTTTTTTTTGTCATCAGGCTTTTTGGCACTTCCATAAATGATCGAGACGAAAATAAAAGAAAATGGTGAACATTTTTGTATTTTAGTTTGCTACTTTTTCAACGCAAAATAAAACCGGTCTACAGATGCCGATCTAGATGGGAAAATCTAGACCACGGTCAATATCGATTTCAGCCAATCAAATTCGTGAATTCGGTAGTTCCCAGTCCTTCTGAGACACAGCCATATAATAGCAATCGATAACAAGCTCTCCCACTGGTATTTGCTTTTCACCGTTCCTCCCCTCTCTTGAACAAGCTCCCAGATCCTTTTTGGGTTAATAGACAGTTGACTTTCTGGAGCAATGTAAGTATCTGGGCAACTATGCACCTACCCCTCCCCTAACCCAACAAGCTATAGCAAGTTAAATAGTTAGCGTTAACGTTGGGTTAGGGGAGGGGTAGGTGCGCAGTTGCCCAGATACTTAAATTGATCCAACTTCCTCAGGATGAAGACGTGTTTGCTGAACGCATGCGTATAATTGACCAAGATCAAACAGCAATCCAGAACGAAGCTGTAGTGTTAAGAGACCTGACAAAGGTACGCAAACAGCTGTTCCGCTATTTTAAAATGTTTTTGTTACTGTGGCTTTTCCTCACGTTTTGGCTCCTTGGAACACTTTGGAGTTTCCTAACATGTAAGAATTTTTTGTGTTCTTCGTCTCAAAGGTGTCTTTGTTCAGTGGTGCGTAATAACCCTTTAAGTGCCAGTAGTGACCAGCTTCCAATTTCTCATTACAATATTCACTGTTCATCAGCCAGTCAGGTTATGAGAACAGGGTGTTCATTAGGCAACGGAGATCGGAGAATTCTTCGGCTACTACGAAGAATTCCCCGGTCCAATTTACCTGGCCTGAGCTAGTTTTAAATTCAGACATGGAACACTTTCAGAATATTCTCCTGTTACTTTACACAATTCTCCTGCTGCTACATTTCTTATTGAAAACCCTGCGAGAGTAACGAAAAATTATCACCAAAAAACAGTTGTTTTGATATTTAAACAAATTCGTCTCACTAGTACCATAACAAATATATGACAACAGTTGGGAGAAAATGAATACTGATATTGGGGCTCAAAGGGTTAATTAACAGGCGCCATTCGTTGCATTTCCGATGTATTGCTTTCAAGCAGTAAAATAATTAACATGGTATGTGCTGAGCGTCGTACTTTTTGTGAAAGATGTTTTTTTAGCATTTCACCGGCAAACTCGGAAAAAGAAAGTCCTGGTTCACCGTATGGGAGTTGAACCCACCGCCTTTTTTTTTTTGGAGGGGGGGGGGGGGTCAGGTGGAATAGCTTTTTGTTTTCACTGTTTTGTATAATTTGCCTTCCGATTCCTAGTCGCACGCTATACTTCTGAGCTACAGGAGACTCGTTGGAGAGACGCAATTAAACTAAGTTCATGCGACAAACAACCTACAAAGTGAATCGAAAGGATTTGGCCAACCTTTATATCTGACAGAAGGCGAAACAATTCTTTGTTTGTTTTGCCAGTCAGTGGAATTTCTTGCTTTGTCACCAGTTGATGATCTCTTAAGTACTGAGAATTTTAATCTTAGTTTTTCCTGTCAATCAAATCAAGGTGTATCGTGGAACCCACGTGACTGCTGTAGATCATCTCTGTCTTGGTATTCCACGTGGAGAGTGTTTTGGACTCCTGGGAATTAACGGTAAGTAATAGTAATATTTTATTTACTTACAGTTCACGTGTTAAATTTTGATATGTTCACGTGTGCATTACAAGAGAAAAATTACAATAAATTGTAGTAGGCTTATCTCACAATATATAGGTTTTAATTTAAATTATCATAGTATAAATGTTACAAGACATTTACTTATGTACAATATTATTCAAGATAGAAAAGCATGTAACACAAACTGTGAAGCCACCAAAATAGCAGTTTTCAACATGTACGCTCCCCTTTCTGCTGTAATTGATTTCTTATTCATGTGTCACCACGGAGACCTCTGAGTATAAGCCTTGTGATTTTTTTGTCTCCTTGTCACTGAATGAATGTTTAAAGTTTATATACTCTTATGTTGTGGCCAATAAAACATTGATTGATTCATAAGTAGAATGAATCTACCGTATTTTTCCAGCTTGGTATGTGTATTTTTTTTTTGTTTTTTTTGTTTGTTTGTTTTTCAGTTGCAAAAGTTATTTTCTATGTTGCTGGGTTGTAGTGTGGGCAGTATTCATTGTTTTTTTGTTGTTGTTGTTGTTTTTCTTTTAAATGAAATACCACGCTACTTTCTAAAACCACTAATTTCGTTTTGTTGACCAATGACACGAAATGTTGTAACAAATACTCAGTGCACCTTTCAGACTTTTGTTGGAACCGCACCTCCAACAACCCCCTACCCCTCTCTGTACAAAACGGAAGAAAGGTTTGGTTGCTTGAGAATCAAGAGGCGTCCATCCCGGTGAAAACTCAACTTTATGTCCTCTTTTACATCTTAAGTTACAGGAAACCAAACTCGTTTTATGAAGGAGTGCATGGCTTCTGCAACATCAACGAGCCTTTGCATGTCTGTTCTGCATGTGTTTATGGCTGTCGTCACACATTTAACATTCTAACGCATTCATCATTCCAAACATTCCTTGCAGTGATGGATATCAGCTCTAAAATCGTGTAGTAAAGACATTTTATCCCACGTTTAGGTTTACTGATTTATATTTTTGCCGCTCAATTTATTTTGCCGTTTTAGGCGCCGGCAAAACAACAACTTTCAGTATGTTGACCGGAGACATCAGTATCACTGAAGGGACGGCGTACCTCAATGGCTTCAATATTCAAACCAATCTGAAAGAGGTAAAGTAAAGAAAAGCCTTAAAACTCTTTCACTCCCGGATGTGATCATTGTGTAACGTCTCATTACATCAATACATTGTGATGCAAGCAGATAACAAGAACTGAGGAAATGGTCGATACAAGCATATTCACTGAAAGACCCAAATCTTTTTCAGTTAAACTAACATGCTAGGAAATATATATGCGTTATTGACCGACCGTGAGGTAGTCAAGGTCAACATACAGCCATCGTGATCGAACACGCTTGGTCAATAAACGATTTATTATATGGCCATTTCGTTTTGTCATGTTTCTTCGCGGGACAACACGAGAAATCCCGAGCGGGCGAGATTGGCTCATCTTGCCCAGTCGGGAAGCCAATCAGAAATCAAGATTCGCCTCATCTTGCCCTTTCGCCCAACCAGCCATGTGATAAATGTTGCTTACTGAGGAGGATTACTACTCAGATCTTGTGAGTTAACATCATATTCTCCATACGCCGAACACTTGAGGAAGTGTGAAGTTTGTACGGGCAGAAACGTCTGTTTTACACACTACGAAGTCAAACTTTGCGTCCAAAATCGATCCGTAAACTTACGATCCTTGAGAGAAACGCGCGCTTGGGTCGCTTTTTAGAAAGTTGAATCTTAACAATGATTATCGTAGGGTTTTGAGTTCAATTTGCGATTTACTTGCACAAGTGAGTTCAAATTGCACGATCCGTTTTGTTTTCACTTGTGAAAAACTTATCACACTTTTTGCACTGGTGTTACACTTTTTGCACTGGTGTTACACTTGAACTGCACTGCTCTTAGCCAATCACAATCGAGCAATTTTTTCACGGATATAATTAGAAAGGTAAATATGAAGTGCAAATCCAGAGTTTGACATTGAGCATTAGTTACTGCTTAATCCAGGGTTAGCGCTGATCCTCTTTTTGGAACTGGACTGTGGTTGTTATTGTATATTTATTTATTTTTTTTTTTCAAAAGGTCCAACAAAGAATCGGATATTGTCCACAGGTAAGGAATCAGTTTTTGTACCACTACCAAGAATCGTGGTGTCTCGGGTCTTGAAGGGATTGATACGACATTGTCAATGACGTGTCAAATTCTTTGTCTGACGTCATTTGGTCGATCTCACTATCCATGAGATTACCCCAGAATTTAGAATTTCTTTCAGGGGGCGCCATAAGAATTGTTAAATATTGACTTACATAACAGTGCCAATATTTCCTATTCGTTATTTTTTTATCATGCGTCGTAGGAGGGAACCGACTAGGTTGCAAATAACAGTGGGTCGTCGGTCAGTGGCCGACCAAAATTACCTCATGTCCGACGAATTCCTAACTGTGGTCGGACATGATGTCCGGACGACTTTTTATCATATGTTGTTTACTAGCAAGGGAAAATGAGGAAAGAGAAGATAACCCCATCTGATATGATAAGGGGACAGAATCTATTTTTAGCGCGGGATCTATTTATATCTCGTTCCATGGCTGCGCGGTTTCCCAATACCGCAAGTGTAAAGTCGAGGTCAAACAAAACAAGATCCCCATGGTGCATTGAAATTACAACCACGTGATGAGAAGGACATCAGCCATTGGTCAGTTAAAATAGTTTCCTGATCTAAAAATAGATTCTGGTCCCTTATCATAGTTAGAAAACCCAGGATGGAAGATACGTTCTCTTACCTCATTTTCTGATTCTGCCCTTTTATCATAGTAAGAGAACCCAGTATGGAAGATGCGCTCTCTTACCTCGTTTTCTCGTGATTCTGTCACCTTATCATAGTAAGAGACCCACTATGGAAGATGCGTTCTCTTACCTCATTTTCTCTTAATTCTGTCCCCTTATCATAGTAAGAGAACCCAGTATAGAAGATGCGTTCTCTTACCTCATTGTCTCTTGATTCTGTCCCCTTATCATAGTAAGAGAACCCAGTATGGAAGATGCGTTTTCTTACCTCCTTTTCTCTTGATTCTGTCCCCTCATCATAGTAAGAGAACCCAATGTGGAAGATGTGTTCTCTTACCTCATTTTCTCTTGATTCTGTCCCCTTATCATAGTAAGAGAACCCAGTATAGAAGATGCGTTCTCTTACCTCATTTTCTCTTGATTCTGTTCCCTTATCATAGTAAGAGAACCCAGTATGGAAGATGCGTTTTCTTACCTCATTTTCTCTTGATTCTGTCCCCTCATCATAGTAAGAGAACCCAATGTGGAAGATGCGTTCTCTTACCTCATTTTCTCTCGATTCTGTCCCCTTATCATAGTAAGAGAACCCAGTATGGAAGATGCGTTCTCTTACCTCATTTTCTCTTGATTCTGTCCCCTCATCATAGTAAGAGAACCCAATGTGGAAGATGCGTTCTCTTACCTCATTTTCTCTTGATTCTGTCCCCTTATCATAGTAAGAGAACCTAGTATGGAAGATGCGTTCTCTTACCTCATTTTCTCTTGATTCTGTCCCCTTATCATAGTAAGAGAACCTAGTATGGAAGATGCGTTCTCTTACCTCATTTTCTCTTGATTCTGTCCCCTCATCATAGTAAGAGAACCCAATGTGGAAGATGCGTTCTCTTACCTCATTTTCTCTTGATTCTGTCCCCTCATCATAGTAAGAGAACCCAATGTGGAAGATGCGTTCTCTTACCTCATTTTCTCTTGATTCTGTCCCCTTATCATAGTAAGAGAACCTAGTATGGAAGATGCGTTCTCTTACCTCATTTTCTCTTGATTCTGTCCCCTTATCATAGTAAGAGAACCCAGTTTGGAAGATGCGTTCTCTTACCTCATTTTCTCTTGTTTTAGTTAAGATGTATAACATTCAACCTTCTTTTTTTGGTGATGTTCGACTACATTTTTGTTTTGTCCAACCAAAATGGTCACGTAGTCGGACATATGTCCTTTCAAGAAAGAACAAAAATTATTTGCAACCCAGAACCGATATTTACAAGAAATAATGAGTGCTAGCATTTCCTATTCTTGTAGTTTGACGCCCTAATTGAACGACTGACCGGTCGTGAAATGCTGACGATGTACGCCCGTCTTCGTGGCGTGGCCGACCACAAAATCAAAGATGTCGTGCGTCAAGCCATTGACATGATTAACCTTGGAAAATGGGCGGACTCGCGTTGTGGCAACTACAGGTACCGTGTGTTTTGCGAATAGGATTATTCCTTTAACATTGCTGTTTGTTCATTCTCACCATAAATATGGACGTTGAACTGAAGGATAGGATTTAGTAATAATAATAATAATAATAAGAAGAAGAAGAAGAACCATCATCATCATCATCATCAGCATTAGTATAAATCTACTTGCGTGCTATCACAAATGATGTTCTCCTATTGGCTAAGCTACTCACTGTCTTTTCTATAATTCTGCAATTCGGTTAGCAAGCTACTGGATGCAAAACACTTATTTTAGTACCTAAAACAGTAGACTGCTCAGTCACCTTTCTGTATCAAAATATTTCTCGCTTTAATGCCAGAGAAAAAAAATTAAAGATTGGATATGAGAAGGCTTGGTTACAGAGTTAGGCCTGGTTTCTTAGTCCATACTCAAAGGGTTGTGACTGGAATGGATACTTCAAAATAAGGTGAGACATTTTGTGATAAATATACAACAAAGGTTATCACAAAATAAGGCGAGACATATATTTTGGTCACGTTACATGGCAATATCTGCTGACCAGCTTTGCCAGATAAACAAAACTGTTTACGGAGAGAATAACTGTTGAGTTAGACACTGATCTATACTAATTAGGGTTTTAGTGCTGACTCGAAATGGTTAGCTTTCATACAAATTATTATGGTGACGCCATATCAATGTTTCGCCCTATTTTGAGATAACTTTTGTTGTATATGTGTCACGAAATGTGTCACCTTATTTTGAAGTATCCATTCTAGTCACAACCATACTCAAAGTGACCTCCTAAAACTGTTAGTTAGCCGGTAGTGCTAGCCCGCGTTTAAACAGTGGCATAAGATCAACGCTTTGCGGTCATCGGTTTGAAGGCGTACCACCCATACTTCGCGCTGAGCTGATGCTTTGCTATCAAACTATAAATTTACATTTATTTCAATTGATCGTGTCTTCTTAGTGGTGGCAACAAAAGAAAGCTCAGCACAGCCATAGCTTTGGTTGGGGATCCACCCATCTTGTTTCTGGTTGGTATTTCTCATTGTTATTGTTCGTACTGTTTTTCTTATTGTTGTTGTCGTTTTATACTTTGTTTACAGCACATGCCATCCACTTGACTGTGATTCGAGTACGAAACTCTCAAAGAAAATACACATTTGCTTGAAATATGCGTTGCGCTTTTACGATAATTTGTTTCTTTTTTAAAAGAATTAAGTTCAATCCGCTCGACTATGTTTAAACTCAAAACCGTGGAAGAAAACACACATTTGCTTAAAATTTCGTTCCTACTCAACTGCAATAATTAAATCTACCATTTTCGTTTCATCCACAGTGAAAAGATAATATTTCACAAATTTTTATGGATAGGTGTTTTTCACGTTGGCGTAAATGAAACCACATCTAGTCTGCTACTAGGGTTAATGGTTCCAAAACCGAAAGAAATTTTCAGCACTGTGTATTGCTGTTACTCCGAGGATGTCCGCTTAATAAAGTTTCCGCTTTATTAGTCTACTCGCTGATTGATGTTTTTCTTGTAGGATGAGCCCACCACAGGCATGGATCCGGTTGCACGTCTCTTTATATGGGACACACTGACCAGGGTTATGGAGGGAGGACGGTCTATTGTTCTTACATCGCATAGGTAACCAGTGAAGGCGCCAGTGAGAAATTCCACTTATAGGAATGAACAAATATAGACGTAAATGTCTTCGCTTCGCCTTTTAAACTACATAACAAATGTTACAGGGAATATTATAAAAAATAGGACAAATGATGTACAATAATAATGCAAAATTATACTGGATATGTATGCTGTTTAAATTGCCAAAATGTATTTAAACGATATTCTGTTGAAATAACCGTTCTCAGAAAGTTCTGTATTGTCGCCTGGTAATTGATCTCCTTGTGATCCTAACCTCCTGGTTGACTTTTCGACTTTCGACAAAGGGGCATTTAGAGGGTGGTCGACGTTGTTCGTAATCGCGGTAAATAACCTGCGGTCAAACGTTTTGTAAAAATAGTTCGGGATATCAGTTAACACAGAAGTGTTTGTAACGTCGCTTATTATATGGCTTGTTCCGCGAGCGGGAAAGATGAGTTAACCCTGACTTCTGGTTGGCTACCCGAGCGTGCAAGGTGGGCCTATCTTGCTCGCTCGGGATTTCCCGCTTTGTCCCGCGAAGCAAAACAAAACAGAATCAACGAACATATATAAGTCCTTTATTGGCCAGCTTGTTCGGTCAAGATGTTCCTTTTGTGCATTTGTTACTACGTCTAGGTCAATAAAGACGCAAAAAAAAAGCCGCCCAATATGCAGCGATATTGACCTCCCTCTTGATCAATAACACATATTTGTTTAACCTTTTTTAAAAAACATTGTATGATGTTCAGTTGGTTGGCTCCATAGACTGGAAGTACATAATAAATAAATCCTTTAACACTTCTTTCCCAATTTCCGACTTTGCTGTTTCAGGAGATACAGAGAATTGCGAAGCCTTTCACTCCCCCTCAACTAGTAAATCCCTAAATCCTCTGTTTCCAATTTTCAACTTTACCGTTTCAGTATGGAGGAGTGCGAAGCCTTGTGTACGAGACTTGCGATCATGGTAAATGGACAGTTCAAATGTCTGGGATCCACCCAACACATTAAGAGCAGGTATACTTAATACTTATTTGTCGACCTCCTGAAAAGCTGGGGACGGCTTTGATCGTAACATGGGAGAGCGGGGCTGAAACAATAGTTGATAATAGCAAAATATTAGAACATATTCCCCTCAACATATTCCTCCCAACATATTTCTCCCAACATATTTCCCTCAGCATATTCCCCTCGACTTAGTCTCCAATTACTTCTAAATTCTGAAGACGAACAAACAAACAAACAAACAAACACAGACGAACAAATTTACTAAGCCAAACGCAAGGTTAACAGTCGCACTTATTGCTTGCTCCACGATGTTAAGAAACGGGCTGCATGGTGCTTGCTTTTTAAGCTCGGAATTAGGACCAGGAATGGCAGGATTGTGGTGGGTTGATGCGCCGTCATAAATGAAAATCACATGTTCATTTGGATAGAGATTTAGCCTTGCCTGTGTCAGAAAATCATTGGTCATTCCGAGTCCATTGGTGGGTGAAATTGCCAGTGCTACAGTAACATTTCTCCCTCGCTGACCACATACTGGTCGATGTGCCCTCTCTCCCATCCTTGCTCGTCCGTGACCTCTTGCTGTACAAATATTGTATCCACACTCGTCTACAAGTACACTATGATTCACTACAGCATGGCGCGTGAGTCAGATGGCATAGTCGTCTTTTTTTTGACCGCCGACCAGTTAGCTTAGTTGGTTGAGCACTGGACTGTCGTGCGGGAGGTCGTTGGTTCGAACCTCGGCCGGACGATCCCTCAAGGTCTTTAAAAAACTGAGGAGAAAGTGCTGCCTTTGCAATGACATCTGTAAATAGTTAGACGTTCTAGTCATCTCGGTTAATGACGATAAACGGTAGGTCCCGTCTCACAACCCTTGTTCGTAATACTTCGTGGGACGTTAAAGAGTTGACGCGAAGAGTTGGTCCAGGTGTTGTGGTCTGGCCTTGACCGCCCGGCAAATAATCCTCACACGAGGGGTGCTCTATAGGAAGACAAACATCAGGGCAGTTTCGTTCAGCTGGGAGTGGCCTTGCCAATTTTACACGATACAACATACCTTCAAGTGTTCTTGCTACTGTGCGGTCACAGATTGCCGGTTTTCTTGATTTATCTGTGCAAAGTGTTAGCAGGCAATTTTCCTTAAAAATGTAATTCAGGCGATTCTTCATTTCATCATCTACCCGAACATGATTTGTTCTTCCTCGTGGTCTCTCTGAGATACTTCACTCTCGCAGGTATCGTGCAATGATAGTTCTTGCCGTTGATCGGTTCACTCCGATAGTAGCGGCAACCGTAAAACAATCTTCATTTACATCTTCCAAGGCTTGCATAATTCTTTGTCGCTGATCAAGTAAGATTCTGTTTTTTTGGTGGCATGATTTTCTCCGGTTCTGTCTGTCGCCAATGCGTCTAATTGTTCATGCAGCGTACTTTGTTTGTTACATTACGTGTGCTGTACGTGTGGGATGTTCTCCGGGGTGAAACGGAGAAATAACTCTTGATTGTGAATTTTAATGATACAACTCCTGAAATTCCCCTTAACTCTGGTATTGCAAACAAGAAGAACCACACGAGAACAAAGAAATAAGTAATTTCTTTGACTTCGGTGGCGATCGAAACCTCGACCTCCGGAGCAGGTCTATTGTTGGTCTTTCGACTGAGCTAATGGGGCAGGCGGGAGAAAGTGGCTGGTGATTTTTTTAGATGTGTTTCTTCGTGACGGAGAGGGTTATAAGTACATTAGGTGTGTGCTGCGCTCCACTGTACACATAGATGAAGGGTGAAACAAAGGATAAATATTGGTATAAAATTGAAAGTTGTGCTTTAGATGGTTTGTACTGAAACAACTAGTCCACGCGTTCTCGTTTTCTATGGGTCAATATCCGACGAGGCGCGAATTGTAACACTCTTGATTATATCGAGCACCTTGTAGTTATAGCCGGACCCCGTTGGCGTAGTTTTAAACAAAGACGGATTAAAAATTTCCCCTTACAACATATCCTTCTATCCTTTTGTTTTAGGTTTGGAACTGGGTACACTTTGATGATGAAAGTTGGTGATATTGGGTTACCGGTGCAGGATTCGGCTGCTATGGCAACTACTACGATGTCTAACAATCCAGGCCGAGTCGTGGTTGTCGACCCAACGATGGGCACGAAAGAAGCTGTCATTGACATGACTGAATGTGAGCAGAGTGAGATATACAGTTGCCTTTGACATTCTTAGGTTACATGAGACCGGTACGAATTCTGACCGGTGCGACTATAATAAATAAATAATAGTCTTTATTCAATCAAAGGATAAAAATACATATCCTAAGTTACAGTGAAAAAGTATTAAAAAATACACAATAAAATACAATAGTAATATAAGATAAAATAATACTATACTAAATTATATTTAAAAATAAGTCTATTTACAAAAGTTTTGTATCTCTCCGTTTTTATCTGAGAAAGGTGACACCTTCTCCTACGCAGATTATACACTAATTCTTTATCTTTGGGAATGATCGCACCTAGCATATGATTATTAATAGCTCTTTTGAAAGCGGATTTATCTTGCTGTTCTAAAAGGTTAAAAATGCTGACTGTTTGAGAGGTAAAATGACGCTTATGGCACCTGTCTAAAAAACGCTGTATAACATTTAAATCAGAATCAGAAGCGCCGTAGACAGCGAGACCATATGTGAGAATGGGAAGAACTAGGGTGCAATACAAGGCTATCACATTGAGGAATGTTATTGATAGGAGCGTACTGATGGCGTGTACCGCTACTTTCTTTCTTTCTAAATATCAGTTCTTTACACTTGCTCGGATTACACGGCATCTGATGATTTATACTCCAACTGAGAAACTGATTCTCAGACCGGTACCATTATGTTTACATGACCCCGTGCATTGTTTGCGTCGGTCGCAATCTCAGTCAGACCACTTGTTTTTGTTTTTCTTCAACACGTTCAAAGTAAGAATTAATTCGTGATCGCGGAGGGTTATTAAACAATTATTCGCAGAAGGCTCAGTGATTATCGGTGAATATTCACCGATAATCACTGAGCCTGAGGCGAATAATTGTTTTAGTATAAATACACAGGTGATTATTTTAAAAAAAGAAAAGAAAAAGCATGGTACAACACGAAAAATTTTATTTCATCAAAAGCGCGCGGAACGACTGGCAGCCATTTTGTTCGTCGAGGTGATTATCGGCTGATAATCCGAGATAGCGAACCAATCAGAGCGCGCGATTTTGTATAATCACCTGAGTATCTAAACTAAACGATAAATAATCCCCTTCCTGGCTTACTGGTATATAGGAGGATATTGCCCTTGGCTGAGGGATTGTCCTGAATATTTCACATATGCGCTCGAAGGTTCGCTTCTCGGCCAACTGTTCATTTATCGGACAACGTCTCAGCCGCGGGCATTATCCTCCGAAATACCAGCCGCCGGAAGGGGTTTATTTACCAATTAGACAGCACTTGGCTGAAGATCGTTTACAAAATGGCGACGTCTTCGTGCTCTAGGGAAGTTTCGCAGGACGATTTAGTATTTTGGTATTTTTTTTCACTGACACATGATCCGTTTTCTATGATTGTTACTAAAGCAATAAGATTATTCGCTCTTACTTTCTATGAGATGATAGAAATCTCGAGCTCATAATCTAATTGTTAGTATATAGTTATATATATGGTAAAAAAACATGATGGCAGCCTCCCAGTGTCATTCACACAAGAAATTGATCAATCACAGCACCAGACAGCATCTCGTCCAGAAACTTGTGGGTCACAATATTCCAGCAAACGAAATTGTGCAAATTACTGAACATAAATATATAAATATAAATGTATAAATGTAACTGAATGTATGAAAGACCATATATTTGAACTGCGGATTAATATGTAATAACATTAATTGATCATCGCAGTTATGTACACAACTTAAGAAGCTGTGAATTTGAAGCCTGAAAAAAACTCAGGCTTAAGGTATCAGTAAGGGGAAAATTTGCCATTTTACAAACTTATACTTTTTTAAACGGTTGGATAAATCTTGAGGTTATCTTTAAAATTAAAAAACTCCACGAAAAAATATTATATCTGTCGCTAGTTATTGCGCGATAAAGATTTTTAGCACACTAATTACTTAATTGAGAGTTGACAGGTTCTGTCAAATGAATATCAATTGTCGAGGCAAGGTGTCACGTGACACCAATAACATGCTGAGTTTGACACGCGATTTCGCGCGCCATAATCAGTGCACGGATGTCTTCGAGGAACAACAAGCGATCTTGCCCTTTTTCATCGGCTAAAGAAAGGCCAAAGAAGGCAGAAAAAACTTTTGACAAAAGGGCCGCTAAATTAGCGGAAAGCGACAAAGGGTCTTATTACAATCAAGAAAAATTGCTGGGTGAACTCGATCGCGATCACGAAGCCAGCGAGCCAGCCGAAATAATCGCAAGTCGCCGTAAAATACGATTGCAATAAACTGTCGAAGCAGAGGAAATTGAAGAAGAGAAGTTAACGTTTACGACGTCCGCTCCAGCGTTTCCCTTTGTGTGCTTGCATTTTCTCGGGGATCTATGGGCCTTTGGCATCTTTACTGACTTGGCCATAGTTTTGAAGATTAGTCAAGATACATAAAATTTCATCACCAAACATCAAAAGATGATTTCGTGTTTACTTACCTTGGAATTCTGACTTCACACATGAAAAAGCGGTTTATTCACAGGAAAATAATTTAACGCGTGCCGTCGAGGGAAATTTGTACCTGTTCCATGTTAACTGTCACACTCCTATTGTTATAGAGAAAGTTGATTACTCTGCGGTTTCTCCATTGGTGTGATAATCTCATTACACTTGGATGCCGCCGAAGTTTAGTTTTTCTCTGTTTCTCGAAAGTAAAAAATAGGCGAGTTGTACGTGCATTTCGAGTTCCAAGTCGTCAGCCCCTGGACCAAATTGGCTGAAATTTGGAGACCAGGTTGTCAGAACGTTCGCCGACAAAACCGTCTCTGCGAAATCTGATTTTTTTTCTCATTAAAAAGTTATGCCTTTTCTTCGCGGGCAGTTCAATTTTTTCCCTATTCAAACTTTATCCTCTTGTAAAAAAATAACAAACGCATGTGCCAAAAATCTGAGACACGGTTTTTGAGGTCAATGTGTGAAGAAACGGATGCCATGTTAATCGTTTTCTCCGACCTAATTTTAGCGGGCGTAGAACTTGATTTATGGGTTCGTGAAGCTTTGTTAACATATTCACATTTTCGAAAACCAGTAGATTTTTTACTGTTTAAACAGATCGGGTTATAATCTGTAGTTATTAAGTTTTCACAAAATATACGGTTTATATGGGTTTTTGTGTGGGCTACCTGTGGTAGCTCCACACTTATGCTAGCGAAATGGTGTGTCCGTCCGTAAACATCACGTGATCTCCCTTCGGCCAATAAGAATCGAGATGATCCATGTGCTCCCAGCCATCGTCATTTTCGCTGGTGGATTTTAGATTCGCTCGTGTTCTTCGTCATTTGGCTGGTCGTTTTCTTCGTTTTTCTTCACAGTTGGTGAGAAAGATTTGCCGGCTTTTCACAATGATTTAGGGCAGAATTGCTTTCTCCACTTATCACAGTGTTCAGAGCGTGAATGTCGGTCGGATAAAAGGAAGCAGTTTTTATTTCGCAGCAGGTTTTGGTCGCTTTCTGCAAAGTGGACCGAAAATGGCGAACAGATTTCCTGTTTTCACAGTGATTTCGGACAAAATTGCGTTTTCGACTTACAGTATTCAGAGCATGAATCTTTCCCGAATACAAGAAAGAGGTGTTTATTTTGCAGCAACTTTAAGTCGTTTCATGCAACGTGGAGGGAGCCATAAACGGGCTAAAATCGCGAACCAGATGCTGTCAGGTTAATTGTCAGGTCACGAACAAAACAAGCTTCTTCGGAGGATTGTTGAGCCTCTTCGGAGGATGATTGAGCCTCTTTGGAGGATGATTGAGCCTCTTTGGAGGATGATTGAGCCTCTTCGGAGGATAAATGAGTCCGTTTACGGGATAAATGAGCTCATATCATATGTGTATGATGGGAATGCACTCGTTCGTGAAGCAAGTTTGGACCGTGTCATGCCACGTGCTCTCGCACACGAAGCACCTCCAAAAACTGTGGTAATTCCTAAAGAAAGCAATTCTGCCTTTGTTTTTATCGTTAATCTTATGAATTCATACCAGATGAATACATTAACACCACTGTAGTGGGCGAAATAATAGCCATTGAACGTGTTGACCACTATCTGTCTTGCTGCAAATGTCAAAAAAAGATTGAACTTAGCCAAGGAACCCTTATGGCAGAATGCAAAATTGGTTTGCACAAGTTCTATTTCAAACCTGCAGCAGTGAAAGAAAGAAGTTAACACTCTTCCAAGAAATGATTGACATCATCAAGGAAAAAACTATAAATGAATCAACAATGGATAAAGCATCAATCCATGCTTTGCTTTTGTACCTTCCGTAACAACTGAAGGTGACCTGTCGTAAGAAATCAAGAGTTATAACAGATATAATATTGCCATAGGTCATTGTTGCCAAATGCACAAGACCATAAAAGCTATGAACATATTGCCGTAAAGGCAACTACATGGACTGTTTTGTTATAAATTACTGTTGATATTAATTATTAAATTTTGTGACTAGTATTTTATGAGAACCTGCCAGATGTTGACAAAAATATGTTTACTAATGAAGTGCTCAATATCAACTTGAAATTGTTGTTTTGCAGTGTCAATACGTTTTTCATATTGAGCAATTGTTCTATTAAAATCTTAAGTTCGAGTTAAAAATCGGTTACAGACACGTTCCTGTTTATCCATGAACTGTTTCAGACAGCATGTTTTGTTGTACAAGTGTCGTTTGAGTCTCAAGTCATTTCTTATTAAAGGTTGAGTTAAACAAAATAATTTACTCATTATTTTTGTATTATATTTTAAACAAGGATAAAATATCAAGGAGGTTTCTTAACAACGCTAAACAATGCGCTGTACTGAACACATAGTGCAAAGTCATTATCTTTCTTGTTGTCACTCTTGCAAGTTTTATGCCTTTAACCAGTTTAATATTGTGACTCTCCAAAACCTCATTGCTAGCTAATGGGACTGTTGTCTCACTTTACCCTAATAGACCAGTACTTACTCTGGCCAATCACATAGGTCGCAAAGCAATCCATTGTCCAATCAAAATTCAAAACAATAACACGAAACACAGCAAGCAAGTCACGATTGGTTTTGGTTTTTCTTCTGATTGGTTGAGAAAGTGGCGCAAACTTTTTAAGGCAAACGCTCAGCATGGCAATGCAAAACCAAAGTCAACGCAAATTACTCTCGACACTCAAGTGAAAATGGCCCTAAGCAGTAGGCAAGCATAGTCTAACCAACCTCAAATAAGCTGTCACTAGGTGTCCAATGCAGAGAAATACAATTACTTATACTGCAACTTTTAAGCAGGACACAATGTTATGCTGACTTGATGCAACCTTACTGCCCTGCAACACTGTTAACCTAACGAGAAACTTTTTCAATAAAATGCAAAACAGAGAGAAGTAGCAATCACAAAGTTTACTTACTTCACTGCAGTGTAAAAGTTGTTAGCTAAGTTCAAGTGCAAATTGATAACCTGTCTTGTTCCGACATGTACATTTGTCTTCCACATCTGTAGCCCACACATGTACCCTATGGGTACCTATTTTTATTAAAACCAAGAGCGCTAGAGCGGACCGCGCGCGAATGGTCAAATGGGTTATACTGATACCTTAAACGGGATTCGAACCCGTGACCTCTGCGATACCGGAGCAGTGCTCTATCAACTGAGCTATCAAGCCAACTGGGAGCTGATCATGTTGTGAGTTCCTTATATACCCGTAGATGAAAAAGAATGATGTAAATGAATATATGAAAGACCATATATTTGAACTGCGGATTAATATGTAATAACATTAATTGGTCATCGCAGTTATGTACACAACTTAAGAAGCTGTGAATTTGAAGCTTGAAAAAAAAACTCAGGCTTGAACGGGATTTACTGAACATAAATTCGCTGAATAACTACTCTGCTATGTCCGACAACAGACAGTAGCACATTTCGGCCGTTTTATGTGGAGGAACCGCGGAATATTGTAGGACCGCGATGATTCCTCCTTCGCCAAGAATAACATTGGATGAAATTACGGCTACATCGACAATTCAGCCCAAAACAAGTGAAGCAGCTATGCCCTTTTTACCAGTACCACTGAGGAACAGTGAACGTTTTCACTAATTCAGATCAGAAAAGCGGTGAGTTTGTATAGGTAATCACATGATTTCGATTGCAATTTGGGATAAAAATTTGTAGTCTTTGAAAAATTTACGAGTGCTGATTTATCCCAAGTTGCATGAGACAAATCATGTGATTACTTGTTAATAATATACATGCAAAAATTTAATTTCAACTTTCTGCACTCAATTTCAGTTTTCTGCACTGTTTGGGATTAATTGACGTGCTCTCAGCCAATGAGCATGCTGAAATTTTTGCATGTATATTATTAGAGCAGAAACAGATTGAAAAACGGCGAGTTATTATCAGTGACAGCGATGAAAGCCGGGGCTACAGTTAGTCGTCCTTATCCGAGAAGAGTAGAATGTCTAACCATTTGCAGATGCGATAACAAAGGCAGCACATTCTCCTCAGTTATTTTTAAGCCCTTGAGTGTTGGTCCGGCCGAGGTTTGAACTCACGACCTCCCGCTCGACAGGCCGGCGCTCTACCAACTGAGCGAACCGGGCGGCGGTAATATATGTGTATATGTATTTTTACCACAATTGCTACTAATCTCGCAATCTGATTGGTTAATTTACCGTTGTCGATAAGAGTCTAGACAACGCTGCTCGCGTCAATGTGTCACGCAATGCAATAGCCAATCATAACCGCTCATTTTAGGGAATAAATCAATCAGATTGCGAGAAAGTTTTAGACAACGCTTGCTCTTTCATTTGTGTCACGAACTTGGTCACGCTCTGAAAAAAACATTTTCTTTGACGCTCTTTAACGTTACTATTGTTATTACGAATGTGGATTAGCTAAACCACATTCGATTTGTTAAATGTATATATGTATATATTTTTTTATTTTTTCGTAGCAGTCAAGACATCCGGTGT
The DNA here is from genome assembly GCA_949710005.1 of Ricordea florida. Lineage (NCBI taxonomy): Eukaryota > Metazoa > Cnidaria > Anthozoa > Corallimorpharia > Ricordeidae > Ricordea > Ricordea florida. The sequence goes on along the minus strand of OX453273.1, from coordinate 9,495,821 downwards.
TCACCCACCAAATCCCGTTGGAAATCCCGTTGGTCCTACAGACTCCTTACCAGGCCAGCCCCAGGTCGTTGCAAACCAGCCTCATGTGTTTAACCAAGTGCCAGGGGAGAGCCAGGCTGTAGAGAATGCAAAACGGTTTGTTGCCGGTGCATTCAGTGGCTCGCGATTGGTCGATAGTCACAGTGTAAGTGTATATGCAGCTTCTTTTAACAATTAGACTACGAGCTCGAATTGACTATTTACTGTTTATTGTAGAATTTCATTATGTGATGCATTTTCAATCTGCACTGCTCGCAATTAGCAATAGCTAGTCGAGGCGAGCGGTGGCTACATGTGTATAAAAGAGAGAACAAGTAGAGAAAGCTACGGTATTCAATTGTGTTTTGCAAACAATACACTATAGAACGAACAGGGACACAAATGGCTAGTGTACAGAGTATACAGTCAACTAAAATAAAATAAAAAAATATCCTCTAAAATCAAATCAAATCAATGACTATTTATGTCTTAGTAAGGGAGAACGAGTAGTGTACTATGCGACTGCTCTAACCAAGGCCACTCAAATAAATTTTCATACAAGTTTTGAACGTCTGTTTTTGACACTGAATAACTAATTTGTGGCGAGTTTTTACTAAGGTGATTCCTTTTTCAATCTTGATATGTTTTGTACGGTTGAAGAGCAAATTGTATGCATTTTAAGCGATATAGAAAACATTTGTAGAGATTCTGTTGTTTAAATACTCGATCGTGATCAGATAATTTGCATGAAAATCTGTTTGGGTGGTCTTGGTTCGATTAGTCACACTGTAATTGTTTTAGCGTAAACCAACTTAAATACTCCCGTCGATTTTATACTGATTTTTCAAGTTATAAAGTAAACGTGGACGCTTTCACTGCTCGCTATCTATGACAAGATAGGTTCGTGACGATACGCGAGTTGGTTTCTGCTAAGAATCATTTGCCGATGAGGCACGAATTACCGAAACAAAATGTGAATGGTTTGAACTCAGGAGTCTCGGTAGTTGTTTGTGGAGTTCAATAGTCCGAGTGTAAGTTCTGAAAAGAACTGTTCTTGAACTATGATACTGCCAACTACATTGCTGATCATTCTTTACAAACTGACCACAGAATCGACTGGGCTGAGTGCATCACGTACAGTACTAACTACTATCAGCGAATAACTCCAGAGAGCTGGTTCACGAACTTACAGGAAACGCCACTGAACCTTTGCGACTTATCGACGACATTGAGAGAGCAGATTTAATAGACTAGTTTCGTATTCTCAGTATCGGACTGGAACTAGCTTGCAGTTGAGGCCAATGCGGGGGAATTCGTTAAAAACTATTTGCATATGAAAAGATTGACCCGCATTAGCCTCCATTGCAAGCAAGTACCAATCGAAGACCGAGAATACGAAACTGATGTATTAACAAATGTATCAAACCTGACAAAAAACTCACCAATAATAACTGATTCTTTACAGGCAATTCGTGCTTTTCAATCAGAATCTACCTTGTCGGACGAACTACAACCTCGGACAAAACCTGTTGAGACACATGACAAAGATACCTTTTTTTGTACTCACCATGACAAAAATGCTTACCGTAGCTAGTAAAAAGACCATTTCCCCCCTCCCCTATTGCGATGTTTGCGGTAACACAAGAAATGCACACATGAGCTGTTAAGACAAAACAGCATTGCACCGGGGGTGGGGAGTGGGACGAATTTGTTCCTTTTGGACAGATGGTTCCATGGCTCGAAATGTAAAATTGTATTGAAATATCTCATCAGTTTTGTCCGGGGTTGTAGTTCGAATTTCTCATAATCCAGGGTTCTCTAGACATAAGGAAACAATTACTCCACTAATCTCATCGTGCATGAGCCAATAACCAACGAGACGCGCAGCGCCGAGATGATGACTATTAGCTCATGTACGACTCCATTTTGTGGTATAATTGTTAATTATTTCGGCTGTCTGCCTCGTGTACCCAGTGTATGTAAATTTATGATATTTTGTATTATATTATGTTGTCAGGTCTGTTTTGCTGATGCTTTTAATATTACATCGGAGCGGTGCACAGCTTTTACAATGTTCCTTATTATTGGTAAATAAAGGAATATAACGCACCAGGAAAAGCGCAGTGTCCCCAACTCCACCAACCCCCCCCCCTCCCCTCCCCTCCCCGAAAACAAATGCTGGGCTTGCAGAGGTCAGGTGAGAGTAAAGGTTTCATAGATCTGCGTAGTATCCCATTAGATTCAATCCTGTGTTGGTATTACAAAGTAATCACTGACTATATGGTTTATTTTAGTGGCACTCATCACTTTTTATCTGTGGTTGTTTGATGTTAGATGTTAATTCTGTCTTTTTTCCTTGTTTTCCTAGGGGATTCTTCATTACCAGATTGACTCGGAAAACTTAACTTGGTCCTATATTTTCGGTCAGCTTGAGAAAAACCGAGCAACTCTAAATATTGTGGATTACAGTGTGAGTCAGACAACGCTTGAACAGGTACGCGCCCCACCCCTCCCTTGATGCATGTTACTAGTCCTCTTGTTTGCTTCTCTGTGTGTCTCTCTGTGTGTCTCTCTGTCTACCTGTGTTTGGTAGCTACTGATCCATAATGTAAAGGGTTAGTTTCTTAAGAAACTGATGCTTCGTAGTTCGAGAGTTGGAACACTAAAAAAAATAGATTCATCATATGAGTCAAGAATGTAAGTTATATCACTGTGCGATAAAAGGGAAGGTGCCTTTTCGGGCGTCAGAGCGAAAGGGCTGACGCTCTGACGAAGGGCTAACCCTCGAAAGGTCCGCTGAACCGTTTATCATACGGTGGTGCTTTATAAATTGGTATGAAAAAACCCTTGTTTTTTGAGCTACTGGTTCATGCCTTTCCTCCCCTCGGTGCTGTGACTGTCTATACATCTTGATTAAAAATATTAACCAGACAATATTTGTTATAAAACAGTCACGATAAGCTTACTGCCCATTGTTGGTCCATATGTCCACCCACCCACTTGTCTCTCTCTCCGTATGTCTGCCTATCTAGTCTGCCCTCCCGTCTTTGTGACTGTCTATGTATCTCGGCGTACAGCGTTAGGAATAACTGAATAAGTACAGCTACCACGCGGCCATTCGTCTCCCTCTCTATTTTCCTAGCTGGCCGATCAGTCCGTCAAATATCTGTCTTTCTTTTTTTTCTTTCTTTTTTTCTTTGTGTCTGTATGTCCGCCAGTCAATTTCGCTTTATCTCTTGCCCCCCCCCCCTTTTTTTGTTAATGTTTGTCCATCGAAGACAACAGCGTCAGTCGTACTACTGTGTGTGTGTGTCCGTTGTGTGTGTCTACATTTCTATTCTTGCAACAATCGTAACTGTCGCTGCGAGGTTGAAACAGATTCTGTTTGGCTTGGCACAGTAATCCAACGCTTTTTCTTTGAATTCCAGTCTACTGTAATTATCACTTGCATAAGTTGCCTCGCATATGTTTGAACCAAGAGAAAATAAGGAAAGAGAACATAACCCCGTCTGATATGATAAGGGGACAGAATCTATTTTTAGCACGGAATCTATTTATATCTCTTTCCATGGCTGCGCGGTTTCCACATGGCGCTTTGAAATTACAACCACGTGATAAGAAGGACATCAACCATTGGTCAGCTAAAGTAGTTTCCGGATCTAAAAATAGATTCTGTCCCTTATCATAGTAACAGAACCCAGTACCCTCTGACAAAGGGCTAACGCTCGAATCGTCAGCACCTCCCTCAGTTTACCTTACGGTGGTACAAATTACTTTATCAACTTATTTGATTATCCCAATCTCTTGTGTTTCAATTCTCCACCGACGCAGCACCAGTTTCTTTAAAAACTACCCCCCACAATACTAATTAGCATTTAAATGCCCCCGATAGAAGGGGTAAGAAAAACGGAAAAATCAAGTCTGGGACAACAGTTTTTGGATCAATGAGAAGTATTTCAGTCTTCACACAAAAGTCTCCGCCGAAAAGCAAACCTTAAGGGATTCGTGCGAGAGTCGAACTGGAACTGATAACAGGGCTTTTGTATTTGTAACTGGGGAGCAAGGTTAGCGCCAACCTCTGTGACCCAGGTGCAACTCTACAATCTCACATGGATTGTAGTTTTCGTTGGCTCTTTTCTCCCCACTTCCAACAGATTTTCTTTTACTGTGGCGAAACCTCCAAGACAAGTTTATCAAGTTTAAAGTGTGCCACTAAACTAGTAGAACAGGGAGTCGTTTACTAAATCTTTATATTTCTTTGTCTGTTAGGTCTTCATTAATTTTGCCAGGGAACAGCACGCCGAGAATCGAACTTCCGTCAAAAGGAAATGTGGCTGCTTTTCATGCTAAAGGATTTTTCTCTTATTTTTTATTTCTGTTTTTTATTATTTTTGGGGGAGAGGGTCGGGGTAATCTATAAACTAACATTCTGGAGTGAATGTCATTTTGCGTTCGAACCTCGTGGTGCAACCTTCCCAGAAACAGTCACGTTAGCATAAAGTTACTTAGCCTGCGAACAGGCTCCCAGCGAGGGCGGAAGAAAAATTCGGTGAGCGAAAGCGTGATTCCGTGAGCGAAGCGAGTGGAAGTCGGAGCGTGAATCCGCGAGCGATGCGAGTGTGACGCGGGCACTCCCTCGTCACCAGACCGCTGTCGGCTCATCCCGCTCGCCCTTAACTACACTCGGCTAGCTCGCTCCAAAACCAACCGGGAGCCTGTTCGCAGGCTAAAAGTTTCTATTCAACGTGGTCGATTTTTCTCAAGCTCAATAACGGTGTACAAGTGAGAGATCAAGAAAGTCATGCAACGTGACGATAGGGGGAAGCTTGGCTGCATATCTAACACCTCGATTTTTCCCGAAAATACTCCGCTGCATGTGGTATTTGTTAAAGGTGATTTCTAGATTGACTGATTAATTGACTGACTGATTTATATATTGATTGAAGTAGATTCATTTGCTTGCTTGACTTATTGATTAATTTATTGATTGGCTGATTGAATTACGTAAGTTTATTTTACAAATATTAATCCTAAAATCTTAAGGTAGGCTATTTGCGCATTGGTTAAAGAATATAAGAATATGATTTAACAGGAAAGAATATGAATATGATTTAACAGTTGTATACGTTATTGGATAATGTAGGATATATTTTTTCCCATAAACAGTTTCAAGCAACTTCAAGATATTAATATTACTTTTTTCCCGAGACTTTGGCCACTTAATTCGTAAGATTATGAAGACTGAATCATGCTACTTGCGTACAGAATAGATGGATAAATGAAACATCGTCGCAGTTATATACACAACTTGAGCAGTTTCAAAGATAAGAACTCAACATTTCAGGCTTCAACGGGAATCGAACCCATGATCTTGCGATACCGGTGCAACGCTCAACCAACTGAGCTATCAAGCCATCTGGGAGCTCGTCATTTGTGAGTTCGTGTCCATCACGAATATGATTTTAAAAAATAGAAAGGTATGATTACTCAAAGCAGATTGGACACTACCGTATAGAAAAATCCTGTTTTCGGAGAAACATGTGAATATTGTTCTTCACAAGGGCCTTTCCAGCTCTCTGTAAGGGGTTAACTGACCTTAATCCCTTAGCGAGACAACATAATAGTTGATTAAATGTATGTCTGGAACGCGCACATGAGCTTCTCCTTATCAATTTACCTTAAAGCTATAGTCAATCTTGGATTCGGCGACGTGTTTATTTTCAGACATAATGAATGTAAGTTTTTAAGCCATGCCCGAATCCTTCGAAAACAACGCACTCTTCGGCTATCTCACAAGCTTATGCTGAACATGGAATTTACAGCTTATTTCACATAAAAAGCACATGCGTGGACCACGGAAATTGCCTCACCGTTACATGTGTGCATAATGTATAACATCTCTGCCACGCGATGGCAGAAATCATCAGTCGGTTATATCGTCAAGGCACACGACTATCTCTGGAGTGAACGCCTTACATGATTGTAGGCCCATGGGCCACACAACCTGATTGCAGCTAGGATTTGAAACGAAATTTAAACCCGTTTCTACACAACTTCACTGAACCCGAAAAACTGTATAGTACTTGTTTTGAATAAATGTGCGGAGAGATTGGTAGTAAATAAAGCAAATATTGTAATTGAGAAAGCAAATACAGTGGTGTGGTCGAAAAAAAAGGATAAGGAAAACTGCCAACAAAAAGGAACAAAACTGAGGCAAGAGAAATGATATTTCCCCGGAGGGTCAGTACTTACCTGACGGGGAGATGTGGTTCTCCGAACCCCTCGTAGACTGATATGAGCAATACTGATGCATACGTCGCGCGGCCGCGGCCTGGGTACCACAATATAAAGAAATCGAAGCGCATGTGCTCTTCCTCGCAGTAGTGGCGAGTGAGGCCGCACCGATTGGCAGTACCAGGGTGGGGAAGGAAGATAGCTGCAATGGCTTGGGGACCAGTATTGCTCATATCAGTCTACGAGGGGTTCGGAGAACCACATCTCCCCGTCAGGTAAGTACTGACCCTCCGGGGAAATATCATTTCTCCTTCACCCCTCTCCGACTGATAGTCGCAATACTGATGCAGAATTCCCAAAGCAATACTGCCAAGCGGAGCAACAACATAAGATAGCATAACCAAACCTTTAATAAAGCTCTAAGAGGCATGCTGGACAATAATTGAAGCCCAAACAACAGTAACAACAAAGAAGTTCTGAAATACAAACAAATCAGAAATCAGTTCAGCTGTTCAACACTGCCCTGGAAAAGGAACCACTAGAGTGTTCCCTGTGATAAAAGCGTTCGAAGGTCTGTGCGGAAGCCCAATCTGCTGCTTCCAGGATGAGCTCAACAGACAGTCCTGCTGCAGCGGCGGCAGAGGTAGATGCTCCTCTAGTTGAGTGACCGGTATATCCTAATTCAATCCCAGCCAGCCGTAAGGCCTTTGATAACCATCGAGAAACAGACTGGCTTGAAATAGCTTTATAAGGGGAAATATAAGACACGTATAGCTTTGAGGAGGTACGCAACTTCTTCGTCTTCTCCACGTAGGCTGTAAGGCTGCGCACAACACAAATCTTGAGATTCCCTGGAAAGGATGGAAGGAAAATCTTGCGGGCTGGGTGACCAGGCCTGGAGGTCTTAGTGTGCTAGTGTGTGTGGGGAGAGTAAATTCCCATGAACCTTCCTTTTTAAGGGAGTAGGTCAAGTCCAATGAAGATAGTTCATGAGCTCGTGCTGCTGATGTGAGTGCCAACAATAGAACTGTCTTGTAAGAAAGCTGCTTCAATGTCAGATCCCCCAAGGGCTCAAGGGACTCTAAGAATGATAAGGCCGTTTGGACATTCCATGTACCAGCATATTTTGGCTTGGGAGGTTTACTCTTAAACACACCTTTCATAAACCGCGAAACAATAGGCAGGCGGCCTAACTCTGTAGAGCCAACTGGGTCATGAGTCTGAGAAATAGCCGACTTATAGAGGGCTACTGTCCTGTACGCCAAATTCCCCTGTGTAACTAGAGATGCCAGAAAAGCAAGGCCTTCTGCTACAGGAGCTGAAATGGGACAGATACTCCGTTGAGAACACCAGCGAACCCATGCCTTCCACGGGCCTGCATACCGCCTCTGGGTGGCTGCTCCTCTTGATGCCAGCAGGATGTCAACAACTTCCTTTGAAAGGCCTGTTGTTTCGTAACGATTCCTGATAAGGGCCAAACTGCTAGATGCAGTGACTGCCACAGAGGGTGGTGCACGGTGGGCTGAAATGGAAGGAACAGCAGAGATGGAGACTGGGGTAGGAGTAGAGGTTGATCCACCAGCATTTGAAGCAGTTCTGGGAACCATGGTTGCCCAGACCAGTTGGGTGCAATCAGGAGAGCTGTTGCCTGATCTTCTCTTATCTTCCTGAGGATTCGAGGGAGAAGGACCACTGAAGGGTGGATTAGACAGGTCCATTTGCTCCAGTCCTGGAGAAATGCGTCCACGGCTACAGCTCCTGGATCCGGGTACCTCGAGACATACTTTGGCACTTGATGAGTTAGGCGAGATGCAAAGAGGTCCACGTCCGGTGTGTAGAACCTCTGACAAACTGATTGGAAGATCTCTTTGTCCAGAGTCCACTCTGTTCTGCTTTCGATCTGTCTGGAGGCAGTGTCTGCTACTCCATTCTGAATCCCTGGAATATGCTGAGCTGTCAGGGACACTCCTGCTTCCAGGGCTACTGCCCAAAGTTGCAGTGCCTGAGTGGTCAGGGCAGGGGAGCGTGGGCCCCCCCGCTTGTTGATGTACGCCACCGCTGTCGTGTTGTCTAACCGCAAGTGGACATGTTTGGGCAGAGGCTGTTGAACCCGCAACAGGGCTTTTAAGGCTAAGGTTGCTGCTCGTAATTCCAGGACATTGATGTGTGCTGTTGCCTCCTCCACGCACCAGTGACCGCCAGTAGATCTCCCCTGGTATGCTGCACCCCAACCCTTCTTGGACGCATCGGTCCAGATGGTAGCATCTACAGGGGGCAGCTGAATTGGACAGCCATTCAGGTGTTGGCTCTCCGAGACCCACCACTCCAGGTCGGCCAGGGCTTGCGTGGTCAAGCGGATTGACACTCTGCTCCCATGGCCATACTGAGTCACAGCTTGTAAGTGCAAGCGCTGGAGAGCTCTGTAGTGAAGAGGGGCAAGCATGATCCCGGTTTGAGAGGCATGGCTCAAACGTCCAATCAGTGTGGCCAGAGTCCTTACCGGGACACAACGCTGTTCTAGGAGAAGTCGACAATCCCCCAAAATACTGTTTAGCTTTAGCTGAGGGAGAGAAAGTGTCATTGTTGTCGAGTCCAACTGGGCCCCTAGAAAGACAAGACACTGGGATGGAGCAAGTGAGCATTTCTCCACCTTGACCAGGGAGCCCAGATTTTCCAGTAAGGCTACCAGCTGCGCAAACAGGCTCTGCAACACCTGGCTCTTTTGATGAAGAAGTAGCATGTCGTCGATGTAAATTACAATCCGAATTCCTAGTGAACGGAGCACTGCTAACATTGGTTTCAGAGTTTTTGTGAAGGCTCGGGGAGCAGAGGAGAGGCCAAATGGGAGGCACTGAAACTCGTAGACTCTGTCCTGATACACAAACCGCAGATACTTCCTGTGAGATGAGTGAATGGGGATTGCATAATATGCATCCTTCAGGTCCAGTTTCATCATAAAGTCTCCTTTCTGTAGTAGGGACCTCACAACCTGTAGTCCTTCCATTTTGAAGGACTCCTTTCCTAGGAATCGATTTAGCGCCCGAAGATTGATAACTGGGCGAGCCTCGCCATTTTCTTTTTGTACCAGAAACAGGGTTGAAGTGAACTGGTCGTCCTGTGATTGCACTTCCCGCACTGCTCCTTTTGCTAACAGATTTGCAATTGCCAAGTCCATTTGTTGGGCCTCTGCATGGCTTTTGGTACGGGTGACCCTCGTACGCCACTGCCTGGGGCGACTGAAGAAGGGGATCTTGTATCCCTGAATTGTCTGTAATGTCCATGAGTCCTGGGTTATTTTCCTCCAATTTGGAACAAAAAACTTTAAACGACCGGCTGATTTGTGATTGGGTGGGCTGAGTGTGTCTAGAACTGGCAGTTGATAGTCATCTGTTACCGGCTTTGATACCAGGGGGGTGGGAGGAGATGTCTGTTTTAGCACGCTTGGAGGATTGGTGGTTAGAATTGGAGCCAAATCCCCATTTCCGTTTCCCGCCAAATCTGTTGTTGTCACTGGAGCGCTGATCTGCACGAAAGGACTGATCCCTTCTGTAGGGCAGTTTGAACTGGCGCTTTGCTGGTGGCGCACTGGTGAGTTTGCTGTTGGTTGAGCTGTGGTCATGCTCGCTCCTTATCTTGGAATGAAATTTATCCGGAAAGAGGTGCTTATCGGCAGGGATACTTTCTTTCAGGGTACGCTTGCCAACTTCCGTAAGAAACTCGGAAAACCGTTTTTGCCTCCATGCATTTAACCTGAAATTAGCGTTGCCAAGTAGGACCAGAGCATCCTCCAGAAAATCCTTTATGGAATCGGGGTCCACATCCTCAGCCTCCTCCTCCCCACCTACAGCGTCCAGGGCTGACAAGGCTGCTAGAATGGGTCTTGCTACTACTATAAATGCATTCTGGCGTTCAGCAAGCCCATCATCAAAGGCAAAGAGCTCCTTAGTTTTCGTGTATCCGTGTCGTTTCTTAATATCATCTTTCATTCCAGCCTCCATAGTGGGAAAAACAAGCAGAGCCTCCGTATCCTTAATTGGAGGGTATGTAGAAGTCAGCTCTTTCCATTTTTCTTTGGTCAGGGCCCGGGAGAACGCTTTCGTGGTGAAATCCAGCAGGTCTTGAGACAGTTTGGTCTCCTGTTCGCTGCTGTAAAAGCGATCGCTTCGAGAACTCGACGGAAGCGGTTCGGCGGTTTTATCCACCGAATCCATAGGGCTTGACTGACCCGGCAAGTTTGGCGAAGTGAAGAGGCTTTTTAGGACAGCTGGCATAGACTTTGCTACGGCCTCGGCAACCATCTTCTCAAGATTTGGAAGATCTGGTGTTGCACTCCCGCTTCCCGCCAAATGGATCGGGACAGACGGTGTGTTGTCGGTCTAAGGACAACAGAAGGCGATCAATGACTCGTACCTTCAATCGTGAACATAACCTGCAATAATGTCCTAAGACTCGAATAAACTCACAAAGGCAAACATACTTACATTATCTGAGAGTTGTTCAGTCATTTCCAACAGGTAAGCTGCACGAAGGCAGAGAAATAACGCTAAATGAGCGGAGAAAAGCAAAACGTGGTCGGCCGAAACGAGCCACAAAACGAAGAGGAAGAGCACATGCGCTTCGATTTCTTTATATTGTGGTACCCAGGCCGCGGCCGCGCGACGTATGCATCAGTATTGCTCATATCAGTCGAAGAGGGGTGAAGGAGAAACATGTCTGACAAACAGAGAAACTGTCTCCAAACAGAGCAATTCAGTTGATAAACAAAGAAACAAGTTTGTAATTGAACCAAGCGTCGCTATGGTTCTTACGTCATCGTAGGTACACAGTGAACTCATAGAATACTCGTTGTCGTCTCACTGAAGCAACATTCATTCAATTCATCTTTGCGCTGGTTTAGGAAGGAAAAGGAGTTGCAAACTCAGAAGATTTCTATAGAAGGAAAAAAACTAACTAACCATGATGATGATCGTTTCATCAATTGTTTTGTTGAGTTCTCTTCTGTTGGAGGTTTCTGCTGCAAGTACAAATGTCCTGAAGGCCATTGAACCAGGCACAAACGGCACAGAGGCGGAGTCCAAATGTAACAATGTGTACAACACATTTAATGCCGGTCCCAACAAAGAGATGGAGGGCCTTCTTTACGAAATGGAAAATCATCTTCACGATGTGGAAGGACAGCTGTTCGACATGAAAGGACAAATGACTGATATAGAGACGTTGATCAGAGAGCTGAAAGGAAACTCTACTGGAGGTAAGAGAGATTGAAAAAGAGCTTTGCTTAGGTTTTGGACGATGTTGAATTATCACAGCAAAATTACCACAGTAAGAAAAAGTTGTAAGTTACGGAGAAAACAAAACTTGAAATCAGTGCAAAATTGTGCCGTCTCTACTTTTATTTGTCTTGTCCCTTTCTCGTTGGATTTTAATATTTCAATTTGTTTTCATCTTGTTTTCTCAAAGTTCGCGAGAAAAACTGCGCTGACCTCTTCAAATCTGGGATGACCAGCAGCGGTGTTTACACGATCAAGCCTGACAATGCCGGCGCCTTTGATGTCTACTGCGACCAAACAACAGCCGGTGGGGGTTGGACTGTGTTCCAAAAGAGAATGGACGGTTCGGTTGATTTCTACCGCGGCTGGGACGACTACAAACGAGGCTTTGGTAAGCTGAACGGCGAGTTTTGGCTGGGACTGGACAAGATTCATCGCCTGACCAATAGCGTACGAGGCAAGCTCCGTGTGGATCTGGAAGATACCGAGGGCAAAACTGCCTATGCCGAATATGACATGTTTGCTGTTACAAGTGAGAGGTCGAAGTATCAGCTGAGTCTGGGAACTTACTCTGGTTAGTTACGAAATAATTCACCTGATTTGTACACAGAACGGGGCTAATCCTCGTTCTTGTTTTGAATTCACTCGTCAATGGCGACAATTTTAAATAAAATTTCACTGTATGCCTTTTGTTTTCTTCAAAACAGTTCGTTTATCTTGCTGAATGGCTCTCAACATGTAAGATTTTCGTAATTCAAATCTTATTTTGTTATTTTGTTCTCGAAAGTATTAGCTTATAGCCACATTTACAGAAATTCTACGGTAAATAACAATTCTTTATAAAGTTGTCATATTGTTATGTTGCAGCTTTTGCGAGACGAAACAAAAGAACAATCTCCTGGCCTTTGGGGACCGTTTATTTTTTGAGAGGGAGGGGTGGGTGGTGGGATTTAAGGAGGGTCATGCGAAAAAAAAGTTAGGGAAAATGAGGGGTCACGTGAGATATTTCAGCGATACGTTTATGTCATAGCGTTTTAATCCGAAATTGACTTCTCTTTCCTTTGATTGGGGGGGGGGGTCATGTGAAAAAATTGGCAAGCTGAGGGGGGTCATGCAATATTTAAATGGTCCTTCCCATTATCACAAAACATCAGGCATCATTTAAAAAAAAAAGTTATATATATATATTTGTATTAATTACAATAATAATGCAATAGAAGTCTAAATATAGCATATCACTAAAGACGTTCATAAATATATCAATTCAGTTTATGATACAATATATTAATAACTAAGAAAGGAAATAAGAGCCTGTTTTTCATGAATGCCGTGTCAGAGTTAGTTAACAATCTTCGGAAGTTAGTTAGAGACGCTGCTTGTCTGACATCTGAGGGCAGACTGTCCTAGAAAACCGCGCCACTGTAACTAAACTACTTTTTGATTACTGCATATGAAATAATGCAGGAGCCGCCAATATGTCAAAGGAAACCCGAGTGAGCCAATCAGCGTATGCCTGGTATTTAGCCAATCACAATGTACAATACAATTCGCATACCGCGAAGAATTGTGGTGTAAATCGGCCTGGGATCAACAAATTTACAGGGGCCGGCCTATATTTGGATGACATTCCTAAAGGAAAGACACTAGAGTTCATATCTTGTAACTTTAGGTAAAGGTATGGCAAAAAGGTCCGAATAAACTTTCCCAGAGTAATTTTTTTACTAGTTGGTTGGCCAGCGTCATAGTTGGAATGAGTAAGCACACGAGCCGCACGATTGTGTAGTCTTTGCAATTTATCAGATAATGTCTAATCACAGTTACCCCATACAACACTGCAATAGTCAAAGTGCGAATGATAAATGTTAAGCATGGTTGCATGAGGCACGTAGTGGATAAGTAATGGTAATTAAATGGTAAGTAATGGTAATTAAAAAAAAGTTATGATTAATTGGTAAAAGGCTGAGTGGAGTCCAATTCGGTCTGTAATCATACGAGTGATTGTTTAATCACGAGTATGATTGCAGACCGAATTGGACTCCACTCAGCCTTTTACCAATTAATCATAACTTTTTTTTAATTAACAAAATTTGTGATATATAAACTTCTTTTTTAAAAACCAAAACACATGAAATTCCAAGATTTTTTTTGCTAGAAGTGAAAAGAAAGCCATTTAAGCGTGCATGATGGCGCGTATTGTCCAATTACTCAGGCATGATGCGCATTGTCCCATTTAACTGTCCTATTTAAAAGGCTGAAATCAGGGCAGTTGATAGCCAATCAGATTTGAGAATTTTGTTATAGTTATGATTGTTCGTTTAATAGATCCAATACCTGAAGAATTTTTTTTAGATACTCCATGTTAAATTTTCGTCAATAAACACGCAAAGAGACTTGGTGAAATTGACTCTATTTAATTTGTACCATTAATTTCCAAAACTGGCGAAGCGGGTGAGTCATTCAGTTTATGTCGTGAGAAAATTAATATGTAGTCGGTTTTTGTCAAGTTGAGAGTCAGTTTATTCGCTGCGAGCCAGTGACTTTAATATGTCTGGCAAATCGCGTTTTAAAGAAGTCTGAATGGAATAGATATCTTTATCAGCATAAGTTAGATGAGTATCAACTGCAGACATTCTTGGTTCTGAATGTGATAAGCAATTGGGTAAGTCATTGATATATAAGAGAAACAACAAAGGCCCTAGTATTGGCCCCTGAGGAATTCCACACATCAAAGTGCAGCTTTTGGAAAGGTAACAATTAATGGTGCATTTTTGCGTACTGTTGTCTAAATACGAGAAAAAGAACTCATGGGCATTTTCTTTAATTCCATATAATTTTTGATTATAAAATAGAGAGGTTAACGATCATCAAATGCTTTCTTTAGATCCAAAAAGCAACAGCATTCTTATCACCACGATCGATATTAAATGCCCAATTATCGGTGGCTTCAAGTAAAGCGGTCACAGTTGAATGGAAGGACCAAAAACCAGCTGGCATTTTGACAAAATATTATGTTCAGATAAGTATGTAGAGAGTTGATTATAGATTATTCTCTCGAAGACTTTTGCTGCTGCAGAAATCACAGAAATTGGGCGATAATTATTCATATCGAATATCCCGAATCACACCAGCCCCTCCCTCCCCTCCCCTCCCTCAAAAAATGAACGGTCCCTTGAACAGGAGTGCAGCTGGAGACGGTGTTGTTTGTTTCCAATTTTCCTGCCTCGTAAAAATATTACACAACAACAATCATGCAACAAGAACACGTCGCCTTCAGCCTCAAGTCCCATTGAAATGCCAGTTCACTGAGCTCACCACTATGAAAGCATCGCGTACAATTACTCTATCAGAAATTGTGTACTCCGGCTGATTAATAAGTCATTCTACCCTGAAAATAGCTATAAATTTACGCTATGAGTTTAATTTCATTGGTTGATGTATTTTGGTAGCATATGAGAATGTGATGTTATTGTAAGTCATTTTTACCTCATGGTATGTACTTCATACCATGAGGTATTGTGATGGATGGATTTGTCACTCCATTCCCGTTAGACAATTAATGTATGCATTAAATCTGCATTAAATGTGAATTAAACTTGTTCTCCCCTGTCTCCCCTACTAGGTTTGGTTTTGTCCACAAAGTCGTGCTATTGTTTTATGTTCACATATGTGGGGGGAGGGGGTGAGACAAAGCGGCAGAACATGTTTACAAAATGGCGTCTGTTGTGTCGAGCCCGACGTAAAGATTGTCAAGGCGGTTTTCGTTCCTTTTGCTCCATCTTTGATCAAAATACACGAACAGGAAATGTTCTCAAGAATGCTCGAGGGGAAAGAAATGGGTTTTAAAGTCTTAAAAGTGACGATGTCTCCAATTTGGACGACGAGTAATCGATCAGTCGTAGCAAGAGTGCACAAAACGAACTATTCGGAATGAACGCTTTATGGTCTGGGGAAAGGACAGCACTTCATGGAATAATTACCACAGACCATGAGGTAGCTCGAAGGAGCCTTTGATTGATATAGTATTGTAGATTTATTTAGAATGTAAGTTGTGTTTTTGGCATTTAATGTAAGTGCTTAGGGCAATTAGTCGATTTAGCTCTATAGAAATAAACGTATTATCATTGTTGTAATTATCATTATTATTCTACAGCTTTCGATCTTAATAACGTTATTATGGTTATTATTATCAGTATTATTATTATTCTTATCATTCATTATGATAAATGTATAACAGCTGCCTTTTCAAAAGGATTCCTAGCCGTATGAATAAATGTGGCACCCTTAAATTTGGTGATTATCACCACTCAAGGTTAGAGTTTAGAAGCTGATCCCTCTATGCCAATTGGTAACTCTCGTGGACAGAAAGTGAAAGGACACTCCGCGATTTCTGCTATGAAGATATTGAATCTTATTACCGTGCATTTCTATCCATATCTTAAAATGGACGCGGTATTGATAGAAAGTAGTAGGGGAAAAAAGCGGATACCAGGACAATTTTAGCTTATAAGCTAATTTTGACAAAGAATTACCCTCTGATTTTTGAAAATCTGCGTTGGGGAATTGCTGTCGAGCCTAGCTAAGCTGTTGCCGAGTATTGCTGAAGATGCGCGAAGTCCCTAAGCCTTTACAAAGCCGTAGCCAAGCTGTATCTAGGTATTGCCGAAGACGCGCGAAGCCACCAAGCCTTTACAAAGCCTTTGCCAAACCGACGCCTGGTATTGCCAAAGCCACCAAGCCTTCATAAAGCTTTTGTCGCGCCTCCGCCAAGCATTCGCAAAGCCGCCAAGCCGCCACAAAACTGATGCGAGAACCCCTCGCGCGCAGCCCATGCGAAGACGCAGCGAAGCCCATACCAAAATCAGCGGGACATACCTCCAAATAGTCTGTCTTGGGCTCTTGGCATTGAAATCAGGAAGACTGGCAGCACTTGCTAGCGGGCTATTCCAGGTAGCTAAACACATAAAATTCAACAAAAATCAGCAATTTCTAAGAGAAGAACCAGTTAATGTTAGCACAATTGAGCAGCGCTTAAGAGTCTCCTCAGCAGAGCTTGAGCAGAATACTAAGCAATCTACTGAAGGTGTTGATGCAGCATAATAAACAAATCTAAAAACTTATTTGTAGCATCTAAATAACAATGTCAGAAGAAGTTGAGCAAATTACAGCAGATCCTGCACCTGAAAATAAAGATACTAAAAAGAAGGAGAAAGATCCCAAAAAAGTCGCAGCTGGTAAGAAATTAGCTGAATATAATAAAAAAGCAAAAGATGCATTAGCCAGGGAGATGAAACGCGAAGAAAAAATAAAACAAGACCCAGAGGGCGGCGTAGCAAATGAATATAAATCATGGCTTCCAGAGTTATCTTTTACTACTGTTTTATCTATTGTTGGATTGGGTTTTACGGCATTTGATCTTTTTATGAGATATAAGGAAAAAGCAAGAGAAGAATATTCCAATAGGATAGCAGATTTATCCCAAGTTCCGCAATTACCGCAACCAAAAAAGATACCATTTTCTTCATCTCCAAAATCTTTAGGAATGGAATAACATAAAGTTATTTAAAAGTTTCCCAATGATGTAGTAAAAAATTATGTCAACTGAAAACAAACTTGTGAAAACTGTAACTGATTCGGCGGTGCTTATCGGATTGGGGGCTGGAGTTGGATATGTAGCTAAAAAGATGATGAAAGAATCATTTTTGAGCGATCCATCTTCAAGTATTACAAATTACGCAAAATGGGTTGCGGTATTATCCGGAAGCATGTATCTTAAAACATATTTAGAGGATCAAAAGATTTTACCAAAATAATGGCTTTAGTATCAGTGGCAATGATGGTCGGCGGGGCAATATTGAATGCAACGGCATTTACTGGCGGAAATTATCTTGCGAAATATTTATCTGGGCGCAATGTGGATACAGAAAAAATACGACACGACAAAGCAATGGAAAAATATCAAAGAGATTGGGCAGAATATCAGAAAAAAAGACAAGAAATGCTTGATTGGAAAATGAAGGAAAAAGATGAAAAATATCAAGCAGCAAAAAATATTTCTGCTACAAATCAGGCTTTTGAATTGTACGGGCAAATGACTGAACCAAAATTCTCCGATTATTACAAACCAAGCGATGATCAAAAGACCGGAGAAATGATATATGTTGGAGCAGGAATGATGGGTTTAGGTTATGCGGTAAGTAAAATATTATAAAAATTATTATGTTGTTATGTAACCAGTAATTTTAGTTATATAACATAAGGTATTATGATTAGTTGTTCACCACATTAGGCTTGCAGAATCAGAATCTTCATATTCATCATAACCAATATGGGAAGAAGCAGATTCACCGTCAGAAATAATTACTTCGGGATTATATTTTCTGCGAGGCGCCAATCTTTTAATTTCTTGTTTCGTTTCAACAAGGGCATCATAAAGTTTTACTTGCAATGAAATACGGGCACCAATAAATATTGATTCAATTTTGATTGAACACTCTGCGTGGCAACGCTTATTAATTAAATCTTTGGGATTTATTGTTTCATCGCAATTCTCACTTCTAATATCATAAAATTTTGTACGAAATTCTCCTTGTTTGTTTGAAATTAATTTTGGATACAATGTCGGCCCTCTATCGGGAACTCTTTGCATACAAGGTTTGTTTTTACCATCTTCAATTTTTTCCATTTTCCAATAGAGAGGATTTAAACCTCCCTTTGTTTTAGTGAGATCAGATCTTTTCAACTCAAATCTATCAATTTCTTCTTTATTTTCTACAATATGATCGATACAACAATCTACTATTTCGTTAAATTTTTCTATCCACTTTTCCTCTTCATCGGTGGGTTTATTTCCGCTCCATAAACATAAAGGAAAAGAATAAGTTGAAAAACTTTCAGAAACTCCGTATGAATACAAACGGCTGGTTGGAATAACTAGTTCTCCTTTTGTTCCATCTTCATTTTTTGTGGAAATTTTTATTCTTCTAAATTCAACCTTTGGCTTGCTGTTCGGAACTTCGCCTAAAATTGGTTTAGAAAAGATCATTCTTACTTTGGGATTATAATTATTAATATCTGTTAATTTGGTATTTTCGTTCATCATTTTATATTTTTCTTTTATATTTTTTTCTTTTTAAATCATTTTTACTTCAGCTCTAGGGGGTCTAAAGATTTCTTACAGATGAGTAAAAAATCATGGCGGAAGGAGGATATTCACCAGAAGATTTAGATCCAACTGAATTAAATGAACCGGGGGATAATGACGATGATGGCGCAAATAACGAAACTATGGAAATGCTAACAAATATATCAAAAGACTATCAAAATCCTGGTTATGATAATGAGAGGGAGGAAGAAACTTCGCTTGGCGGCGCAAGACCAAAAAATAAAAAGGGATATACAAAATTATCAGGAGAAGATTTAGAGTATGAACAAGAAATGAAAGATAAGGCTTGGGAAGAAATTAAAATAAAATTCCCTAGAGTAATAAAAAATTTTGATGTTAGGTATGATGATTTTGGTCAATTACAAGTTGGAATAATGCGTAGTGATCCTAGAAAAGTTGCGTGGCATAATTTTTTTGATAGAAATGGCGACTTGGACAAAAATTTACCAAAAACAATTAAAAATTCTTTAGGGACTCCAGCAGAAGAAGTTATTCAGGAACTAGATTCAGAAATTGCGAATAAAAAAGAAAAACAAAAAGAAAGGCTAGAAAGAAAAAAAGTTCTTGATGATAAAACCAATAAAACTACAGAAGAAGAGTCAGAACTAGAAAATTTAAATACAGAAGTTATGGAAAACGATGAAGATATAGCAAACGATGTTGCTGAAAGAGAAAGAATCCAAGAAACAATGTCTTTGAGAGAACGCGTGAGGGCTATATTCAAAAAGTATGGCTTTACAGTAACTGCTATTCTCATTGCAGTAGGCACAGTAATTGGGGTTATAGTTTCTAATCTTTCTAAAGGTCTAACAACATTAGGCAAAGGTTTAGGAAATGGTTTGAAAGCTCTTGGTAAAAAACTGGGTGCAATATTGCCCGGAATGGTTGGCGCAATAGTTAGCTTTCTTTTCAAAACGGCGGGCGAAGTTATTGGATTTTTAGGAAAGAATGCTTGGCTTTTGATAATGGCTGTAGTTCTATATTTTGTGGAACAAATGAAGAAGAGAAAGTAACAAATTTAAAGATATCATGCCGTACAGTAAAATAAAATGGGCGAATACAATGGAATTTATCCTCAATTACAAACACAAAGCGGAGATGGCGCAATTAATTTCAGGCTACAAAAATCGAGCGAGGTATTGCAAAATCTCGAGAAGGAAATTAAACATTACGAAGAAGTGAGGAAAAAATATAATAGAGCAAGAGGAATATGCACAAAAATTAGTGTTTCTGGCGGATTTATTTCAGTTCTTCTATCGGCAAGCGGATTAGGAACTTCTCTCACGGGTTTTGGTGCTATTGTCGGTGTGCCTTTAGGTGTGGTTGGCGGCGTTTTTGGTGGATTGTCGATTGGATTTGGTTTTGCCTCTAAAAGTCTTTCCACCAAAGTTAGTAAACACGAACAAACCGTTGCAATTGCAAAATCAAAATTAAACACAATTAGCGATTTAGTCTCAAAAGCTTTGAAAGATAATGCCATTTCCGATCAAGAATTTTCTATAATTTTGGCGGAGTTGGAAAAGTTTCAAAAACTGAAGCAAGAAGTTCGTCAAAAATTCAGAAAAGATTCAGAAAAAAACTTCGACGTGAGTGTTATAAGGAAGAAAGTTCGCGAAGAACTAGTAAAAGAGCTTACCGGAGGGAAAGGACATTAAAACTTGTATATGAGAAAACAGAAGTTGGTTGCAATTGTTTTGCGGGTATTAATTGATTTTACATCTTATTCTTAAAAGATCTAAAGATCACATTATTTGTAACACAAAGAATAAGATGTTATTGGATGATTTCAAAAATCGTTACCCAAACGCAGACCTTGAAAAATTTACATTTGTGAATGACTCATTTGGGGGATATATTAAATGGAAAGTTAATGGAACAACTGTAATGTCCGATGATGATCCTTCTGGAAAAACTTGGACTGTAAATCTTTCTAATGATTTGAAAACATTATTATGGAAAGATTTGGGGGTGGAAAATAAAGTTAGGGTAAGTTCATTTCCCCAAAGTTTATCATTTACAAAACAAACATATCCAATACCAGGAGTTAGTTTTGATGAGTTTGCTAATGATGCGACAAAAATGCTAACCGAGCTAGATATATATGTTTCAGAAAAAGATCATTTCACTGCCGCAATGAAAAATATTTTTAAAAATCAGACAGTAGAACTTACTAGTGGAAAAGAAGCCAGAGCTTGGTTAAATAAGCCAAATATTAAGCACTGGCCTCAACAATTAAACATGGCGGTTTGGTGCGCAACATCCGGCTGCGGTGTTAGTTTAATTGAAATTTTAAATTATCCGAAAGTTATTAGAAGTTTTTTCATATTTCACATATACTTTACAATAAGAAGAATAATATATGAATTAACTGCGCCATTGCCAGACGAAGAAACTTTTTCTTCAAAAAATAATCAATACGACAAAAATGCTTATAATAGATTGTGCGCAGAATTCGGATTAAGCAATAATCAGGATTTTAAAGGGTGGAATAAACCTTTAGCTGATTTTAGATTTAAGGGTGGAGCAAATCATGGCGTCGGAGATGTATTCATAGATTATGGAAAAGGATACGTAGATCCCGGAAAAGTTCCTGGCAGCTTTGATGCGCAAGCAAAAGGCGGAAAAAACCAAAATTTAAGGATTATAAGAAATTACGATCCTGATGCGAATATTTGGCCGAGCGGCGCAAATAGATTTTCCGATGATGGGGGGAAAAAAATAGATGGAAATTTAATATCTATGTTGCGAAATGATCATTTTGTAGATTTTCAATATGCGTGGTTTATTCCAGAATCTGGATATGGATTAACAAAAGCCGGATTGGGAAGAATAAATAGATCGATTGAAGCTTTTGTTTATTGCGTTTTAGGATCGCAGGTTAATACCAGAACTTCAATTGTTAGTAAGGGAGGCGGCGGTTTTGAAACTCAACAAAACTTTATAACATTATTCGAAAGTTCTGTGATTGAAAATGACATATCCAAATCAATTCAAAGATATCAAACCGCGGTACAAGAATCAAAATCCCGCCTTGATTTGGCTATAGCTCCTGGTGTTTGGTTAATGCCAAGCAATTTAATAATAAATACAGAAAGCATTATTGGGTACAATAATGATTTGAAAAGGGTAACAGAAGATATGACTTTTGGGATAAATAACTCAATAAATGTTGAAACAAAAACAGTTGGAATACCTCACAGTTTAGGATCGTCAAAAGTTTTATTAAATACCAATCCGCAACCAGCGAAACCAAAATTAAGCAATAACGATGAATCAAACAATGAGGAAGAAGTTAGCAATATAGAAACATCTTCTCATCAAAATAATCTTATTGTTTTAATGCTTGCCGGAGGATTATTATCCTGGTTTTTATTTCGTTAATGTTTTGATTATCCAAGATGAACGTGATGTAATCAAAACAAAATATTTAAGCTAAAAACCCAATACATTTGAATTCGCCTTCATCAAATCTAACTACTTTTATTTCCACTTTAATTTTATCGCCCATTGCAATTCTGTTATTATTATTTTCATATTTGCTAGAAACAGCATCAAAAGTATAATCTTTTATATAAATATTCGGGATTAAAATTTTTACTTTCCCAAAAACATTAACAAAAATACCTTCTTCAAAAATCCCACATACCAATCCATGAATTTTTTGCTTAATTTTTGGTTTGTATGTTTTCACCTCAATTTTTAAAACAAAAGTAGTATTTTCATTATGCAAAATTTTTACTATTTGATTCACCGAAATAATATAACCATACTCTTTATCAATTTCCCCAATAATTTTCTTTTCAATTGTTCTCAATAGATGGCACATAATATTTTTATCCAGATATTTAGGTTCAAGATATATTCGCCTTTTAATTATATTAGTTTCCATTTTCCTGATCTAAAAACTAATATAATTTAATCAAAAATATGTTAAGCATTACGATGTATGATTCTGAAAGTAGGATTTATTTAGATCCTCCGCCGAAAAATCTTCGAGAGATACAGCTCCTGGATTGTAATATAAAAACCAAAAGATTGATTAATTTTAAAGATCAACAGACATTATTCAATGATAAGAATAAATTTTTCATAAAAATTCAATCCGGTACATATTCTCTTCATGGCATTCAATCAGTCTTTCTTAATGACCCTGATGTGGAAAAGATAACAATAATTGAGAGTGATACTGTTGACTATCTTTATTCAAATAAGAACTTCAAAATTGGACTTTCTAGAGGATTTGCGGTTGCTTTAGGGGTGCCTGAAGTAATAAATCCAGGTAAATTATACCCCATAAATATCCAGATTAAGGAGCCGCTGAGACTTATGTGTAGTATAGTGGATAATAAGTCTTCATATATGAATAACACTAAATATGGAGAACCTGTGAAACTCGCACCCTCGCATCTACTCGCGAACATACCCTCAAAGGATTATCCAACAATTCCGGTTCAAAAATATGAGAATCCCATAAACCACTTTGATTTAACTATCTTAGACACTGAATGGAAAAAACTTGATCTGAAGGGTTCCCCCATAACTTTTAGTTTAAAATTTAGATAAATTTTTGTTATGTAACCAGTAATTAGGTTATATAACATAATAAGATAATATTATTCGTTGGGAAAAGAATTAAAAATTTCTTGCTCTTCAATATCATAACACCAATCCACAACTCTTTTGGGGTGCCATGCTACAACCAATAAATCATCATGCAAGTCTTTGAAGAATTTCTTTTTATGATTTATTTTATTATAATCATAATCCCTTTGAAAATAAATATCACTAATTATATATTTATTATCAAAATCATTAATACTAACTTCTTTTTCATCTTCTCTCAAAAATTTTTCCATAAGATCATTAGCATTTATACCATTAACCCCGAAATCAAAATTTTTTAAAAAAAGGGGTGTTTGATTTCCCCAAAAACTATTCGTTTTATCATCCCTCCGCCTAAAATGAAAACATAAATTTATTTTTCCTATTAGACATTCTCTATCCTTTGCTATTCTTTTTATTATATCATCTTTAATTGAATTAATAAAAGCACAAGAATCCAATTTATTAATATTAAAATATTTTGAATTTCTGTATTCGATTTCATTAAAATGAAAAATATTTTCATCCATTTTTTTTATTTTGTGATTTTTCTTTTTAAATATCAATTTTTGTTATGAAACCAAAATAGGGTTTCATAACATAATTAGATAATATTAATCCTATTCCCCCAGCGTTCTTTCAAATCTCTTAATTCCTCAAAATCGATACACCAATCTAAAACTCTAATTGGATTCCACGCGGCGGCCACCAAATCATTATGCAAATCATTATAAAATTTCTTTTTGTGTAATACCTTATGCAAATCTTTGTATAATGTGATTTTAATTGAATTAATAATAAAATCATTCGTGTTATTTGAATAATATTCATCTTCATCTTCATCTTCATCTTCTTCATCTTCATCTTCGCGATGATAAACTCGAATAAGATAATTATTATAATAAATTTCATTCGCATTTTCCATTAATATTTCAGAAATTTCATCAACAGGTAATATAAAACCCCTATCAAAATCCATTTCATCATCTTCGCCGCAATAATATTCGAAAATTTCCCCATCATTCTTTCCAGAATATATAATTTCAATAACGGGCCAACTATCTTTATCTAAAAACCCATAATTTTTTGATATTACTTTTAACAAATCCTTGTTCATTGAATCAATGAAATCGCTGATTTCCAGCTTTTTTTCATTAGAATACACAATAGTAATAATTCCATTTTCAATATATTCTTTACTTGTCAAACCTTGAATTATAATACCTTCCATTTTGATTTTACCAGATATTGAACTACTACTTAAACCATTTTTATTTTTAAATCATTTAATAATTTCATTCTGCAGGCCTTGCAAGAAGCTTTTTGCTTTCCATGTTCGCAAATTTGTGATCCCCCGCATTCTTTACAATGTTGTTTTTGTTTTCTATGTTCACAAATTTGAGATCCCCCGCATTCTTTACAACGAAACTTAACCATATCATGCGCGCATATTTGCGATCCTTTACACTTTTTACAAACGTACTTTATTTTTCCGTGGGCGCAAATTTGTGCTCCTTCACATTTTTTACAAATATACTTTATTTTTCCATGCCCGCAAATGTAAATACTATTAGAAGTAACTTTTTCAATTAAACTTGCAATCTCCTCCTCCCCGAATTTTTTGATCTCATTAATAAGATCTTTTTTACTCATTTTTTGTCTTTCCTTAATTTTTAACTCAGCCGCGATTTTTTTCACTTCTACAAGATACAAATCATTTAATTGTTCCATGTTTATCGAATAAATTTACTCCTTTAAATCTCTTTTTTAAAATTCATTTTTATAATTGTCCTGGATCCCCGGCATCAATTTCGCAAAATATACTATTTGGGGTATGCCCCGTTGATTTTGAAACGGGCTTCGCTGCGTCTTCGCATGGGCTGCGCGCGAGGGGTTCTCGCATCAGTTTTGTGGCGGCTTGGCGGCTTTGCGAATGCTTGGCGGAGGCGCGACAAAAGCTTTATGAAGGCTTGGTGGCTTTGGCAATACCAGGCGTCGGTTTGGCAAAGGCTTTGTAAAGGCTTGGTGGCTTCGCGCGTCTTCGGCAATACCTAGATACAGCTTGGCTACGGCTTTGTAAAGGCTTAGGGACTTCGCGCATCTTCAGCAATACTCGGCAACAGCTTAGCTAGGCTCGACAGCAATTCCCCAACGCAGATTTTCAAAAATCAGAGGGTAATTCTTTGTCAAAATTAGCTTATAAGCTAAAATTGTCCTGGTATCCGCTTTTTTCCCCTACTAAAGTAGATCAGTAAAAAACGTTTATTACATCATTCAATGCTTAGAGATAGGGAGCATTGTATTGCTTAGATCATGGTAATGCTAATGCTCTAGTAATGAAGTAGCGCCCGGTTCGCTCAGTTGGTAGAGCGCCGGCCAGTCGAGCGGGAGGTCGTGAGTTCAAACCTCGGCCGGACCAACACTCAAGGTCTTAAAATAACTGAGGAGAATGTGCTGCCTTTGTTATCGCATCTGCAAATGGTTAGACATTCTAGCCTTCTCCGATAACGACGAAAAACCGTAGGCCCCGTCTCACAGCACTGTTCTTGGGGGACTTTAAGATCCCACAACTCTGTTCGAAAAGAGTAAGGGACGTAGACCCCGGTGTTGTGATCGACCTTTGAATTGGTTGATTCAATCAGGGCCACAACTTTATTAGCCTATGGCTATTGCGTGCTACCCTGTATAAATAAAGTCTTTATTATTATTATATTATATGAAGTGTCGTTTCCAAATTATAATTTCTGTTTTTCAGGAACGGCGGGTGATTCTTTCAGTAATCACCGAGGAGTCTCATTCACAACCAAAGATCGCGATAACGACACCTTAGATTCCAAGAACTGCGCGGTGGTCCATAAAGGTGGCTGGTGGTATTTCAATTGCCGCAGCGCAAACCTCAACGGTCTGTACCATCACGGACAACACGAGTCTTATGCAGACGGTGTGAATTGGTACACATGGAAAGGAAACCACTACTCCGCCAAGAGGGCAGAGATGAAGTTCAGACCGGTGGATTTTCAGATATGAAAGCTGTCCCAAAGGAGCAATGTTTGAACTACAGGGTTCACTTTGATTGCGTGCTCGTCGGGGATTAGGTAGACTACTAAACAAAGCCAACTGCGGTGTCAGACTTAAAGACTTAGTTATCGCTTGAATTATCAGGGTTAATTGTGGCATGAAATAAATCAAACAGGGTGTCAAAGTAGTGTTTTTTTTGGAACGATTTACCTGGATGTTTGTTGTGAAGAGTTCCACTATGGCACTATGGTGACACACGCGGTCATGTCTTTTTCTGGTGGTATCATGTGAACGAATATAGTCGCAAGAGGGAACCGGTTTTGTGTAAGACCCCTCCCCCTCTCCCCCCTTCCCCCTCCCCCCTCCCAAATTTCAGTTGCGGTAAAATGAACAATAGCAGCCTACCTAGGCCTTGCTTTCTATCCTAATAATATACATGCAAAAATTTCAGCATGCTCATTGGCTGAGAGCACGTCAATTAATCCCAAACAGTGCAGAAAATTGAAATTGAGTGCAAAAAGTTGAAATTGAGTGCAGAAAGTTGAAATTAAATTTTTGCATGTATATTATTAACAAGTAATCACATGATTTGTCTCGTGCAATTTGGGATAAATCAGCACTCGTAAATTATTCAAAGACTACAGATTGCACTCGCCCTACGGGATCGTGCAATTTGGTTAGCCTTTGAAAAATTTAATCGTGCTGATTTATCCCAAATTGCACTCGAAGTCATGTGATTACCTATACAAAATTGGTTTACCAAAACCGATCGGTGAGCAGTTCGCTTTGATTCGCGGATGAATGCGTTTATATCTGAATTAGTTTCTCACTGGCCAAGCGACCTTAAAGCTGTGCTCAACGAGGTTTGCAGTGATTAAGGCAATTAATTGTCCTAGGTATACGCCTTGTTTTGCCATTCTCCATTTTTCTTTGTATTTAATTTCTGTGGTTTCGTCACTGAGAAGCTTTTCAAATTGACCGCCTTGAGCAGTAGTGTGTTCCCGGATGCGTCCCGGCATTCTTGGCGAAGCCCATATAAGCTACCTCATTTCAAACGTGCGGTTATTTCAGAAGACCTTGCAATTACTGTCCTGCAGCTACGAGGCAGACCCAGTCATAAACCATCTTTCGTTCAGTTATGTGCGTCACAAAATTGTCAAATGTGCATATTTAAATTACCCAGAAGGCGATGTATTGTTCTTTTGATATCGCACAACAATAGTAATCAACCACTGAAGTTGTTTACTTGAATTAAATAAGTAACAGAAGCTTACTGAACATGGCTCCGGTGAGAAGCGAGATAAAGTGAGGCATACAAAATCACAGGAGGGTGTAATAATAGTGCGTATGCACATAACGTCACGGCAGCCATGTTGGTGCCATAAGCAAAGAAAAGGCGGCCACGTTGGTGTCCCAAACTGATCCCATAGGAAATAAATTCTATTCTTATGAAAACATCTCTTTGTTTCCGTTAAAAACATGGCCGCTGATCACGTGAGTGAAAAGGTTCTATAGGAAACATTTAGGTGAAAACTTGTACGTTAAAGAAATATACCCTAACTGAACTTTTCATATTTTGATTATTTGGAACGCCATGTTCTACCAACAATTTTCCTGTTGAAAGAGCAAAAATAACTAGAGGAAATGTAGTTGTGCAGACTTAGTTCCAGTTACGCTCGTTGATTTTGGACTCCTGTTTTGTGAGCCGGCGCATGCGCGTGATATTCTGCTACAGGCATTTCTGACGATAGTCAAGGTATTTACACAGAGAATAGTAGCTCCGATGAGATAACTGAGACAGCGGAAACAACTTATTTCGCGGGAGAGGCCACTCTAAAAATAAATTTACTTGTGAAAACGCCGATGCATGAACCTATAGCAGTTGCACGCTCCAGGTAATGGACTCCTGGGCTGATTAATAAGTCATTCAACCCTAAAAATAGCTATAAATTTACGCTATGAGTTTAATTTCATTGGTTGATGTATTTTGGTAGCATATAAGAATGTAATGTTATTGTAAGTCATTTTTGACATAGTATTGTAGATTTATTTAGAATTGAAGTTGTGTTTTTGGCATTTAACGTAAGTGCTTAGGGCAATTAGTCGATTTAGCACTATAGAAATCAAGGTATTATTATCATTGTTGTAATTAGAAGTTTCAGTGGTAGTACCATGTCAACTGCACCAGCAGTATCTACAAACAGGGGCATCCCATTGGTTACTTGAACATTTTTAATTCAAACGTATAGTTGTTTGCAGCTGTTAACCGTATAATGTTTGGATTTTGTCATTTAAAGCCTGGTTTCCATATGATCGTCCAGATCGTCTCGATCGTCCCAGTCGTTTCAAAAAATTTTTGAGACGATTGAGACGATCGGGACGATTGGGGCGATCGCTGGTTTCCAAATGATCGCCTCGATCGTCCCAAAGAGTGGGAGCTCACGGTCGTCAGCAAAATTCCTGGGCCCGACAACAGAACTTTGGCGCGAGATTCGCAAACAAAATGGCGGATGTTAATCGAAGAGCGAATCTCGTGAAAATTCGCGAACTCCAAGGCAATCTTCGCGCGAAAGCGCGAAAATGGTGACGGGAATGATGCTTTCTGGGATAGACTTCGATCGTCCCGATCGTCTGAGAGTGTTTCCATTTGATCGCTTCTGATTTTTCACGATCGCCCCGATCGTGAGCGATCGTCCGGATAGAACACAGTTCTATCCGGACGATCGTGATCGTCCCGATCGTCCGGGAAGTGTTCCCATATGATCGTCCCGATCGCTTGAACATTTTTTGAGACGACTGGGACGATCCGGACGATCATATGGAAACCAGGCTTAAAGGATAGGTACTGATAGTGTATGCAAGGTAAATATATGAAGGCATTTCTTTCTTCTCCATAAAATACTTGCTTTCGAATGAGGACAACTGCAACTTGACAATGTACAGACTCTTGGTATTCAGCTACAAGGTTTGATCCATTTACTATAGTCAACTAGGAAGCATGTTTCCTTAAGGACCGACTATCTCCGATCCAAGGTGACCCCCTGATTATGGTTCTATCATTTTTTTAAAGCAGCTTGTGAAACGCTGTGACCTGCAATTCTGAACGGTTGTTGCAATCGCCTTTCCCTTACTGTCTTTAATTGTAGTTATGTATTTTTTGATCTTCCAAGCACGTGGGTTTATGGGCAAGAAGGAAGAGAGGGTGCATAGAATGTTGAGGCCCGGGTAATGAGCTCCTGTTGAGACCAAGAGAAGCACGTTTTGAGCGGTTCGCATGTGGCTACTGGTTAGTTATTATACAGCTCCTCAAACCTGACACCTTGAAAGAAAAAAGACCATTTTTTACACCTCGTTTGATTTATTTCATGCCACATTTAACCCTTATACTTAGGTAATTACCAGCTCGTTAAGCCTGTAACTACAGTTTGCTCGGTTTACCTAATTCCAGCCGTGCGAGCACGTATTTAAACTGAACTCTCGTCGTTCTTCAGACATTGCTCGTGGACGGCTTTCATATCTGAAACTCCACTTCATGTCTGAACTTCATCTCTGCCCTCTTGGCAGAGTAGTGGTACCCTGTCCATGCGTTCCATTTCACACCATCGGCACATGAGTCGTGTTATCCGGGTTAGCTGGCGTGACAGCTGCCTTTATACAACAGCGCACAGTTATCAGAGGAAAGGTCGTTGTCTCGATCTTTGGTTGTAAGTGGCGCTCCTAGGCCGTGACTACTGAAAGAATCACCCGCCGTACCTGCAGACAGAATTTATCATTTGGAAAACGAAATTTAGTCAATATTAGAGTAAGCCGTTGAACGGTTAAGCATTGTCGTTGCTGCTGAGAAAAATCGTGATTTTAAAAATAAAAGTTTGCCTTACTTAGAGCATGAAATGACATAATATTTTCTTTTCTGTTACGATCCATTTTCTATCAATAAGGGATTACTAAAAATAGTATCTCTGCTCCCAGCGCAGACATCTGGTTTTCTCGGCTGGTGGGGCGTTGCACCGGTATTCGCGAGTTCTCAGGTTCTGTCTGTTCATTTTGCAGGCTAAATCGCAATTGCTGAAAATTAATTGCCTAATTCCTTTTTTAAATCACGCATGGATCATACGCATGAGAACTAATGTTGATAATAATAAAAATAGGCAAACATTGCATGCATGTGGCTACTGCATTTGTTTATTCGGACGTTTTTGCCATACCTATCGCCTTTCCTCGATTTCATTATTTTTACATATTGTCTTCTGAGTTTAAAAATAAATGGATAGGCTAAATACTAGGCATGCGCTGATTGGCCCCTTCACTCACTCAATCACTCGTGTTTCCTTTGACATATTGGCTCCTGCATAATTTCATATGCAGTAACCAAAAAAATACATGCACAGGTCAAATCTTCAATTATGTTGTAACAGTAAGAACAAAAATTTCAAGAATTTCAGTATCACAAATAATCTTCCGGAACACATAGTAGTGATAATGAAAATAATAACAGCTTAGCAAACCTTCCACGTGCGTCCATTTAACAAATTGACGTCCGTTTTTTATGCGTCTGTCCTCTTATTGATGATAAATTGCGTCATAACATTGTCAAAGTGTTGTAGATCCACGAGCCGATAACTTTGACAATGTTATGACGCAATTTATCATCAATAAGAGGACAGACGCATAAAAAACTGACGTCAATTTGTTTTTTGCAATAACAAAACGCGAAAAAGGTCAAAGGAAGACTTAAATGAAAAGAAAACGCAAGTAAACAGCAAGTAAACTCGAAAAATGCTGAATTTTATTTAAATTGACGCAATCAGGGCGCAACTATGCTCAATAACTTTTCTCGCCTTCTCATTGGCTTGTGACAACAGTAATACAATTTGATTGGGTAAAAATCTGACTGTTTGACAGCTCACTTATCTGACGCGAAAAAACCTTGCATAAATTAAAATTTTATGTGTCTGTACTCTTATTGATGATAAAAATTAGCCAATCAGCGCGCGAGAATTCGCTCAGTTATTGTAAAAAACTCGATGGTTGCACAGCTGCTGCGTTTACCATTTCTTTTATAACATAAGACTGCACAACATTTATACTGTTTATACTGCAATCTGACGTTGCAACTCATGGGCAACTGGATCGTGCGTATTAGCCAATCATAGCGCGCACTTTCCCAAAGCTATGCTATAATCCTTGATGGTGCATTTAAGATCCACAACTAAGAATAAACAAAAAATTGAACAAACTGGAATGAGATAATATAAGCTGATTCACCGTTTTTCCCAACAGAAGTGAGTTTGAAGGTGACCTGGTATTGTTACAAGCCTTCCAGCTCTTCGGTTGTAAATAATATGATTTGCAGATGAAAGGCAGAAAGGTTTGTAACCAAACAATGGGCGCTTACATTCGACCAAAAAATCCGTTCGATGCCAGCCATGTTTTCAACAAATGAGCGTTGTTACAAACGAACATTCTGTCTTTCTTGCTAAGAAGAATTGAATCATACGTCGGAATTATCAAGGAAGCATTCAGAATCATGCGTCGGAATTAAAAATATTATGGGATAGGTTTCGATCGCAGATCGAATAATTTTGGTTTCCATATGGTTGCACGATGGCAGAACTTTTTGCGATCTGCGATCTGCGATCCGCGATCGTCTGCGACCATATGGAAACCAGCCTATATTCTTCAAAGAAGCAACACCATTGTAAAACAGTTACACCTTGTTTTCGATTTATTTCAAGCCATATTTAACCCTTATTCTTTCCGTTAAAAGTGATTTCCAACTCGCTTAATCTTTAACCGCAATTTGCGCAGTCTACCAAATCCTGGTGCGAGCACCTATTTAAACTGAACCCTCATTGTGCTCCAAACATTGCTCCTTCTGGGTGGTTTTCATATCTGAAAATCCACCGGTTTGAACTTCATCTCTGCCCTCTTGGCAGAGTAGCGGTACCCTTTCCATGCGTGCCAGTTACACCATCAGCAAATGAGTCACGTTGTCCGTGCTGGTACAGACCGTTGAGATTTTGTAGAATCGTGACAGCTTGTGTACCACCAGCTACCTTTATACAACAGTGCACAGTTACCAGAATCTGAGATGTCGTTGTCTCGATCTTTGGTTGTAAATGCCGCTCCACGGTGACCGCTGAAAGAATCACCCGCCGTTCCTTTTGATGAAATTATTGAATGGAAAATTAGACCATCGAGTAGTAAATTGTATAAATTGTATATGATAATTGACTTTGTTGTTCTCTTACAATTTATTTTCTATCAACAAGCAACAGGCAGTTTTAAAACATGGCATCGCTGCCCCCATCGTAGACTTCTGGTTTAGCTCACCCGGAAGAGAATCGTACCGGCGGTTTTCGCAAGGTCTCAGGCTGGAATCCCCTTCAGCCTGTTCTTTTTACAGGCTAATTAACAAATCGAAAGTGATTTAGCGTTGTCTGTGCTCTTATCAACAACGACATGCGTCATCACAGTGGTCAAAATGTTGTGGACTCACGAGGCGCAGCACTGAGTACAGACAACGCTAAACCACATTCAATTTGTTTCTTACCACAATATCAACGTCAAAGGAAATGTTTTTTTCAGCGCGTGACGAAGATCTTCGCACATTGTCGCGAGCAACGTTGTCTGGACTCTAGCTTATCGACAAGGGCAAATTAGCCAATCAGATTACGAGATTAGTAGC
Source organism: Ricordea florida (assembly GCA_949710005.1). Classification (NCBI taxonomy): domain Eukaryota; kingdom Metazoa; phylum Cnidaria; class Anthozoa; order Corallimorpharia; family Ricordeidae; genus Ricordea; species Ricordea florida. The sequence continues at coordinate 9,462,829 of OX453273.1, read as the reverse complement.
AATTGCGGTAATAATCGCAATTGTTAAGAATTGCGCAAATGCTGCAATAATAATAATAATAATAATAATAATTAATAATTATGATAATAATTATAATTATAGTAGTATTAATCCCAGGAGCCAACATCGCCAAATCGGTTTTCAGTAAGGCCCTGTAACTTAATTACAAAACAAATATAAAATAGAGAATATCAAATCTTTAATTACCGTATTTTCTTGAATAATAGCCGTCCCTCGATTAATCCGACGGAACACTTAACCTTTGACGAGATTATAGACTCTTCTTTGTCGATGAGTAACCGAGCCTCTCCTGAGACGGGCCCCTGGGCACTAAACCAAGAGCTTCATGGGAAATCAAAGGTATCTTATGAACTCAATCTTTACAACGGAAATTACAATTAACTCATTTCCATACGCCCAAAAATCAAGCAAATTGAGGGACATTTCATTTTTATTTAATATCTCCGCAGATATTTACAGCAGTGATCAAAGATATACCTCATTTTGTAGGGTACAAAATAGGCTTTTCAAACATGTATATTTCACATTCAAGTAGGCAATAATATTTTCCCAAAAAATTTAGCATTCTGCCAAATTTACACAACGTATGCATACAATTTGCATATAAATCCCCATAAACCAAGACGCCAGCCAATTGCTGAAAAAAGTTAAAGGAAAAAAGTTTTCCCTTCTTATCTGCCATCATTTCTTTCAAATCTGCTTGAAAAATATTAAATACAGAATTTAATACAATTTAATTTCTATAAGCCATTTTTACGAGCAAAAAATCGATAAAAGTTTGTTTTACAAAATTTCCGGGGAGCTATATCCATATGAGAAGGTCCATCAGAAAATGATGTCAAATGATAGGGAAAACCCTCCTCCTTAACCCTTCCTCGCGCTCTAAAATCAGAATTTAAAAATTCGTCACGCATCTGTCACTAAAGCATACAAGCTAAAATTCATCAGGTAATTGGGTGCGTTCATTTACTTCCTGTGTGCCAAATTTGGAAGCAATAGGAAGTAACGTAATATTTTGGTGAGTTTTCTAAATCATGATTCATATATGAATCAATGATCGTGAGTTGAATGGAAAAGAGTTAAGCAACGCCATCCCAGGTTAACTTGCAGGCTAGGAAAGGGACATTATGTAAATCACGAAAAAATAATCCTGGTCAAAATTCTTTAGACTTCTCAGTTGTATCTTGCGAGATCGCAATCGCGGAGCTGTGGTTCTCAGAATAGTATTTAGTATAAATACTCGGGTGATTATACAAAATCGCGCGCTCTGATTGGTTCGCTATCTCGGATTATCAGCCGATAATCACCTCGACGAACAAAATAGCTGCCAGTCGTTCGCGCGCTTTTGATGAAATAAAATGTTTTCGTGTTGTACAATGCTTTTTCTTTTCTTTTTTTGAAATAATCACCTGTGTATTTATACTAAAACAATTATTCGCCTCAGGCTCAGTGATAATCACTTCGCCGGCCAATAATTGTTAAATATTAAAGAATGATCGCTGATATTAGTATCCACTACGCCCGATGAAAATATTCTTCTTGTGTTGTTTGTTAAAATCAAGTGGAGTAAAGTTGACGATGTCTTGCCTATATGAGTGGACTGAGTGGGTAGTTTAATCAAATTTTTGAGACCGTATACTTCCAGTAAATCTTTTAAGTGACCACTGTCCTTGGGATCCAACAGATTACTATTGAAGTCTCCAACGCAGGTGACATTGTTTGGAAAAGTCGTAACAACTTCAAATAACCTGCTCAGTTCGAATTTCCATTGAGATGTTGGAATAGATGGAGGCCTGTAAATCGCCTTAACAGTGAGCCAGGATTTTGCTACCTTCACTTTCAGTATGATGTGTTCAGTCCTGAAGTTTGACGTATCGATACCATTTTGGCCTCCAAGCTCTTTTGTCACAGTGAAACACAGATCACTTCGTACGAATATCATAAGCCCACCGCCATAAATATTTCTATCCGATCGGCACATACGGTAGTCTCTCTCGCAGCCGTTTTTTGGATGTCACGCAACGTTCCCTCAAAAGGGGAACGTTGCGTGACATCCAAAAAACGGCTGCGAGGAAGACTTAAGCCGGTGCCAGGCTCTCGCCTTATGGGCACGATCGACTCCCACCGATTTGTTCTCTCGCTCTCCCGCTTTTCGATCGTGCCCACGATCCGGGAGCCTGGCACAGGCTATGGAAGGTTCTCCTTATAACAGTACTCCTAAGAGGTACAAATTCAAAAACAACAAGGAGACGCTTTGTCCTTTTGTAATAGATAGGATGTTTCTATTCAGGAGCTCAACATGGAATCCCTTTTAATATTAAACGTTTTTGACTGGCAAATAGCTCCTGTTATATTTTTATCCCAAAACATACGGCGATGATTTCATAAGTGATAATTTTGGATTTTGTACCTCAATAGGTACCAATTAATCTGCCAAATTTTTGACCCCCAAAACGTACGAAGGGCACCCTCGTCATTTTTATGAGAATTCTTTCCCCCACGCACCTCCCACCGGGAAGTTTACAACACAATAAACATGGAGAAGATAGTTAGGTTTGTCGATATCAATAAAGAATCTTTTTCTCTGTGCACTCCTTGTAGGAAATATAGAAATTTGAATCATCAAACTATAACATCATGTTCATTGCGTTCATAGGACTGATTGTGCCTTTTGTGATTGGCTAGACCGATTTCTTTGGTGTTGGCTTTATGACAGATATTTGAAAACCGCTTGAACTGTTAGTTAGGAAGGATGAAAAGGGACGTAAACCAATTTACACTTTTAGCTGTTGCCCAAGCATGGGTGCACACCGAGTAACGAGCATTGCCTGGACCGTAATCGTCTTCTAAATAAAATGATTTTTGCTGTGCATAAAATATAAACAGCACAACTTGACATGAACGCGCTATATTCGTTTCTAATGCTTGCTTAGAGAACATAAGCTCTATTGTGCTCACCATGATTCTTGTTCCTCGATATAAATTAAGTTCGCAAATACCTTTTTCACCCTTCTGACAGTTCAATTTAATTTCCGTTGCAGTTCAACTTCTTCAATAAATCAAAGACTCCAACACGAATATCGGTAATTCTCCAGCAGTAAAGAAAGGGATTCAGCGAAGAAGATAACATGAGGAAAACCCAACTCGCTCTATAAGCGCCAAATGCCCTGTAAAATTTAAAAACTAGTATCACTACACAAACACCGTATGGTAGAAAACAAATGTAAAACAGAACCATAATGTACACAATCGACAAAACAGATTTGCTGTACTTTTCCAAGTTAATCGCTGCTCTATGGTTCCCTGAATTCTGCGACGAAGCGGTCGCTTGAATTTGCCTTCGATGGTGACGAATAATACGAAATATCTTAAAATAGGCAACTGCCGTAGTAACGAAGCAAAATCCCGTGATACAGCCCAGTGTGGCATCAACTGGAACACAAACACTGCATTCGCTTTTAAAGTTGCCTTCAAAGAAGTCTTTTGAAACGACAACAACTAATGGTAAAGGAATAATAAGTGAAACGACATAACCGAAACAAACTTGTCGCACGGTTAGTGATCGTTGACTCATATGCAGCCATCGTTCTACTGACATCAATGTTACCGTTAGCATTGTCACCACTGTAAAGAACGTTGTACTCATTTCGGCTAACACCTCCACTATATACATATTCGACGATGGTGGGAATTCTTTCTTTTCTAAAATTCTTGCTGCAGTATAGAGTGGCTGTGTTACTAGTCCGGTGCAGAGGTCGGTAAGGGCCAAGAGGCCAATGAGAATGTAAGAAGAAGTTCTGAGCGACGGATTCCTCCAAATTGCGGCCAAAACCAGAGCATTTCCAGCCACAGCAACGGGCGCCAAAACTATATTGACAATACCAACTGAAAAGCTTATGTCACGGATGCTTTTGGGTTGAATGCCGAAAATATTGTTATCATTCATTTCTGCTGGTAACCGTCCAATTTTTTCTCGACTTTTTTGACTGTTGCGCGTTTAATGTTTGCGTGCTTTCCTCGAAGTCTTTAAAATTTTAATGTAAATTAAAGTGGTTTTCTAAAAGTTTATATTTATATAACAAAGCCCAGTTCAGCTGCGTTGAAAATTTCAAAATTAAAATGACTGAAACAAAGAACCAAACACTTTCAATTAACTCTTACAAACATAATCAAACCTGTTCCTTGTGCTGCCTTTATGAGGCTAATGACATATTAAAGTCAAACTCAGTTTAATCATCCCTAACCAGAAAACATGGGTTTCTCAGCGCATCAACCCAAAGAAAATTACTAGTTGAAAGTCAAACCTATTTTTATCCCTGAACCAAGTTCATTTAAGTTGTTCTTCGATTTTTTTCTCTTAATTATAGTTTTTATCCTCATCATTAGTCCCGAGTATTTATGATGTTATTTTCCCATTTCATCAAGGATATGGATTTTATTTCCTAATGATAAGATAAAAGCAACATCCTTACCTGACTAGGAATTAAAATCAATAGGCGCAAACGACATACACGAATTCAAAAAGACACCAACAGATAGTAAGAAAACATTAGACGTAAGTAAAAAAAATATATTTAACCTGAAGGGTACCGCATTTAGCTCTAAGCTGTTATCCATAAGGGCCCTGCATCTAAAGAAATACCTTACATTAGTATTAAAATTACATTTAATTTTCGAAAATAATTTAAATCAGTAGCCGTCAATATTGATGGCTACTGATTAAAATCCATTTACGGTACAAATGAAACGAAGAATTTAATGTTAAATAATACTCTAGTATTCAAAAGTGCACATTCAATATTAAACAAGAGGCTAGAAAAAGAGACAAGCGATATAAGAAGAGAACTACTATGTTACAGTAAAAATAAGTCGGTTTTTTTAAAATTTTTTTAAATTTTTTTGATTTTTTTTTAAAAAAAGTTTTCTGTGAGTTTATAGCCCAATTTTACCAGTATTTTTACGTATGGTTTGCAAAAGCCGATTTTTCTTTTATCAGAGATTTAACAGAAAATTTAACAGAGATTTTTGAGCTGATTAAAAAAATTTGATTTTATGATTTAAAGATTTGAAATAAATTTTAAAAAATGGAGGAATTAAATAATTTATATCTTTATGAACTAAAAAAAATTGTGAGAGAGTTAAAAATTAAAGGAAGGTCAAAAATGAATAAAAAAGATCTTATTAATGAGCTTAAAAAATTTAAAGAGGAGGAAATTAATAATTTAATTGAAAAAGTTACTACTAATAGAATTTATATTTGTATTCATGGAAAACTTAAATATTTTTGTAAAGAATGTGGGGGATCACAAATATGCGAGCATGATAGAATTAAATATGTTTGTAAAAAGTGTAGAGGATCGCAAATATGCAAACACAATAAATATAAATATCGTTGTAAAGAATGTGTAGGATCGCAAATATGTGAACATAATAAACAAAAACAACAATGTAAAAAATGTGGTGGTTCACAAATATGTGAGCATGGTAAACAAAAAGCTTCTTGTAAGGAATGTAGAAAAAAAAATGAATTATGATTTAAAGATATAAAATAAAATATAAAAAATGGTAAAAACTAAAACTTTAAAAAGATACTATAATGATGAAAAAATGAATTTTTGTGATTTTATAGAGTCAATTAAAGAAGATTTATTAAAAACCATATCAGAAAATCGTGAGTTTATTGATTATTATGTTGAAGATGAAGATGAAGATGAAGATCCTTATAGCTATCTTGATAAATATGATAATAAGTTTATTAAATTTGAAATTACTTATTCTAATTATTATGAAGAAGATTATGATATTATTTATTATGACGGCCGGTGGATTATTTTTAAATCCGGTATAAATTTTGATATTGATGGAATGGATGTTGATAATTTTGTAAAATCAGCATTAAATTGTTCTAATAAAAGGTTAAAAGATTATGTTGTTGGGGATAACGGACCATTTAGTTATTGTTTTGATAAATATTATGATGATTGTTTTGAATATTTTAATTGTTGGGGGGAATCATATTCAAAAAAGCAGTGTAATATTAATAATTTCGATGAAAAGTTTTTTGTTGAAAAAATGGATTTTATTATATACTTAAATCAAGAAAAAATAAACTATAAAAAACAAAATTCCTAAACAGCACACATAAAGAATTAATGGAAGAAGCGTGGGATACGGATAGGTATATGGATTGGTGTCTTGATTTTGAAGAAAAAGATGGAGTATTGATTAGAAATAATTATGTTATATAACTCAAATAATGGTTACATAACAAAAATTTAACTAAATCTTAAACTAAAAGTTATGGGAGAACCCTTAAGATAAAGTTTTTCCCATTTATTATTTAAAAGGGCTAAATCAAAATGGTTTATTACACTATCATATTTTCGAATTGGAATTGTTGGATAATCCTTTGAGGGTATGTTTGCAAGTAGGGTTGATGGCGAGAGTTTTACAAGTTCTCCATTTTTAGTTTTATTCATATATGAAGATTTATTATCAACTATACTACACATAAGTCTCAGTGGTTCCTTAATCTGAATATTTATGGGGTATAATTTACCTGGATTTATGACTTCAGGAACTCCTAAACCAATCGCCAACCCTCTCGAAAGTTTAATGTTGGAGTTCTTATTTGAATATAGATAGTCAACAGTATCAGTCTCAATTATTGTTATCTTTTCCCTATCAGTATCTATTAGAAAGAAAGATTGAATATCACGCAATGAATATGTACCGGGTTGTATTATTATTATAGGCCGATTCTCAACATGAAACAATACCTGCTGTTCCTTGAAATTAATCAATCTTTTGGTTTTTATATTGCAATCCAGGAGTTGTATCTCCCTAAGATTTTTCAGAGGAGGATCTAAATAAATTCTAGTTTCTGAATCATACATGGTAATGCTTAACATTTTTCCGCGTAGAGGTTAGGTCTTTAAAACATTAACGAAATAAAAACCAAGCTAATCCACCAACAAAAACCATAAATACTATCAGATTATCTTCATGTTCCGGCCGAAGGGAGGGTTTATTTTCTGGCTTAATTATATCTGTTTGTGTTTCTTTTTTTGGTATTATAGGTTTTGGTTTTGTTTCGGGTTTATGAGGTAAAGAAACCTTTGAATATCCTAAATTATGGTTTATTCCAACAGTTTTTGTTTCGGTATTTAATGTATTATTTACCCCAAAATTCATATCCTCTGTAGCTTTAACCAACTTGTTATTATATCCAACCACGCTCTCTGTATTAACAATCATATTGCTTGGCATCAACCAAACACCTGGAGCGATTGCCAAATCAAGTCTTAATTTGGTTTCCTGAACAGATTGTTGGTAATTTTGAATAGATTTAGAAATATCATTTTCTATAACGCTACTTTCAAATAGGGCCAAGAATTCTTGTTGCGTTTCAATCGCCCCTCCCCCATTACCATAAATCGAGTTTCTAGTATTAACTTGTGCCCCCAATATGCAGTAAACAAAAGCTTCAGCGGATCGATTTAATCTACCAAGTCCGGCTTTAGTGAGACCATGCCCGCTTGTTGGGATAAACCATGCATATTTGAAAGCAGAAAAGTCATCGTTACGGATAAATGATATTAAATTTCCATCTTGTTTCTTACCACCGTCATCAGCAAATTTGCCACCTTCACCGGGCCATTGATTTGCTTCATGATCATAATTTCTTACAATGTGCACATTTTGATATCCTCCACCTTTTCCACGATATCCCGCACCGTAATCAAGGAATATATCACCCAATCCGTTGTTTCTTCCACCTTTCCATCTAAAGTCACCAGAAGTACTAACACCAAATTCTGCGCACAATCGTTGATATGCGACTTTACTATATGGATTATTATTTATTACAAAGGGTTGTTCATCGGGTAAAGGTAGTTTCATTTCATACAATATTCTTCTTATTGTGAAATACACATGAAACTTTATAAAACTACTAACTACTTTGGGATAATTTAGATTTTCAAAGGGACTTATACCGCATCCAGATGTTGCACACCATACCGCAAAGTTAAGTTGCTGAGGCCAATAATTCATATCAGGCCCATTTAACCATTTTCTACTTTGCTTTCCAAATTTGAATGTTACAACTTGTGATGTAAATATGTTTCTCATCTTTGCGACAAATTTCTTCGCATTTGAAACGTATATATCTAGAAAGGTTAGCATTTTTGTTAAATCAGTTGTAAAGTCATCAAAACCAACCGCAGGTATTGGATAAGATTGATTGGTTATTGATAAACTCTTTGGAAAAGAACCAACTTTAATACTTTCCAATCCCAAATCTTCTTGCAACATTATTTTTAAATTAGTAGAAAGATCATCAGCCCAGGTTTTTCCAGTAGGATCATCATTTGACATTACAGTTATACCATTAACTTTCCATTTAATGTATCCACCATATATATCATTAATAAATGTAAATTTATCAAGATTGGCGTTTGGGTATCTGGTTTTGAAATCGTCTAATAACATCTTATTCTTTTGTGTTTCAGATAATACGATCTTTAGATCAAGAATAAGATGTAAAGTATTAATCTTCGCTTCGCGGGAGGGCTACGCCCGATTCACTAGTATTTCTAACACCTGCAAAACAATTACAACCAACATCAGTTCTCTCGTATGAAATTTTTAATGTTCTTTCCCTCCGGTTAATTCTTTTAATAGATCTTCGCGAACTTCTCTCCTTATCTGATTCATATTTAAGTTTTTTTCTGTGTCTTTCCTAAATTTTTGACGGATTTCTTGTTTTAGTTTTTCAAACTTATCCACCTCTGATAAAATTAGAGAAAATTCTTGGTCGGATATAGCGTTATCTTTCAGTGCTTTTGAAACCAAGTCGTGAATGGTATTTACTTTTGCTTTTGCTAGAGAAACTGTTTGTTCATGTTTACTAACTTTATGTGAAAGTCTTTTAGAAGCAGCACCAAAACCAACCGATATTGCCCCACAAATACCACCCACCGCACCTAATGGGACACCAACAACAGCACCAAAACCAGTAAGGGAAGTTCCAAGTCCACTTGCAGATAGAATAACTGAAAACACCCCACTACAAACACTTATTTTTGTAAAAATTCCCCTTGCTCTATTGTATTTTTTTCTAACATCCTCATAATGTTTAATTTCCTTTTCAAGATTTTGTAGAACTTCGCACGATTTTTGTAGTCTGAAATTAACGGTGTCTGAATTAACAGGCAAATTAGGATAAATTGAGCTTTGCTCAGGACCGGTTGAGCCGTAAATTCTATTGTAATCATCCATATTTTATTTTACTGATCAACATGATACCTTTAAATTTGTTACCGCCTCTTCTTCTTTACCCTTTCCACAAAATATAGAACCACAGCCATTATCAAAAGCCAAGCGTTCTCGCCTAAAAATCCAATAACCTGACCCGCTGTTTTGAAAAGAAAGCTGACTATTGCACCCACCATTCCTGGTAATATTTCACCTATTTTCTTGCCAATAGCTTTCAACCCATTACCAACACCTTTACCTAATCTGGATATCCCCCCAGAAAGATTAGAAACGATAACACCAATTACTACACCTACAGCACTTACAACAGAAAAGACTGTAAAACCATACTTTTTGAAGATATACTTTACACGCTCTCGTAATGGTAGATTTCTAATAATTTCTTCATTTCGCATGTGGATATCTGATCTTTGATTTTCAATTGAGATTATATTCCTTTTATTTTGCTCTCTTAATTTAACAACCTCAGATCTTAATCGTTCATTTCTACTTTCTAAAATTGATAAATTTAACTGACCCTTCTTATATTTGTCTATTTCATCTTTGTATAATTTTGTTTCAGACAAAATTTCTTCTACCTTAGTTTTTAATTCTATATTCTGTTTTACGGTTTCATCAAAAAGACTTTTATTTTCTGCTATTTCAACCTGTTGTTTCTCTATAAATTGGCGTAATTCTTTTTCTCTTTGTTCATATCGACTAATCTCATACGACTTCGAATCTAAAACTGAAAACAACCCTTTTAACGAATTTTCTAATTCCTTATTTTCTTCAACAAGGTTTTTTAGTTTTTCAATAAGTCCATAATTTTTTTCCATTTGGTCTATGGAATTTACACCCAGAGATTTTTTTATTCCAGATGGAAGCGAGTCTAAATTTGCGTAATCGCCATTGCTTGTAATAATTAAATGGGGTATATTATCACTTCTTGAGGTTAATTGCCCCCATATACTACCATCATCTTTTAATATTGGATTGAATGTACTATCATTTGGATTGTAATCAGGAAAATAATGTTTTAGTTTTTTTTGTCCACCTTCTATCCTTTTATAATATTCCTCTTTATCTCTTTTCTCCCTTAAAACATCACTAAGTTTACTACCTTCTTCAACCTGTTTATCCCATTGTGCCCGCCTCCTTTCTTCATCTTTATATTCATCATAACCAGCGTAATCTTGATCAATTTGACTAGATGTGGATGATATTGGACCCATTTCCATTTTTTCTCTATCAACATCACCATTATCTTTTGGTTCATTTAGTTCAGTTGGATCTAAATCTGGTAATTCTGCCATGATTTTTTACTCGTCAGTAAGAAATCTTTAGATCTAAAGTTATTTTGAAATTATAAAATACTACAGATTCATATACTGGAAGCCTTATGTGAACTAAATAAAAATTAATTACTGGTTACATAACAAAATTATGTTATATTTTATAATAATTTACTAGCCGCATAACCCAATGCCAACATTCCACCTCCAACATATGCCATTTCACCCGCCTTTTGATTATCACTTGGTCTGTAATAATCCGCAAATTTTGGTTCGTGCATTTCAGCGTACAATTCTAAAGCTTCATTTGTTTTTGAAATATTTTTTGCCGCTTGATATTTTTCATCTTTTTTCTTCATTTCCCAATCGATTAATTTCTGTCTTTTTTCCTGATATTCTGAATAATCTTTTTGATATTTTTCTAGTGCTTTATCGTGTCGTATTTTTTCTGTATCGGAGGCTCCGCCACCAGATAGATATTTTGCAAGATATGATCCGCCAACAAAGGCAGTTGCATTTAATACAGCTCCCCCCAACATCATTGCTATTGTTGCCATAATTATTTTGGTAAAATATTTTGATCCTCTAAATATGTTTTTAGGTACATACTACCCGAAAGTACAACGACCCACTTTGCATAATTTGTAACACTCGAGGATGGATCGTTCATAAATGATTCTTTCATCATCTTTTTGGCTACATAACCAACAGCAGCTGCTAATCCGATAAGTACTGCTGAATCAGTAACAGTTTTCACGAGTTTGTTTTCGTTTGACATGATTTTTTACTACACCAGTAAGAAATCTTTAAATCGGCTTTGCCGGCCAGCTACGCTGAGATAACTTTATGGATTATAACATCCCCATTTTTTGTGGTTGTGGCGCAGGAACTTGAGATACCGACGGGCAAGCAGGCATTCGTTCCTCCTTTTGCCGGGAGGGCTCCGTCCGATATCTCATAAACATATCAAATGCGGTAAATCCTATTCCGATAATCGATAATACAGTTGTAAAAGATAGCTCTGGAATCCATGCTTTTCTATTTTCTTCTTCATTATAATTTTCTGCTTTAGTCTCAGCTTTTTCCTTTTCTCGTTTCATTTCCCTGGCTAATGCTTCTCTAGCCATTTTGTTATTTTCTGCCAGTTTCTTACCAGCCGCAACCTTTTTAGGATCTTTCTCTTTCTTTTTAGTGTCTTTCTTTTCAGGCATTGGATCCATTGTAATTTGTTCAACTTTATCAGACATTATTTTATTTCACAAAGTAAAGAATCTTTAAATAAGTTGTGATTAGTAAACAGTATCAGCAGACTGTTCAGTTTTTTTGGTATCCTCTTGTATTTTCTGATCATTTGTACTTGCAACTTGTTGATTTTTGTTGAATTTAACGTGTTTAGCAACTTGAAACACTCCGCTAGCAAGTGCTGCAAATCTTCCTGCTTTCAATGCTAAGAGCCCAACAATGTTTGTAAGTTCGCGATTAACCAAATCATCATTCTTCAAATCTGAACAAAGAGCTTCTATATCATCCACCGGAACCACATAAGAAATGACTTGTGAAACCAATTGAAGGGATGAATCTACCAATCCGCCACTAATTTTTTTACCTAATACCGATTGATAACGATTATAATATTTTTCAACATCTTTTACTGATAATTTTTTTACATCACCCAGACTCATATCAACACCTAAATATTCTTTTGTGGTCCCAAGAGATGCTAGAATAGCCAGTGATTCCTGTTTAATTTCAAGTTCCTCAGTTCTTTCGGGTTCATCCCGCTGGTCGGTCTTTTCTTCTTTTACTTTAATATCCTTCGGACTGGCGGATCCAATATAATCTTCCGGAGAATCTGTCATCTTATAATTTTCTAATAATACAAAGATTCTTTTAGACCGCTTCTCTACGCCCCGTTTGGAATTTCCAAATAACATTGAAATGGAAATCTTAAACACAAACATATTCTAGAATATTTTTCTTTTTTTAATAGTTTAACAAACTTTTTACTGGTTTCAGGGTCTAAATCACCCCCATAATCTTCGAAAAGCATCTTCATCCCCCTTTGCGATGGGTTATGGAATGATACCACACAAGCCACATTTTCGCGGAATGGTTTTGCTATCGATGTTAATTGTTGAGTGAGAACCCAAACTGATAATCCATGATGCCTTCCGGAAAATGCTAAATCTATAAACTTGTTTGATCTTTTTTTCAGGTCATTAGAAACAGCGCAATCATCTAAAATTATTAGTGTATTTGTTCCGGAGAATAAAGTTTGACAATCAGTTAATAACTCATTAATCTCATCAACGTTACTGGCATATGGTGATAATACAAAGAAACGTTTATCTCCTCTAGCAAAACCATGATATGTTTTATTTTTAGCATAGGTTGGGCAAATTAAAACAATGAATTCAAACAATTTTCGGAATGGACCGCGTAGTTGATCTATGATGTACTTTGTTTTTCCGCAATTTGTTGGTCCGGTTATGATACAATGAAAAGGAATTTTATCTCGTAATTCTTCCATTTTTGTATCATAACCAAAGGCTTTTAAGTACTCATAGCCGGTCAGTACATGATTGATCTTAAGTTTGAATTCATAACCTCCATTAATGCATCAGCCACAACAAACATGTAACAATTAATAATACCAGAACCAATAGCTATTCTTCTAATTTCTATTTTTATACCGTCTTGTGCGTTGTTTAATGCTAGACCCCCTCCATGAATGTTATTATCTGGGTGAGTTCTCAAATCTATCCACAGAGCAAACTTATTATTATAAAAATTCTTTTCTTTCATGTCATTTCTCCCAAAACGTTTCTTTACCGACTCCCAAAGATCTGACTGTACCATTCCCTTTGAGTATAAACGATTTGGAACACCATTAACATCAACATTGATTGAGGTGATACCTGGATTGAAAAAATTCTCAGAATTTCGTGTTCCTCCTGTGTATGGTAATATAAACAAACATAATATGCCTGTAATTGACCTTCTAGGTAGATTAATATGCTGGTTTATAACGCTGTCTGTGGGTCTGGATATGGTGAAAGTTTTGTGTAGAGTGACGTTTTCATAAAAGAATCCCTTACCAACCTGATAAGCTGCTTGTGCCTCTCGAGCTAAGTATTCGCTTGATATACAAGAATATTCCAACTCAAGGTTTGTGATTTTATAATTTGGAGTCTTTGTTGTATCTGAATAAACAACAATATCGTGAACTGAAGCTAGTGTAATCTCAAATATTAGTTGATGATCTAGCGCCTTTGGGTAGAAAACCCCATGATCGTTTAGAATAGGATGGTTTAGTTGGATTTGGTACTTTCTATTGTGTACTCCTGCAAGTGTTACTTCCTTTGCATCTGTGTCTACTTTATCACCCGCATTTGACCGCAGTTTCCTCATGTTTAAAGAAGAAATACCTTGCTTTAATCGATCGTCTCTTTCTTCATCTGTTAAGAATAGATCGTGGTATGTTTGAAATAGATCGTATCTTTGTGTGTCCTGTAGTGTTTCACCTCCAAAAAGAACCTTTAGTCTGGAAACAAGGTTACTACCCACATTATTCACAAGGGTGTTATTTTCATGCCCCTCAACATTCAAGTTAAATACCAGAGATACACTTCCAGGAACAATAACTAAATTATCGGTAAGTTTTGGAATATTTATATATAGTGTTTCTCCAGGATTGGCTGATGAAGGATTTAGTGTAATTCTGTTTAATATTGATTCCTCTTTCAAACCCAGTGGTACTCTCGGAATCCTGTTTGGGTTAATTTTTTCAGATACGGCCGTCATATTAATTTATAAGATACTTTGGTTAATCTTTAAATGAGTAGCGAAAAAATACTTTCAAAAATATATTATTCAACTGAAGGATATTGGAAAGGATATTCTGCAATTTCTAAATTAGCTGAAAAGGTGAAAGTAAGCGAAAATGAAGCAAAAAAATGGTTAGAGAAACAAGCAATATGGCAAATATATCTTCCAACTCCAAAATATATACCTAGACCGCACTGGGTGGTGGATAAACCTAATCATATTCACCAAGCAGATTTATTATTTTTACCTCATGATAGAGTTGGAAGAAAAACATATAAATATGCATTAATTGTTGTTGATGTGGCAAGTAGATACAAAGATGCTGAAGCATTAACCTCAAAAGAAAGTCGAGAGATATCCAAAGCTTTTACAAAAATATATTCTAGAAGATTGAAATATCCTAAAACATTAATGGTTGATCCTGGAAAGGAATTTATGGGCGAGGTTTCAAAACTTATGAATTACCATAATGTGAAAATACAAAGAAGTGAAGCTGGCAACCATAGAGCCCAAGCGTTTGTGGAAAGAGCAAATAGGACATTAAGTGAAAAATTATTTAGCCATCAATATGCTCAAGAAATGATTAGTGATAAAAGGTCAAGAGTATGGGTAAAAAGATTACCTGATATTCTAAAAACTTTGAATAATACACCAACTAGAATAACCGGTAAAGAACCCGGGGGTGCCATAAAAATGAAAGGGGTTGATATAAAACCTAAAAGTTATAAGCGAGTTGTCGGTTTTGATGAAGTTAGATTACCAATTGAGGTAAGTGTTAGATATTTATTATCTCCGGGTGAGCTTGAGGGTGGTGAAAAAAGACGAGCCACAGATCCTATTTGGAGCATAAAAGTTTATTATATTTCCGGAAGTAAGGTTTCTCCTAATCAACCGGTTTTATATTTTTTACAAGACGGGCCAAGACGAGGTTTTGTAAGGGAGGAGCTTCAAGTTGTACCAGATGACACCGAACTACCGCCAGATTCTGTTTTGAAAATGATTTAATAAAGGGGGTATGTGTGAATTCCATCCTCATCAACCCTTCTTTTATCATAATACCCATTCAATCCTTTTTTAATTTGGGTATATGTCACAATTTGGTTGCCATTAACTCTAAATCCTGTGTTTTGTGCCATATCAATTGACCCTTTCAAAGCCGACATGTATCTATCCCAGGTCATTTCGTTTTGCCTATGAATTGTACCTTTACAACTATACTTTACTTTTCCATTCTCATCCTCCGCGTAATAACATTTTGATGAAAGTGCAATCATTCTAATACCATCAAACTCTTTTTTGAACAATCCTGGGGTCTTGTCGTGATATTTCGAGGTTGATAAGAATTTTTCTTTTCCTCCATTAAAATATTCTTCTCTCATTTCGGGTTTTATAATATTATCAAAGTTTTTATCCGAAATTGCCATGTACATAGAATCTGTATCCATTTGTATCAACTCAAAATCCTTTCTATCCACATATTTATCAAGAAAATCGTAATAAAATTCCAACATACGAAGTTTGGCTAGCTGATACACCGCGATACCGCATTGATAGGGCCTGTCTATTTTTATTTGCCGTTTTCTTTTTACTATTTCATATGTTTCATTTATTTCTGTAAGATCTTCAAAAAATGGGGACCTTAAGGCTTTATCAACCTCACTTTCATCCTGGGTATACCTTGTGTTCTTGTGTTTTTCCTTATCTTCTATCATTTTTCCATAGAATGAATTTCCTTTTAGTTTGTAAGTGTCACCCAATTCTT
Source organism: Ricordea florida (assembly GCA_949710005.1). NCBI lineage: Eukaryota > Metazoa > Cnidaria > Anthozoa > Corallimorpharia > Ricordeidae > Ricordea > Ricordea florida. The sequence goes on along the minus strand of OX453273.1, from coordinate 9,446,665 downwards.
TACAACCTTTATACTTTGGTTTTAATTTTTCAAGAAATACTTTAGTGTCTTTGTTCTCTTCAATAATTTTTAATATATCAGGAAATTGGTTTAATTCATTAGTAAGGTTTACGACATCATATTTTTTGTTTTCATCAAAAGCTTTACTTAATTTTTCCAGCATAACCTCTATATCACCATCTCTTCTTGCTTCGGACACCTCTTTTGGGAACCATTCAAAAGGTCTTCCAGGTTCATACTTCAAAATATTATGAATAGCTGTAACCTTCAAACCATGCTCAAGAAGCCATTTTATTATAGGTGTATATAACAATATCTTTTTTGTCTTGGTAACCCCCAGTAATTTTTTATTATCTTTTAGGAGTTTTCTACCTGTAGCTTTTTGGTATTCTTTCATGTGATCAGGTACCAAATCCTCTGGAACGCTATCTACAACAAATAGAGGTGAAAACTCTTCAAACTTTTCTTTTAAGTGTTCGGGCACATGGATATCAACTTGGCAAAAACCGAAAACCTTATCATCAAGAATATCTTTGCAAATTTTCGTAACAGTTTCTGGCTCTGATGGGTTTTTTACCTCAATACATTCTTCTTTACCGCATGGCATTTCTTGTCCCGCACAGTAAAGATATAAACCATTTGCATCAAAACCAACAATTCTCTCACATTTTTTAGGAAATTTATATTTATGAGGTCGAATCTTTGTTTTTCCCACCTCTGCATATCTCATAAATATTATACTAGGCCCCCCAACCATACCAGTTTTCAATAGTTTATAAATCTTGTTTTTATCGCATGTTTTACAATCTTTCATTTTCTGGTGGCATTTTTTGCAAAACTCGTTATTACAATATTTATTGCATCTATGAATGCAGTATTGGCCTGGGGCATATAATTCAGGATCACCTTTCTTTTTCATTTTTTGATATTTATTTAGAACATACCGCATTGAGACGCCTGGGATTGATACAGCATCTTTTAATATATCGATTTTGTCTGGATAATATTGTGCCCGTGTTTTTTCCAAAGCTTCTTTGAAAGGGATAACATCGTGAAGATTATATTCTTTCAACCAGTCCATCATTGTAACACAGCCTCTCTTTTCGAATTCAATCAAATATTCTTCATATTCTTTTACTGTAATATTTTCTTGTTTCAAACTTGAGTAAAAGTCTTCATGTTTTACTGGGCCAACGCGATAAAGCTTATCATAACTATCCAACCATTCATAGGGAAATACAAGTTTTTTAGCTTCACAGTTGTTTGCTTTGCACCACTTATCAAAAGAAAGCCCAGGCGCTAAGTAAGACATCACATCCAAGAATTTGAAATGGGGGGTTGTCAAAAACATATATTTATTCGCATTTCTTGCGACAAAAATATCCTTTGTTTTATCAGTCATGTTTTTTACAAAATATCTTTTAATCATATTGATATCATACTTTCCACTATTGAACCCTAAAACAGGAACTTGATTACACCATCTTTCATACTCTTCTAAAACTTTCTTTGGGATAGAATCTTGGTCAGGTAATGGATATTCTTTTTTAACCCTTTCAACAATCTTTTTTCTTCTCTTTTCTAAATTTTCAACAAATTCTTTTACAAGGACATCAGGATCTGAATTTATAATAAATGTGGGTTCTTTTTCACGAGTGTCATGTATTGCAACACTAACCGGTATATGTGTTTGATTAAAAGATAAATCATCAGTAATATGTTGAAATTCTTTTTGTAATATTGCCTCAAAATCATAACAAATAAAATCTGGGTACGGAATAAATTTCTTTTCTAATTTCTTAAACATAGCTTGGTTATATATATTACATTTTAGTTCTATTTCATCACACTCCCAAACCGACACTAAATTATATCCCAAAGATTTGGTTACGCGTTCCTTTCTCATAGTTTCGTTGTATTTAATTTCATCATTACTTGAACAGGGGCATCCATGCCATTTACAACCATGGAACTCAAAAACAGTATTTGTCTCAGGTTCGTATCCGTCCACCAAAAAAAGCTCTTTTTCACCATTCTTAACGCATCTTTCACCACCATGTCCACATAGAGCATGATGAATATGTTTACCTATTTTACTGGCCTGTAGTTCAATCCATATACAACCTAAATAACTATATTGGGTATTACCACCATAAAAAACTTTTTCAGAGTTATTGGGGATGTGTTTTATCTTTTTTCCTGTAAGTATTACTTCTGTGTTTCCTCCTTTACAGCTGTTATTTTTTACATGGTCTCTAAGATAGTCATGACGGTTAAATATTTGTTTACATCCTGCGCATTCCCATTTTTTAGTTAGCATCTCTAAATCCTTTATGAAAAAACAGTGACCCTCATAAATTCCAATAACTAAACTGGGTAATTTATCTTTGAACTGACCTTTACCAAAAATTAGTTTCCAAATTTCATTGTTTCCTTTTTCTTTTTGTTCGTAAACTCGAATGTTAATAGAAAAATTTTTTGAGATTTTTTCAAAATCAACAAGTTTTGTCGGTCTAACTTCTGAGGTTTTCAATTTTTGATTATTATAAAAATCTCTGGCCGATTTCAGAGATAATTTTTCTATGTCTTTCTCAGGTCTTTCTTTACCAGCAATAATGTTTAATTTAATAGCCAGGCACCTCCAAAAGCACATATTATCATCCTTATTATCGACAGCGTAAAGACATTTTTTATTACGAAGATGGCTTGGTAATTTTCCACACCCAATTAGAGGCTCGTTACTGTGAATAACTTTTACTTTTACCTCTGAAAAAACAACACTCCCCTCATGAACACCTTTCTTATCAATTTTTTTTGACGGGGGTAAGTATGCTCTAGTCCAAGCAATACCTTCCAAACTCAATCTTTGTCCCTCACACCTCTCAATATAATCTTTTATTTCTGAAAGCATTGTAAAAGACCCCTCACCCCTAAATGTATGGGCATAATAAATTATTTCCCCCCTTCCTTTATTAATTAAACAGCTAAAACTGATAACAATTCTTGAACGCATTTCTATTTGCGGTTCCAATTCATTATAAATAATTTCTGATAAATCATTATCTAGATCTCTCCTAATTTGAAAAATATTTTCATTTCTTTCGTTTATATTTTGAAGGATTTCCCCATTTTCAGGAGGTCTTATTGGAAATATTCTAAGGGTTGATGTTCTTTTTCTTTTTCTTTTTGTTTTTTTGTTTTTATTCCTCAATTCATCTCTCACACTATCAGATATATTTACCCCTTTTATAGGTTTGTTTTGTTTGTTATTAGTAAGTTTTATGATATTTTCATTAGTTAATTCTTCAAGCTTTTTGGAAAACTCGTCTTTATCCATCACCCTAAATGAATAATTTTTCCAATTAAAAGTTTTGTTTGATTCTTTTTTAGGTTTTATAAAAGTAGGTGCGAGTTTTCTTTTTGTAATATTTTTTCTGCGGTCTGGAAGTTCATTTTCAAGTTTTGGTTGTTTCATATTTCTTTCTTGACTTTTTTCACGATGATACTTTTTTTGTCTCTTACGAGATTTTACATTATTCCTCATTTTTTCCCATTCATCTTCTCGTTCTGGCTTATTATTTTTTACATTATTTCTAGGAATTGGAAGTGGTGTATTTGGTTGGTTTTCTGGGCGCACTGGTGTATTAATTAAAGCTTGAACAATTTCTTGAATATTATTTATGATTTCTGTAATATTATCCTTTACTTCAGTAATATTCCACAACGCCTCAATAAGTGGTTCTTTATTTATTCGATACCATTTTTCAATATTATACCACCTACCTAGTGGTCTCAATTGCGGTATTGATAATCTGCGTAGTTGCTCCATTTTTTAAAATTTATTTCAAATCTTTAAATCATAAAATCAAATTTTTTTAATCAGCTCAAAAATCTCTGTTAAATTTTCTGTTAAATCTCTGATAAAAGAAAAATCGGCTTTTGCAAACCATACGTAAAAATACTGGTAAAATTGGGCTATAAACTCACAGAAAACTTTTTTTAAAAAAAAATCAAAAAAATTTAAAAAAATTTTAAAAAAACCGACTTATTTTTACTGTAACATAGTAGTAGAGAGCTTTGACAGAAAGAACTAATGGACTATGAACGTTTACCAACATCCATAGCCATAGATATTGTGTTCTTGGATATTGTGTTCTCGTTCATAGTTCATTAGTTATGCACCTATCAATGTTAAGGTTACACAATACTTTCAGAGGGCGACTTTTGTCGAAAATTTTTTTTTCAACCAAACAAACGGGTCCGCTAAAAATCTATCATTTCGCCAAAAATCAAAGCAAAATCTCAAAACGCAAGCGAGTTATTTCCGAAAATAGGTTTTTTAATAAAAGTTAATATAACAGCGAGGTGTCATAATCCTCTTAGCGCATTGACTCCCTGGCGAACTTTTCCCGCGAAACGGCCTCATCCAGGAGCTCTTATTACGTTTCCTCATTAGCATTTTTTTGTTTACATGTGATTTCGCTTGTCTCCTTGTTGGTCCTTGTTGAAGTGTGTTTTTCGCCACGTTTTGATTATGAAACGCGTTAAAAAAGCACAGAAAAGTCCATGGACGGTGAAAAAATCAAAGCCAGGCCCCAAGAAGAAGAGCAAAGCCGGAAGGAAAAGTTGGCCGAGAGTGACAAGGGTTCATGGTTCGATCAACCAAAGGATGAGACGAATAAAACTCGAGCGGGCGCCAGTAGAGTAAAAATTGCCGGACTCAGTGGACAAAACTGGAATGTCCAGGGCTGAACAGAAGTCTTGCAATGTGACTTTGAAAGCATCCTGTTGAAATGAAAACAACATTATTTATGAATTATGAGTGATTTTCAATTCTTTTATGTACACTATGTTTTATAAATAAGGTTTGGGAATGACTCCTACAAATAAATGTGATTATCAATATCTGGTAGGAAAACC
>OX453273.1:9334245-9436745 GCA_949710005.1 Ricordea florida | reverse complement strand
GGTCGAGCGCGGTTACTAAGTAAGAGGATTAAGGGCTAATCCACAATGATAATAGCAGTGTAGGGTATTTTTAAATATCCACACACCAGGAGCATTCCTCTCCTTTATATTTTTGATCTGGCGTTTTGACAGATGTAGTTATTTTTAGAATTGCTTTCGCACGGAATGATAGTGTGTTTTTTTTTTTTTCGCGGGTCGCACATGTTGGCTAAACCAGGAAAATTGTGCGCAAAAAGGAACGCACGTCAATATTTCATTCTTCCGTAGTTACAGTCACTTTGTACAGATCATTTGCAATCCCACAACACCTGACTCAACCGGTGAAAAACACACGGTATGGAACTGCTTTAGACAACAAAGAAATTGATAAACAGGAATATACTGAAAGAGACCGGACGCTGTCATTTCTCGTTTTTGTTACGCTTTCTTTAATTTTTACTATTTTCAATATTTTTGTTTTTGGTTTTGCGTTGTCATGAAGACGCATATGTTAATACTGTGGTTTCGGTGGGTGTAGAATTGGAGTCTAGAACTATGTCACGAAGAGCCTGGGACCAAGCCATAACGTGACTAATATATCTAGGCGTTTTTCAAAGAAGGTACCTGCAAAATTCAAGGTATTTTTTTTGCCGAAAATCGGGCAATGCCCGGAATTGGGCTAAGCGGGCGTTTTTCGTTTCATGGAGGAGAACGGTTGTGTTGGTACCAACGAATTCATCATATCGCGTTCTACCTTACCATATTGTCCTTATCGGACTAGTGCTATTGTTTTGTCGGGGGTAGGGTTAGGGAATTTAAGTTTTAAGGCTAAAAATCTCTGTTGTTTTATTTGGTTTTACATCTCAGTTGTTTCAGTGTGTAATCAGAGCTTGTGTAAGGTACTTTATTTTGCATGTAAAGCCTAAAGAGAGTTAGTGATACTGCAGGGGGGGGTGGGGTGGGGTCGGCAGGGGATATGGCAGGAAAGCAGTAAGGGGGGAGGACAGGGATGTGGGGGAATAGGGGGGCCTAATAGGCTTTGGTTTATGTCTGATTAAGGTAATTGGTCTGAAATGCTAAGGCTTAAAACGCTTTGATTTTTTATGTCAGGTGAAATTTTTATAAGTACGTTTTCTCAGAAACGCTTATATATAGATTTAGCCAAGCCTAAAAGCGGGGCTCTCGTTAGTACTTTCATTTCACTTTAAACTGTAAAAGCATTCTAAAATATTGCGAAGGAATTCACAAACGTTTTTAGCTATAGTTAAGTGTCGAGGTCGGTTAACTTGCTATGATTTTTGTCTAAACTTTCGTCTGCCATAAGTACGGTCTTTCTACCTACAAAGTCATGGAGTATATTCTACAAAAAACACAAATTATCAATGTACTGTATTCTATTCCTGATGAAATTAACCATTCTATTTGCGTAAATGTATTTAAAAGATTTGTACACGCTACTGGGAAATGCAGGACACAACTCTTGTCATTTTCGTGTTAAAACGAACACCTCGGTAAAATAAATGTTTACTCCCTGCAGGGTGCAAAGAAAATTAATTTTACAGATTGCCCTTCGGGCAAGCTGTAACCAACATCTACCAGCCCGAAAAACATTTTTCACGAGAATGAAAAAATAATTATTAATTATTCTTTTCTTAATTACATTGTAAGTTTAAAAAATTACTGCCTTCATTTATTCACTACAATCAGCTGTAGTTACTTAACAAAAGAAATAAATAACCGTAAAAGTGTGAACTATAAGTAGACCTGGTCCAACGCAACACGTGAATGACTAACATACATTTGAGACATTTTACAATTTAGAACATTTTTTACGAAAACAACGGCGTTGAAACCAAAGTTCTCAATCGACACACTAAATGACAACGTCGACAACGCGAAAAGCTGCCAGTGAAAGCGCTACATTCTGCAATTTGCCGCCAAGAGAAAATTCCCGCGGGAGTATTTCTTAGCCGTCGACAGGGGAGATGTTTATATGATTAAAGGGCATAAAAATTTGAAATCTTTCATCAGTTTGCTTCTCATTCAAAAGTAGTGCATTCAGAAGATCATTTTTCTGAAGAAGGTTTGTTTAGAAGTCGGTTTTCCAAGTCAAGTGTCAAGTTTAGGGGAAAGTGGAAAGTGCGAGTGCTGAGTCACGCATCAGTGAGCAAATATTATGCAGACAAAACTTATGCAAATTTGTGGTCCATAGCACGGAGTCTTTCCACTTCTCGGCTTTCTTCGCTACAATTTTGTCTGTTTTCCACAGCACGGAGTCTTTCCGCTTCTCGGCTTTCTTCGCTACATGTACAATTTTGTCTGTTTTCCACAGCACGGAGTCTTTCCGCTTCTCGGCTTTCTTCGCTAAAATTTTGTCTGTTTTCCACAGCACGAAGTCTTTCCGCTTCTCGGCATTCTTCGCTACAATTTTGTCTGTTTTCCACAGAACGGAATCTTTCCGCTTCTCGGCGTTCTTCGTTACCATTTTGTCTATTTTCTCGAGCCCGGACTCTTTCTGCTTGTCGGCGTTCTTCGCTATAATTTCGTCTCCTTTCTCTTTCCCGAGCGCGCCTTCTTTGGCGATCTACTTCGCTCATTCTTCCTCAGTTAATTCTTGCTCTCTTTTCCGTTGCTCTTCACCTGAACCCTGTGTTCTGCAAATTATATTTTCTCTGCTATTGTTTGTTGACATAGCAATAGAAATTGTTTCGTTTATCCTTTAGTAAAACTTTAACAGGGTAGAGTAGTAATATTGTGTCTCAAAAAGACAATGAACTGAAAATTTCTTTTTCAGTCGTCAACGCAATTTCGCGCCAAAAATATGCGGGCTACCAGAACAGCTTCAAAATAAATCACGTCACCTCGATGAGTTGACACATGAGCCCACAATATGGTCATGTGATGCTGGTCAGTGGCTATCCCGTTTTGACCGCTGTCAATTGACCATATTGTGAATGTCCAATATAAAAGATGAGGATTTGCCAAGACAAGCCTGAGATACCCCTCCCTTCCTTTTGATAGTCTCCCCTACCCTACCCGTACAATCTGTAGACGCGTACGGACGTACGTACGTATGTACGTACGCTCGGCCAGTCACGTGACAACCAAAAGAAAAGAGGTTGACCGTATGCCATGAGTATGGGGCTCTGCTCCACGCGCGCTTCGCGCGCGGGAGCCCCGCTAAAATGAAATAAAATAACTAAATGTTAGTGATATGTTTGACAACATTCATAAAGAGATTTTCTGGTAGGCGGGGAGGGGGACATGCAAGGACAATAGAATGAAAATGCTGCCCTGGGGGCGCGAACATTAGCCCACTTTCTCTGGAACGTTTGTCAAGTTCCCCGCCGTCTTTTCCCGGGTTGGGGGACGGGGATTAACTGGTGCATTAGCTTGCCGTGACGGCGTTACTACCACTCGTAAATGGGAAAACACTTGAAGTGATGCCTTTGCAAAGGTAACGATAACGAAATTTATTTGTATGATGCCCAATATCAGTTTTGTTTTGTTGACTCAGCAATACGTTTGGTTTTTGAAACTGAATTTCACGTGAGTTGCACATGTGTATGTGATCATTCGGTGCTGCTTCCATGATCGAGGTTTTTCGAGCCCCTCCTTAATTTGCGGTGCCGTTTTCGCTGTACATTTGCAGGTAGATAGAAGAAACTAGCCAAGCTTTTGTCGCCATTGTTAGGATAAGATCAGAAAATCAAACCATGCACCAGGATAACGAGAAACGGGTATGTAAACATGGCTGCTTAGCCTGGCCTAGGGTATAATCATGTGGATCATAGTCACATGCAAGTGTCAATTCTTGGATGTCCAGAATCAACGTTTTTCCTTCGTTCATGGTTATCTGCCCGATGTATTCTATCTATGATGCGCCGTCGATATTCTTTTGTAGCAGTCTTTTTAGTTTATGAGAATATTGGGTATCTGGGGCGAAGACTGAATTACAGTACCGGGTGGGAAGTGGAATTACGATCGACCGTGAACTGTAGTAGAGCACAGGTCGAAAAACGCTCACAAAAGATGGCTGCAAAGTTGTTTCTTAAAAAATGATCCTGTCTAAACAACTTTTCAATCTAGCCACAATAAGTTGCTTAATAATATAGATTGTGGCAGTTAGATGGAGGAAGGCCAAAGTAACCATTACAATGCATTGATAACCTTAATGAAGCATTAATGTCGAAGAACATTGAACTCTCCTTGACCGCCCCAAATGCTTCTTTCTGCTCCATTAAGTAAAGAGAATGTGTAGGAATCTCAACACAGTCTATTAGTGGAGATTATTTCCTTATACTCTCATCGACAGTGTATATTGAAATCTCAAGGAGAAATTGTCTTTTGATCACTAATTGAGAATTGAAGGATCAAAACACTAGTTCTGGTAACAGGAAAATCTGACCATGAAAAATGCATTTAAATTAATTTCTGCACTGATTAGTTAAGTGCTAAATGTTATATAATTTGTGAAATAAAATTAAGATTCTGATTGGCTCACTAACATCTAAATTTGCATCATGAAAATCTACACACACCTCCATCCTGGCCTTTGGATGGCTCCTGTATTACAAATGGGAAAATATATACGTTCCTGTTTTTCTTTGTAAAATATACCGAAAAACGTAATGGAGGTGAAGAGTTAAGGAAAGTACTTGCATTAAGTTTTGCCTGTAAACAACCTTTAATTCATTTATTTAATTCATAATTTAATTAACCTTTACCTGTAATTCAACCTTTGAGATTTCTCCCTTGTGTTTACATCAGCTTACCAATATAAGTACCATTCTCTCTTCTGTCACCACAATTTTTGCTGAGTTAGATCTTTCTCCTATGTTAATCTATAAGAATTCACTCAAGGTAACAGATTGAGGTTCCCCTTGAATGGCATCACTATACCTCCCTGGGGATTAGTACCCTGAGATAGAAAGTCAATCAGATCATATACACAAACTACCATGATTGCTGAGTTGGTATCTACTTCATATTAATATTAATATCAATGTTAATGTTATTTTTATTGTTATTTTTATTGTTATTGTTGTTGTTATTGTTATTGTTATTGTTATATCCTTGGCTTGTTTGCTTAGTTTCTGAAGTACTGCGTCCAAACCGTGGACCACAAGAGTTCACAAGTTGGACAGAACCTTCCTGAGGATGTGGACTATTCCCAGGAGTATAATCTTTTGGAGCTTGTTGATGTTGGCTGCATGTGCCTGGAATTCTGTCAACATGCTTTTCCAACCCTTTTTTAATGATCCCAAGTGCACCAATAACAACTTGTATCATCTCTGTTTTCATTTTCCACATCCTGGCCATTTCATTCTCTAAGTCTTTATACTTTATAGAGAGTTTCTCTTTTACGTTAACAGAAGTGTTTCTGTCTGATAGGATAGCCATATCTATAGTTATAGATGATGTGATGATGATGATGATGATGATTATTATTATTATTAATATTGTGTGTACCCCTGCAGGTTCCTGATTCTAGAAGTAATGAAAGAACACCTTTGATAGAAGGTCAGGGAAATTCACATGGATCACATAAAAACTCATTGAGTGTCTCAATTGATAGTGGGTACAGCTTTGGATCACTGGTTTCGTATCATCACATTTGCTACAAAGTCACTACCAAAGAGAATGGGGTTAAAAAGGAAAAAGAAATAATCAAGCATCTCAGGTGACCTAAGAAATAGTTTAACAATATCAAAGAAGAGACCCTTTTTCATAAACATGTTTGACAATTTGCGACCAACAACAAATTGCAGGTTGCATCTTTGAAACAGTCATTTAATACCTGTAGACACAATTATGTAAGAACAAAATTATTTTCATGATAGGATACATGCAAAAATCTCAATGCACTGATTGGTTGCGAGCATGGCAATTAATTCCATATAGAGCAGAAAGTTAAAACTAGAACATTTACTTGTGCTTACTCATTTCAAATTGCACTCAAAATCATTTGATTATGGAAATAAAATATCATAGCTTCTAAAAAGTGGCTTAATTTTGATTTTTAAAAATGTTTTGTTTCTTAAATATCAAATTTGTCCCTAACTGCTGCCAAGGTGCCCTAGAGTAATTTGGCACAGTAAACGAGAGGTATAAATTATGCATTCAGTGGTAATAATTGTGCTAATTATGATAGTGATTATCATATTTGAATAATTGGATCATTTAATCAACATAAAAATACCTTGAAGTTAGCTATTTTTTAATTGAGTATCTTCTTGTTAAACAGTGGTGTTATGCAACCTGGACTGAATGCCATTCTAGGGCCAACTGGTAGTGGTAAAACAACGTAAGTTTAACCATTGAGATTTGTCAATTCTGATATTTCTTGTTCCTGTTTTTACGGATATTTTAGTGGCAGAAACACTTGATTGTGTTTAACATTTGCAACTTTTATCAGTTATGGAACCTTCCACAATGTGTCATTGTGATCAGCAAGTGGTATGACTTTCTGCGTTGTTTTTTCTTTTTTCATAAAATTTGATTCAGTCAAAATTGTTATGTTTTTGACTTTCATAGATGGGTTTTCAATGCACTGTCAAAATTAATTAAGCAATTACTTTGTGAAATAAGAAAGATGGTCAATTTTAGCTTCCAGGAGAATTTGTGAGATGTATTTTTCAGCACTATCACAGGCAAACTTGTTAAAAGCAAAACTGAGGTTTTTTAAGAAAGGTGATTGGCTAAATCAAAAGTGGAATTTCAACTCGGCAATACAGGCGGGGATCCAGGATTTTGAAATGGGGGGTGAATTTTTGTGAATCGAAATCGCACGCCATCGGAATGGCAGAGTAGACAGACCTGGACGATGACAACGCAACGTCGCTAAAGCATGGAAACGAGGCGTTTTTGGATTACATGCTGGACAGTGTGTTTGTGGGCTCAAAATGAATAAATTGATTTGTAGAACCGGTCATCGCTTATGCACATTCTCCACCTCAATCAAAGAAATCAGAGAAATCAAACATTATTTCAATATTTGAGGGATAAGAAAAAAAAGAAAGAAGGGGGCTCAGAAAAAGGGGGGGGGGGAAATTCACCCATTTCAGCTCCCCTGGATCCGCCCTTGGCAATATTTAATTGGCAATTGCTTTATGCAATCATGGTATGCATTTTAACCAGATTTATCAGGTTTCATAAGAAGAAGAATTTCAAGGTTTTAATCCTTAATAATTGGATCAACAGAGAGCTATGAGTCTAAGATATATGAACTCAAATGGAAAGGAAACTATAAAAGCAAAAATACCTATGAAATCCAAGTGACAACTGATTTACGAGTGTTACGTAACCAAGAACGTGTTCTAGGTTTGTTCGTTCTTGCCTCTGAAAATCCAAACTTTGCTGTCTCCTGTTTTTCCAAAATTTGAGCTTCGAAATTGGGGGTGCAGGTTATTTTACGAATGCAGCTTATACTAGGACTTTTACGGTTCTTGGTTGATTAATGATTGGGGAAAAGACGATTAGGTGCTGTAAATATTTCCCCAAATGCATTTTTTTTGCAGACTTCTTGATATCCTGGCAGGACGGAAAGACAGAAAGGGTTTATCTGGTCATGTTCTTATTGATGGAGCTAAGCAGCCTGCTAATTTCAAGTGTATATCAGGATATGTGGTGCAGGTCTGACACTGTTATTTATAACTTACCTTAACTTTTAAGGTGATCGACTTCTGCTCAGGTTTTGAAATGTTATTCTGAAATTTAATAATGGTAATAATACATTGGAGAAATTCAAAGGGAATTCAATACTGTGACATTTGGATATCTAACTGATACATGCGTTTCCCTGCCTAAAAAACAACTTGACCTTCGTCATAAAAACTCTTCTTCATGTCGTATTATCAAATCCTATCAGGTTGTTTGATATTTAACAGAACATTGTAATCATGTTAGACTTATCACATACAAAACCATTTCTTCTGTATTCAGACAACTTATAGAATTACAAAAAGTATGTCAAGTCAATCTCCACGTGCAAGAAATTGGAAAAACTCACAAGAGAAGTATATACGGTGCCTATGTAAGGAAGTTTGTGATGTGTAAAGTAGGTTAGCTGCATGCAGTAAAAGAAAATGTTTGTGACTAGAATGGATACTTCAAAATAAGGTGAGACATTTTGTGACACATATACAATGAAGAATATCTCAAAATAAGGCAAGACATTGATCAATATGGTATGGTGTCACCATAACAATATATGAAAACTAACCATTTTGAGTCAGCACTTAACTCTAGTAACTATAGATCAGTACCTAATCCAGCAGTTTTTCTCTGCATAAACATTGTTTATCTGCCAAAGCTGGTCAACACTGCAGTGGTCAGGTGTTAGAATGTAAGTGCCCAAACGTCTTGCCTTATTAACCGTTTTTGTATATGTGTCAGAAAATGTCTCGCCTTATTTTGAACGGTCCATTCTAGTCAACCAAAAAAAATAGTAGACGCATAAAAAAATGTATTTCTTTCTTAAAATGCACCTTGCTTAGTCTTGGAAGATGCCAAAGGGCAGGCTAAAGTTTAAATTTGTTCTGTGTAGTAGGAGTGTTGGTTATCCTCAGTGTTGACTCAGTGGCTAACAGTATGCTACAGAAACTCAACCAAAATGGCAGATTTTCATCCCACTACATCTATAGCTGTAGCAAACTTGTTCTCTATCCATGTTGCAGACCTATCTTTTTTAATTTTTCTGTTTTTTTTTTCTTTATTTTCCCTTTGCAGGAGGATGCTATCATGGGAACTCTAACTGTAAGAGAGAACTTACATTTTTCCGCTTCATTGAGACTTCCCAGCAGCTTCACAAAAGTAGAACGCAAACAGCGGGTAGAGGCGACACTCGTGGATCTGGGTCTGACTCATGTTGGAGAGTCAATGGTAGGCATATAATTCATGGTAGGCCACCATATAGTCAGTCTACAGGGGTATAAGAGGGTTTACAAGGATATACCTTTGTAAACCCTTGTATACCCCTCTAAACACTATATTTGGTGACTATGTGGTGGCCTACCATGAATCTAATACAAATGAGGAAAATCTATCGTTTGTCCTCATTTCAATTAGATTCGGCACGTGTAAAGTTCGACTTTTTAAACCGGACCTTAAACAGACCCTTGAATAGGAACTGTCAGGGGCCCGCTTACATGACTAATAATGTAATAACATTAAATGATCATTGCAGTTATGTACACAACTTAAGCAGCTGTGAATTTTAAAGCCTGAAAAAAACTCAGGCCTGAACGGGATTCGAACCCATGACCTCTGCGATACCGGGTTCGAATCCCGTTCAGGTGCTTAAGTTGTGTACATAACTGCGATGATCACTTAATGTTATTACATATTAATCCGCAGTTCAAATATGTGGTCTTTCATATATTCATTTACATGACTAGTAATATACATGCAAAAATTCCAACGTGCTGATTGGTTGAGAGCACATCAATTAATCCCAAACAGTGCAGAAACTTGAAATTGAGGGCAGAAAATTGAAATTAAATTTTTGTATGTATATTATTAACAAGTAATCAGATGATTTCGAGCGCTATTTTGTATAAATAAGCACTCGTAAATTTCTCAAATGCAACAAATTGCATTCGCCCTAAAATTATGTTAGTCTTTGAAAAATTTACTTGTGCTCGTTGATTCCAAATTGCACTCACAACACAAATAATCGAACGAATTGATAATTGGGATAATTGAACGAATTGATAAAGTAAGTTATAACACCGTGAGGTAAAAGGGAGGTGCTGACGTTTCGAGTGTTTAAATAGCCCTTCGTCGGAGCAAATGGGCTCCCAATTTCTTGTGTTTCAATTCCTCACCGGCGCTGCACCAGTTTCTTTAGAAACCATCCTCACAATACTTGCACTCACAACAATTTGATTACCGAAACTCATAACATTCATGAAATTGCTACACTCCGTATTGAAGTCATCACATTATTTTCTATAATGACGTTTAAGGATGTTTAAGTACTGCTAAGGATGGCCTTTGGTACACTATTTGTCCCCATACACCACGTCTACCGGCGACGTAAATGTAACCGCTGACATTGAGGCATCGCCAACCTCTTTATCTTGCGGATGCTCTTCCTCTCTTTCATCTTTATTCAAATAAAAAAAACAGATGCATCGCAGTATGTATAATAAATAAGCATCAAACATTTTTGAGAATTACAACAAAACAGAGAAATGTCGACATAAACAGTCATTTATATAGCTGGTTGCGCTAGCGGGAAAGATGAGGCTAAACCTTAGTTCTGATTGGCTATCGGGCAGTGTACATGTGGGCCTACGTTGCCCACTCGGGATTTCCCGCTTTATTTGGCGAAACAAGACCAAATGAAAATTGCCATGTAATAAATCCTTTACTGACCAAGCTTGTTCGGTCAATATGGCTGGATATTGGCCTCGCTCTTTTTCATCTTGACCTCAGGCTTGGTCTATAACGCATATACACTCTTAAATAAATACGCTTCGCTGACTTTTGCTTGAAGATTCAAAATAATACAAAACCAAGATGACATCCCCCGATGACTACTTATTTAATGGCTGTTTTGAAATAATTGCCCGAAAAATGCCCCGCCAGAATTATTTCTGTGAAATTCCAGTAAATTAGTTCAGCCTATTTGAAGAAAAGGAAGGAGGAAAGAACTTCTTTTCTTCATACAAATCGCTTCGTGTTTCCAAGTAACGTCACATATTCTTGAACAATGTCTATTGATTGTCGTGTCTCACTTTTTATGGAAATTAATGTTGCTTCGAGTGAATAATTTTGCCATCCTTGAATAACTCATTGTCAAAGAACAGATTTGTGTGGAGAGTTTTGTTTCTAAAATGTAATCCAGAGAGCAAAAAAAAAAAATTGAAATGACTATGGGGAAATTTCGTGGTATCATTGTTGTTTTAATCGTGTTAGGCGCTCTGTGGATTCTCTTTCTCGTGTCTGCCCATCTTATTCTCGATTTAGAACAAGGAAAGGTCAATCTTCAAAGCTTGAGCTCCTTCGAGCGCGCTAAAATGTTGAACGAAATCAAACAAGTGAAGGAGGAGCTGTTGGACTTTGGAGACCTGGACGGTAAGGCATGAGAGGAAATTTATTTACTCGTGTAAGGAAATGTCCAGAGTTAATAAGCTGCGATAAACTGACTTGAGTTGTAACGCGTTTTTCTTACATTCGAAGTCAAACTGTGGAGAAAGCTACATAAATTAATTGCCGGATCTGTCGCTGTATTGTCAGGAAAGTAAAATAATAGGCAAGTGAGAATTAGAATTTGTATCTCTGGCTTTTTAACACTTTTGGCTTATCAAAGGGGTCGAAGTCACATTGCCGCCGTATTGTTTGTCAGAGAAGCAATCCCATCATGCACTAAAAAGCTGATAATGGCCTTATTTGCATATCAAATAAATTAGAAATTGATATTTTTTTGGATCGAGTAGAAGAACATTAGATTAAATTGCGTTAATACTAGCATTTTGAAGCCTAACTGTCTTAATAGTTGATCTTGTTTTAGAAGAAGAGTTCTTTTCTATTAGAGAGCTTTTCCCCTTTTCTGTGTTGTTGTTGTTTTTTTTTTTTAGCTAAATTATAAGTGCTACAATCCTGGACAAAACGTTTGGGATGGTTTCCACGATTCTCACTGAAACGCCAGTATCCATTATCTCTGATTCCCCACACCCACCCCGCCAGAACAATGTTGATCACGATACGTCACTGACTCGTCAAACACATCTGAAACATGCAATGACATTGATTGATCATCGCAGTTATGTACATAACTTAAGCAGCTGTGAATTTTTTTTTAGGCTTTAATTTCACAGTAAGTTGTGTACATAACTGCGATGGTCAATCAATGTCGTTGCATATTACTCCGCAGTTCAAATGTATGGTCTTTCATATATTTACTTGCATTTCTTCTCCATCTGCGGGCATATTACGAACTCACAACATGACCATCTCCCAGTTGGCTTGTTAGCTCAGTTGGTAGAGCACTGCACCGGTAACGCAGAGGTCATGGATTCGAATCCAGTTCAGGCCTGAGTTTTTTTTTTTTTTTTTTTTTTCAGGCTTTAATTTCACAACTGCTTAAGTTGTGTACATAACTACGATGATCAATCGATGTCATTGCATATAACTCCGCAGTTCAAATATATGGTCTTTCATAAATTCATTTGCACATCTGAAACATATTGTTGTTCAACGCTGTATAGCGGGCGCAGGGGAAAAATCTTTGTAAAATGGTTCTGTTGGAAGAACTAAATCGTCTATTCACAAATTATACAGAAAGATACGCAACACGAGTGAGATGTCCCGTAATGTTTTGACCGCGGTTGTGTAGCACGAGAACTCTATTAACCTCCTAGACTTTCCTAAAGATAGTAATCAATGATTCATGTGTCCTTGTCAGTGTGATCAAAACTGTAAATGTTCTTGAGTATGAATGTTAATTGTTGTTGTTATTATACTGCAAAGGACATATTCAATTCCACCTGTTCTCAAATAATTTTCTACTCATGTGTCGATTTTTCTATTTAGATGACGACACTGAGTCTGATACCCAAGATGAGGACTTCACACTATGTGAAATACCAGAAGATCCATCATATCCAAACTGTAAAAACCGTGTCGAGGTATGACCATTTCATCGGGAAATACCGAACTGTGTCTTATATTGTATAAGTATTCGTGACGACCAGAAATACATGCAACACTGTTTAATAGCCATACACACAAGCGATGGCGCCTTATGCATTCAGCATTTTATATCCAATCGTATGGTGGAGACACGGTAGTTTGGTGGTTAGCGTGTCAGACTTCGGGGTGGGAGGTTCGAGGTTCGAGGCTCGAGCCCGTGTGATGGCACTGTGTTGATTCTTTAAACAAGAAACCTAAATAAATCTCTCTCCATCATGTTGTATGAATGGGTACAAGCAATATAATGCTGGGGGTAGCCCAACGATGGACTAGCATCCCATCCAGGGGGGAGTAATAATACTCCCAGGTGCTTTATACTACTAAAATCGTGATAAGCTTAACTTGTTTGGGCCTCATAGACAATCATAATAATAATGATGATGATGATTATGATTATAATATTTATTTATTCACGGACAGTTCATCAGCTAATATAAGAATAATGAGATTTAGTGTAAATACTCAGGTAATCATACAAAATCGCGCGCTCTGATTGGTTCTCTATCTCGGATTATTAGCCGATAATCACCTCTACGAACAAAATGGCTGCCAGTCGTTTAGGGGCTTTTGATGAAATAAAATATTTTCGTGTTGAACACGGTTTTTTCTTTTCTTTTTTTGAAATAATCAACTATGTATTTATACTTGGGAGGTAGTTTTAATCTAGTACTTTATCTATTTAACACTTAACAATTATTGACCACAGGTTCAGTGATTATCGGTCAACGTTCACCTCGACTTCGTCTCAGTGAATATTCACCAATAATCACTTCGCCTTCGGTGAATAATTGTTAAGTGTTAAATAGATAAAGTACTAGATTAAAACTACCTCCCAAGCTGTCCTCCAACAATGCAGCGACTCAACCTGTTTACTCAACACACTTGTTTGATTTGGCGTTTGAACTTCCCCAGGGACTCCGCTGGTCTTATTTCTTTCGGAAACTTTTTTGGTACGTTCCACTGGAAAATTTCCGGAATAAATGGAGCGTCTGAAAAGGTAGTCCTGTTTTCCCGTTGGAAACCTTCCGATGGAAAATGCGTGTTCCATTTACGAGTTTCATAAGGTTTCACCAGTTCCAGACCTTTCACGCGGGTTATTCTTCACGGCTACCTCTTCGGTAAAGAGAAATGACAGCTTCTTCTACAGTCCCCTGACAATGAATGGAACTTGTGTCAAATGGAACGCGTTCCTCACCGATGGACATTTCCGAATCAAATTTCCTGAATTTTTCGGTAAATGGAAAACGCCCAATGGGAATTGGGGTTGGCCGGGTTTTGCCCTGGAAAAATAGGATTCGGTCACTGGGAATTGGAATTTTTATTCCGAATTTTGCCAGTGGGAATGGGATTTGAGCACTGAGAAGTGGGATTTCAAAATAAAAATGTGCTGGGAAATGAGATTGGTACCCAGGCCTCCTTTCGGACCCTCGTCAAATGAGGTTAGTTGTTTTTTTCCTCTATAGTGGCTACGAGAAAACTGGCAAAAGGATCCCTGTTACAAGGAGTATGACGTGGACGGAACAGATTGTTCTATAATTATTTATATGAGTGAGGTGAGGCGATAGATGTTAACGACGTTTTTAGACTAGAAAATGAAATGTTTAGCTAGAGCTGTGTTTCTCCTGTACCTTTTTCCGAAAACAAACTTAACGGCCCTACACAGCTTGGAAAGGGTGAAATATGAAAACTTTTCTTTGTCTCGTGTGGTTCTTCATATTCTCAACATTAGGGCTAACGCAGTGAAAATCCCAGCATTAGAATTGTAGCATTAGAATCACTTCAGATTAAATTCCTGAACTCACAATGCACAGTTTATTCTTGTCCAATTTTCAACTGTAAACTGGAAAAAAAGCCCTGAGAACGAGGTTACATGGCTTGAACAGCCTCTGTGAATTCGTATTGTGGGCGAGAAGTTTCTAAAGAAACTGGTGCGGGGTCGGTGAGGAATTGAAACACAAGAAATCGAGATAATCAGAACGACGAAGGGCTAACGCCCGAAACGTCAGCACCCCCTTTTTTACCTTACAGTGCTGCAACTTACTTTATTAACTTGTTTGTTATCCCAGTTTCCCTGTAAATTAGGTTTTCCATTAGGATAAAGTTGAGGATTAAATTCAAACTAGCTTTTTTAGCAGTGGAGGTAAATTGTTGCAAGGTTGAAACACAGATAGGTTTGTGAAAATAAGCGTACCATGGCGTCTGATTTGTGACATGACACACGAGATGCAGTGATTCATCGTGGATAAAATCCCGAAAACAGAGTTGAAATACGTGTTTTTGATGTTGTCCCCTCAAAATAATCGATAATGTATAACAGGAAGACAAAGGAAATCAAGCAGCGAGGATGTGTTTGGATATGTGCGAAACTCGGTTCGTTTTGCATCATTAGGTTTACCTTCGATAATTTTGTTGGAGAAGCTACGTCAAACACTTGATAATGAGATATCACATATCAACTTTCTTGTCGGGGTTTGATATGTGATGAAACACTGTATCTTGTTTGATATTTTGCATCAAATATAATACCGAGTGTTTCATTCTTTTAAGAAATAACAAATAAGTTAACAGTAGTCTATACAGAAAGGGTTTATACAGAATTTATCCACTGTTGAAATACAAAGATAAGACTAACCGCTTGCGCTGCATTTGCAGGTGGAGTCGTGGTGTCCCCGCCTTCACTGGCGAGAGTACATGACGAAAAAAGAACGCAGGAGTGAAAAGGTAGCAACAAGGGATTATTATAAAATGTATATGAAGTGAAACACATAGTGATCTGAGGGAAGAAGTTGGTCTGACCTCCAGCAATTTGAATATGTATGAAACGAATTCTATTTTTTCACAGCCATTGAATGCGTATTTATTTGGGTCTTATTTATTTAGTATTTAATCCATTCACGCAAATTCTAGCAGTTGTAATTTTTCCTGAAAACAGGCTGGGACGGAATTCCAACCCCATTTGGCGTTCACGAGGTCGCACTTTGGAGGCTCGTTCCTGCCTGTTCTTTTTTAAGGCGAAATGGAAATTGGCAAAATTAAAAAGTTGAAGTTAAATTTTTGCATATGTTACTGACAATTAAATAATTTTGAGTGTAGTATTGTGTATATAAGCACTCGTAAATTTTTTAATGACGACAAATTGCACTTTGCCCGTCAAGTTTCAGTCCTTGAAGAACCATTTGTGCTCACAGAATATACATAACAAATGACAATTAAGTATCTTATGTACAAGGCTAAGAAAATGTTAAATGATTTTTGTAAAGTTTAAAAAGTAAAAACCAAACGTTTGCGGTTGTTTGCCATCCTCAGGGTTAAAACATGACCGTCCGCATGCATGTATATATATCTTGACAATGACAATGTTTTAATTAAGAAAGCAATGTACTTAAAGAAAGCAATTAATGTATTTTTCGTTTTAAGGCAGTCTTGCGACAATCACCCGAGGAACTGATCCCCAGTTTGAAGTCAATTCGTGGTTGTCAGCCAATCATATCAAGGATATTAGGAATGTGGTCGCACTGGCAAGACGGACTTAATTTCATGCTAAACAAGAAGCAGAATATACATAACAGAAAGAAATTGAGGGTGTGTTACAACAATCATGTTAAACAATTACAGTTAAATTTTTTGTTAGCAACCACCTTGGGATGAAACTAAATAAGGAATGCCCACCAACGAGCGCTTTCATCTAATTAGTACAAGGCTCACGTAATATAAAAGCATGTAGTTATTAATTGTCAAGTAGCTATTATATTAAGTAATGGTCCGGCTAAGAAGCAGGCAGAAAAACAATAGGGCTCGGCAATATGTCAGTTAATTTTGTGGTGCTAATTGGCGCATAGAACAAGAGCCAAATTTTGTCGAGAGAGAGAAAATAAGGATATGGAAAAGACAAGGTCTAAAACTTACGTTGTTTTGAATTTTTTCATTGTTTTTTCGGGATTTTTTTGGTATTAGCCAATGAGATGAGGCGATTTAAATGGAATTAACAATTAACTGTTCGCACCTTTTTAATGAGTTTTGCCGTTCACCTGCCTACCTTTTAGCTGGACCAATACTTAAAAGAACACTTTATTTTTGCCTTCAAAAGAAGAGATTTACATATGTACAGCTAACTCATCCACAGAGATTGAAAACTTGTTGAAAGTGTTGAGTTATGTGAATCAGACTCTTCGAGTGGTCGCTTACGAGAACTTAACAAAGGAAAAGACCAGTTGTCAAAGTTTTCGAAAGCGGTCGCCGTCGCCTTCGCTTTCGAGAGCTTGTACATAGTTTAAGTGAGTTTGAACAGGATTTCACAAAGGTGGTCGCTTACGAGAGTGATCGCAAGGAAAGCTTCGAATGTATTCTCTGAAATCGAGGTAAATAAAGACAGAAGCAGCAAGGTAAATATTTCCAAAGCCACTTTTCACCGAGATGGAAGAGCATTATTGTTTTAGTATACACCAATGAAGCAACCTCGGTCACATCTCTCGAAAACAGCTTCAAAGCGAAAATTGACGCCGGCTATATTTTTTTTTTCTTCAACCAAAACTCACTTGCATAAGGATTGCCCTCACAAAATGAGGATAGCGTTAAATAGTGAGCCAATCAGAATGTTTAAATTACCAAGGCTGCTGCGTTTGTGTATACTGAAGACATTTGTGTCAGCTGCTGGCAACCCAAGAATTTGTGCGACTTTTCGAAAGCGAATTATTCCCCTTAATATTAAACGCAATATGCTTAAAATTTTGCTCGGAGCAAAATTTTCAGCTTATTAACGGCGTTAATAAGTTAAAGAACTACTGTCAACGAGTGTAATGTGTATTCTTAAATTATTACAAAGAAACCCGTGTGGTAATAAGGCAAAATGATATGAACGTATTGCGTCCAGGAAACATCCACATATTGGCCTCCGAACTAGTAATCGGAAGGTCGTCGGCTCGAATACTATCGGAGGAACTCGGGTTTTCTTTTTCCTAGGTCGTCTGTGATATGCTCAAAACAAATCTTTCACAAGTTTACCAGGCTCAAAAGATACTATCTTCATTATCTCTCATCTTCCATCACTTTTGTTATTTACAGGGTATGTCTGGCATACTAATGATGCCCCTCGATTATTCGCCATAATTTTTTTTTGTAGATCCTGGTTTACATTGGAGATCTCATGAGCACAGAAGATAAAGACTCCTACCCAAACGATGACATACGACAATGGAGCGATCTGTTGGCGTCGGTGTATCTCCTTGGTCATGACGTAAGCATCATGGCCGACATAGTAGAACTTCTCAGGTAATAACAGTTCCAGCACATGCGCGTAAATACAGTGAGGGTCGTGCGTGATGACAATTGCATGTCCGGAAAAAAGCCGCACGGCCCAACGCATGCGCTGCGAGATGCAACCGCTGCAAAATATGAAAAATACAAGAAGAAAAACCGAAGATAAAGGGCGCGTTCATATGTTAAAATGCTTATTGACTGATATAGGTCGGGCCGGACAGGAAAATATTCGACTCGATTTAACTCTTGGTCATCTCTTATAGACATTTATATGGGCTTTGAAATTCTTTCAAATTCGCTTTAATATTTGTGTAAGTTTATGTTAAGACTCGCGCCATTTTCTTTTTCCTAATTAACGCATTTGTATTGAATAACAGGAGTGAATTTTGATTTTGCTAATTCCAAACTACAATGGCTTTTTTTTCTTGTAGCTTACTTACAGAGGGAAGCAAGAGTACACAGATTGGCTGCCAGAAAGGAAATACCGAAATAGACCTTATATACATCGATATTCCAGGTCTCCAACAACTAGTGATTTCAGTACCAGACGCGGGAACGAGGTCTCTGCTGTGGTCCAAATATAGGTAAGACAAAAAAAAAACATTGAAAAACACGAATGCTACAGACAATACCATCAGAGTTGAATGGGCTCTCAACATATAACACTTGCTCAATGAAATACTTGTGTAAGCTTCTTGTCAAGGTTGGTATATGCTTAACTTTTGTCTTTTCTTTTTAGTATTCACGCTAGCAAATTTACACAAATGCAGAAAATAATTTTGAAAATGCTCTTATCATTATAAGGAAAGACAATATTACGTGTCTGCCGATCCAGTTAATGTACAGGGGCACTTTGTGAACGATTCATATTGTTGTTAGGCTAACTGCCTATTTTCTGTGTTCTGTGGTATTATTGTTGGTTTTCCAAAGTTTTAATAGGTTTTCCCAACTTTTTTTTTATTTTTGTGGTGCATTGTATTTTATCTGTCTTGTAAACATAGCGTTGTGTTCTGGTGATGTGTTTCGTTGTTCGCTGACTCTGGCTGTTATGTTTTGTTGCTTCTTTGATAAATTGTGTTCTATTAGTTCCGTTGGATTAATTGTTTTGTCGTGCGACGGTGTCAGTGGTCCCTAATTATGTTGTTTTTTTCTTATGTTATGTTATTTTGTTGCGTGTTATTTTCTTGAATCAAAGGAAGTGTGGCGTTGTTTAGAGGCAAAATCGGGTGTAACAGACATATCATTAGACCATATATTTAACTATATAAAGTCCTGCTGGAGATGGTAGAGCAAAGTTTGTCAACTATTCCCTGTTTTTGTTTTGTTTTGTTTTGTTTCTAGTTGCCGTTTACGCGTTCTCGCTCCTTATGGAATGGACGCTGAGTTTAATTATAGAGACTTCAAAGGCTCCGTGATGGGAGAGCGATCCCAGTTGGGAAACTGGAATCTGAACCTGAAGCAGTTTATGACGAAATATCGTGAGTGAATAAAATCACGGTTCGCTCAATAACAAATCACACTGTCTGGCGATAATATCTGTCGTCGTTCTTTTAACGTTACCTGATCCAGATATGATTGTCGAAAATAACCTTAAAAGTTTTGGAGCTAAGATTTCCCTGACACGTTTAAAGAATTCTTCTTTACCAGAAGCCTAATAAGGGCTCGATTCTTTTCCAGTAAAAAATTGCTCAGAAATTATTATCATTATCATTATCATTGCCATTGATATTGTCATTGTCATTGTCATGGATATTGTAATTATTATTGCCACTGCCATTATCAACATCACGAACTCCAGCATAATGCGGAAATCTAGCCGATTTGGCAGACACATCATTGATGCATAAGCAAACAACTGTTATATCATAGTTTACACTCGAGAAGTCTTGGAATGTTATAATTCCATTTTGACGGCCAGCTCAGTCTCCTCGCAGGGTGTAACTGCCAAACAGTTTGTCATTATTATTTTATTTATTTCCACAGCGCTGTCGGTAGATAACTCCTTCCTTGGGTTTGCTGTGGTAAGTGGATGGAGAAGAAAGATGCAAAGGAAAAGGAAAACCTCAATCGCTTTTGTCTATGGAAAACCGTCGGATCTTCAGGTGAGCATAGAATCTTAGCTGAGCTTAGCTTGTAATTTTGTTGAACTAAATGCCATTTTGAGACGGTATTGCCGCTTCATAATGACGGCTAGTTGTGAGAAAATAGTGACAGAAAAAACGAAGTATATATCCTCACACCGCCGTCATTATTAAGCAGTAAAGTCGTCTCAAAATCGAATCTAGTTTTGTATCGCAATGCAAACATGTTCAGAAAATGAGCTGGTATTTGAGACGACATTATCGCAAAATCCGCTTCACGAGCAGTCAAAAGAGTACCAACTCGCGATACTTCAGGCTAAATCGTGTTAATACTGAGAAAGCCAAATCTTCGAATACTTTTCTATCTGCAATGCAGATATAATGACTATACTCTAATGGAAAATGCATGTGTTCCATCGAAAAAGCTGAAGTCTAATCGCGCAAGTACACTCGGGTATACTCTATCGGAAAATGCTTAGCGTGCTTGTCTCGGGTAGTGACTTAAAGAGCGATGCATATTTCTACACTCCCCAAAGTTCAAAAGCTTAGGTAAGGTAAAGGCGCACACGAACCTTACGGCCCCCACGGCCGGAGCTTATCCCGGTTTCAGTAGCATGAAGCCCCTGGGAGTATTATTACTCCCCCCTGGATGGGATGCTAGTCTATCGCAGGGTCATTCCTAGCATTATATCCGCTGGTAGCCCTGGTAGTCATTTATACACCTGAGTAGAAAGAGACAGTGTGGAGTAAAGTTTCTTGTCTAAGGAAACAACACATTGCCAGCACCAGGGCTCGAACTCCAAACCTCCTGCTCGGAAGTCCGACACGCTAACCACTACACTACTGCATGTGCCTCCAAAAAATTTGAGGGGCTCCTACACGAATAGGATTCCGGTAACTCCACCGGAGTTCCGATGGAATCAAGTCCGGCGAATGTATTGGACATGGGTGTTACCTCACTCCTCCCTTCCATAGATTCTCTCTGCCGGAGGAGAACTGGGTAGAACGAGAAAAGAACTGTACAGCCCCCGAAATGATCCCGAGCCTGAAATGATCCCCAACCCCGAAATGATCCTCAAAGCTACCCTGAAATGATCCCGACCCCGAAATGATCCCCACATTTTCTCACGCTGACTCCGAAATGATCCCCGGTAAGTTTTGGAATGGCGTTTAAACACGGGAACGTGGATTCCTCTATAACTAGAAATACGACTCCCGCAAAAACCTCGCGAAGCTAGTTTTTGAAGAAGTCACAATGCTTTTATATTTTATTTTTTATTTGATATTTTTCATGTTAGGGTAATCCCCATTATTTTATTTGTTACGCTGTGTTTGGTACACAATTAGTGACACCTGGTGCAAATTACATGATCAGTATACTGCACAACAGAGTGCTTAAAAATTGACCTTTATTTAGCTCTTTCACTGCCACTGAGAGTGCACCAGAGGGAATAGAAGTAAAATTATTATTGATTCTCTTGACAGGGAATACAGAGTCGATGAGGTATCACAATAATATTCACTTAACACAAATTGAAAATGATTGTAAATCTTTTGCAGGTGAAATTTTGAAGAGTTGATATGAATGCTTGTGTTTACCACGGTGTAAGAACCTGTGTTTTTTTTTTTTTAGTTTTATTTTCTTAGTCTGAGTCTACTGCTTTGTCTTCTTTGTTGTACATCACTTTTAAACACAATATGTTCTTACACCGAGGATGAGTTGAATGCTCCAATTATTTTTTATTTATGTTTTTTGTTATTATATCAACAGAAGTGTGAGATACAATGTCATTACATAAAATAAAAATTGTGGGTAAAACAATTGGATTCTACAAAAACTTTAAATAAAGGTTTGGTAATAGTGAGTGCCGACTGTATAGTATGTGGTCGTGCTATTTTTAGGTCATCTCATAAAAACAATACATGTAAGAAAGAGTTATTGAAATCTTAATATGTTGATAAAGATTGCTGCACTACATAGTCCTGTAAAAAATAATGTTAAATCAACATCAATCAGTCAAAAGTGTATACCACATGAAAGTTTAATTGTGCTGTTACAGAAACAGGCAAAATATCCATAACCAACCAGAGAATAGTATATTATTTTGAATACATGAAAATTTCTATAATAAAAACTGCAGAAGAAAGATTTAATATACGCATGGTATTTCATCAAAAAAGTCATGGCAGGCAAAGGTATTGAACTTGTAACCAATGACATATAGTAACGAGAAGCACTATCATTATATTATTATCATTATTATTATCATTACTATTATTATTACTGGTATTGATATTATTATTATTGTTATAGTTTTTACGTTAACATAATATATTTTTATGGGGTGGGATGCATGTCCTAATCTTAGTAAAGGTATTCAGTGTTACTCTACTACTACAAGCAATACAAAAATCTTCTTAATAGGCTTTCCATAAGAGGTGGTAGTAATCAAAACAGCACCAAACAATACCATTTCTTCTTTAAGGCTTAGAATCTAGTGCAGTCATTTGTCTATAAATTTTGTGTGGAAAATCATTGAAAGCATAGGGCATTTAGGAAACTTGAAACACTTAATTGTTACTACATACAGCACACTTGCAATGAATATATGAGAAAGATCATAAACATTTTGGCATTACAAAATTTATTTTCTTCTTTATAAAGTTTTTCCAGTGTAAAAGGTTAACTGTATGTTGTGGTTGTTATGAAATATTGATATTTGACATGATGATCATAAAAATAAAGTAAACAGCAGAAAGTAAGAAAGTTAATATGTTATGTCTAACTTTTCAAATTAAGGCTTGAATGAACATTTCATTTGTGAAAAAAGGGCAGAGGTTCTAGATAGCAATATTATCAGGGGAGGGGGGGGTCATTGCACTCTAAGGTAAAACTGACCCATTGTGAAAAGGCTATGAAACTTGTTGTCTCTACGCAATATTATTGAAACCTTTCAATCAGAGAATACATACATATATATATAGCAAAGAGAAATACTACTCAGAATTCAGTAATCACATTTGCTTTATTTTGAAATGATCGCATTGATCACTGATAATATTGCAGAACCAGTACTTTATAGTGACACAGGGTATATATTCTGTTGAAAATGTTTAACAGAACTGCTAGATCAAGAAAATTTACAATATTTTCACTGTTGCAATGATATCAGATGACATCGTTATAAATGATTGCTATAACAACTGCAACTCTCTGTGTTGGGAATTACTTCAAACTGGAAACGCTATCGTTTTATTATGAAAAATACCTATTTACATTCTCTTGTAATCTGTTGGTCGTCTTCCGATTCCGTTTTTAGACTAATAGAATTATTTTCCAGAGATATCTCCAATCGTTGAAGTCGTTCTTACTCGGTGTCCCTTCTAAGTCGTTTTGCTAAATGTACTACGCCAATATATTTCGTTATGTAATCGTTCACTCATGTCCTGTATTTCCATCAATAACACATTCAAATTCAAAACTAACTTGATTGAATTCCTAGTCCTTTTCCCTGCTGTTTCGTTTGCCTTTTTCTGGAGCGAGCAGTTGTTGTCTTGGCTGTTGTTATTCTCCCTGCTGTCGTTTCTCTATCCCGGCTTTGAGTCGTGCTTTCCCCGTGTTGATTTTCACGGTATTCGAACTTACTCGGCGACGATCTCGTGCTAATATTTCTTGAATATCTCGGAGATCATCTTGCTGGGATGTACTTCCAGGACGAGTGAAATCGATTTCCACAAAATTTACATTACTTTCAAAAAGGCATCACCGAATAATGGCGGAAATTCAGCAGTTCTCAAGTGCGTTACTATTGCCAGGTAACCTGGCCTGCGAACGGACACCTTTAAAATATAGATATATATATATATATATACATATATAAAAACTCTCGGCTCGATTTACTCGGGCTTGCGAGCCACGTGGTCTGAACCGGAACCGACACGATTAGTAACCTCGCTACGCTCGGCCTTCGGCCTCGCTTCGCGAGGAATAATAATCTTTCCAAAAGATCGGAGGTCAGGTTTACCTAGGCCTGGGGATTAGGTTCTTCCATGCTGACACCCTATTTGCATTTGAGTGTTTTTTGTTTCTCTTGCAGATAATGTCATAAATGAAATATATAAACTGAGGTAATAAATAAATATAATCATTCTCGTGAAGTGTCACTATAACCGGAACGATTTTAATTCTTAATGGGTATTTATAACTTCCAACTAGATCGTGCCTCAGACAGAAAAGAATAGAATTGTAACAGAAGGCTTATCGTCTTTTCCCGAAATAACGCTTTATAAAACACACGACAGAAACTGAAAACCACACGGCTCGCGACATTGCATTAAATGAATGGTGGTAAGAACAAAGAAGGCTGGAACGAGACACTGTTATCAAGTGTTATCAGATGTTAACAGTCACACGAAACCTCTTTTGAGAAAACAAAAAGAGGATGACGTGATTACGACATATCAACAGAGAACACTCAGAAAGCAGTTCTTATTGCTGCGGGTGTACTTCCAAAACATGCCTATTAGAATTAAATTAACTAGAATTCAATTCGCTCTGTCTTTCCCTACTTTTTCTATATTTAATTATGGCATCAGTTTCCCTTTAAATATTATCGAGGAATCCACGTTCCCGTGTTTAAACGCCATTCCAAAAATTACCTGGGGATCATTTCGGGGTCAGCGTGAGAAAATGTGGGGATCAGTTCGGGGTCGGGATCATTTCAGGGTAAATTTGGGGATCATTTCAGGGTTGGGGATCATTTCAGGGTCGGGATCATTTCGGGGCCTGTACAGAACCCAATAACATTGTGACGATTTTTCTTTTTCTCTCTTATTCCTAGGCATCTGAAAACTTTCTACGTGTGGTGTATAAACAGATGAAGATCCACACTTCAATGGTTAATGTCCACTTCACTATTTCTTTAATTTACGTTTTGTATTTCCTTCACGGACAAAATCTGTACTTTCACCATTCATTGGAACGCTACCGTTATTACCGCACGAAAAGGTGCGGTACTAGTCTGATTCATCTGTGGAGTAAACCATGCAGTGTGACTATTATTTGGAAAGTTTCTGAACAGCACTGCACATTAGTGCCTTTTGTTTTGCCAACAATTTGGGTCTAGCTTTTTCATTTTTGGAGCAAACCACGCAATGTGACCATTCTCTGGAAGCCCCTCAACAGTTCTGTACTGTTGTACGGTGCTATTTGTTTTACTATACAGTGTGGTTCCATTTTTTCCATATGCAGCACTTCATTGTGGTGCTGTTTATCTCGCTACAAAGCGTCCTTCAAATTTTTCAAGTCCATTTCCCTATTTATAACTCTGAATAACACAATAACGTTTTGCGTTTTCCAGTGGTCTTCCCTTCAGGGGGTCCCTCCTTTAGCAACTTGCTTTTTGAAGACAGGAAAAACTTGAAAACCCTCTTTATTGTCTAAAGGAGATAGAGTTAAGTTATTCTTAAAACGCTACCAGTGTCACAGAAGTTAAGGTAATGAGCTTATGCGTGTGTAAGGAATTTCCAACCCACAACTATGACACCTTATGACACTCTTTTTTTCTCAGTCTTTAGACAAAACAAACAAAACTCTTCAGTTCCTGGTCAACCATGAAAATTTAAACACATCCAGGCTAAGAATACTGCTACGAAAGTCTAAAGTAAGCCATTCATATTATGTTGCTATTATTGTTGTTAATGCAACCATTGTTGTTTTGCTTCCATTGTAAATTTGGTTTGTTGTTTTTGTCGTCCTTATTATCGGTTTTGTTGTAATCATCCTTGCTGTTGTTTTTCTTGTTGTCGGTATCATCGTTGTTGTTGCTGTTATGGTTATTGTTGTCTGTCAGTTGTTGTTGTTGCGACATTCATCAAGTAAAAACACCTTTAAGGCCGGTATTGAACATCTTAAGTTAATCAAACCTGACCCACCTAATCAGGGCTTCTGGCAATTATCTGAGCATATCTTCAATCGAATTAGTGATAAAAGTGAACATGTAAAGTATTTATTAGCTAATCGCAATGTCTTATATAAATATCTTGATTTAAAGTAATTGTAATCTTTTAGTTTATTGTATTCTCTTTTTTATCTATATAATCGAATGAAAATAATTTTTGTAATCTGTTTTTTATTGGAGATATCCTGAATGTGATATAATAAAGTTATATAGTTATAGCTATAGCTGTTCCTAATGTTACAGCAGTGGTTGTTGTTTTGTTGTAGTTCGTGATGTCCTTATTGTTGTTGTTATCATTGTTGTTGTTGTTATTGTTGTTGTTGCCATTGTTGTTCTTGTTATTGTTGTTGTTATCATTGTTGTTGTTGTTGTTATCATTGTTGTTGTTGTTATTGTTGTTGTTATTGTTGTTGTTATCATTGTTGTTGTTATTGTTGTTGTTATCATTGTTGTTGTTGTTATTGTTGTTGTCATCATTGTTGTTGTTGTTATTGTTGTTGTTATCATTGTTGTTGTTATCATTGTTGTTGTTATCATTGTTGTTGTTATTGTTGTTCTCTTTGTCGTGTTGCTAAATCCTTTTTGTCGCGCTTGCCCAGGATGAGCAATTTATTCACTACTTAGAATCAATTATTGATTCTGAACAAATGACATTCCCACTTGTCAACTGTGCCCTACAGTATGTTGAATGCAGCTAGGTTTTTTACTAGTTATTCATAGGTCTTGGGTCGCCCTATGATGCGGCTCTGGCTTTAGATGCAATAGCTCAAGGATGCATTTTCATAAACCCTAAGGTAAGAAGTTGTTACTATTTACCTGTTGCTATTGCTGTACATTGATTTCATAGACTGCAGACGGTGTCTATTGGTTGGTGTAGCCCATTGTCTTTGTTAACGCAATGGTATAGCTATGTCTCTCACAGAAATCTGAAATTGATAAACGGTTTTGCCTAGGAGACGCAGCTATATTTCGTGTGCTTGGCTACAAGAGTATCGCTGCGCAGTTTTGTCTAAATCCCCTGCATTATTCTTTAGCAGCGAGAAATACGATAAAGCCTCGCTATCTCGAACTCAAACTCATCTCCCTTGGATTGTTTTCTCAATCATTTACCATCTCGAACCCCACTACATCGATCTATTTTTCGTTTCCCTTGAGAGTTCCAGATGGTGACGCACGACTGTACTTGAATTCTCACTGAGTTACGTTTCGCCCTGAAATTTTTAATACCATTTTTATATTCGTACCTGCATCCCACACAAAACTTGTAAAAGGTTAATTTGCGTTGTTTTGCATAGGACGGCAAAGAAAATCATACCAAACTGTATTTTGCTAATATTTTGTGTAACTAATAACAGAGCCTCTACACACTGCCTCCATATTTTATGCACAACAAGTACCGTTGATGTGGGACATTTGTTTATGCAAAGTGTTATACAGTGGTGTCAGTATCTCAATTCCTATTGGCTAGAGGTACCCAGCTAATTCTTGTTGGCACTGTTTCGTTGCGTCATCCCTGCAGACAATTGTTTTCATATCTGTAGTAGTGACGTCATGCAAAAGATAAATGATTTGTCGTCCGTGATAATTCTCGTCTTGATAATTCTTGCTAGCCATAATTAATCTAATCCAAAAATTGTTTGTTCAATGATTTTCTCTAGTTTACGCAACATCATAGTCGCCTGAATTCCAAAGCTCTCAAGAGTCAACCATCGTCGAGAAAAGTGAGTCATTTTGGGGGCGCTATTAAAAAAAAAAACAATTAAACAACACTGCATTTATTTATAAGACTGCGCTTTGCTGTAGAGAAACTAATGAAATATCAGGTGAGCTTTAGCGCGAAATCATAATATATTCACACGTGAAAATAACATGTTGTTTTCGTACGTAAAATAAAATGAAGGCAACATGTTGCTGGGTGAGAGTAAAAGGGGAATGAGCTTGTGGAATGGCATGTGGCATGACTTGCGGAACTGCATAATTTATGTATTATGTGTAATAATTTATGTATTATATAATTTGTTTCTTAAAGAGGGAATCCATCAAGAAATTGAGTAATTCCAATTTTCTGTGGACAAAAACCTTGCACCAGAAAAATTAAAACAATGTCGACTTCTTTTTTAGACTTTTCAAGGGCTATAGATATGATAAGTTATCTGTAATAACACCAAAGACAATTTCCTGATGGATTCCCTCTTAATTTGCATCATATTCAGCATAAATTAAGCCATTCCGCAAGTCATGCCACATGCCATTCCACAAACTCATTCTGACTTTTATCCTCACTGCATGTTGCTGTAACTGTCGGTAGGTAAACGCGCACACGGGCCTTTATGTCCACACGGCCAGAGCCTATCCCGGTTTCGACAGCATGAAGCACCTGAGAGTATTATCACTACCCCCTGGATGGGATGCTAGTCCATCGCAGGGTTACCCCCAGCATTGTATCACCGGTACCCATTTGTACACCTGGGTGGAGAGAGACAGTGTGGAGTGAAGTTTCTTGTCTAAGGAAACAACACAGTGCCAGCACCAGGGCTCGAACCCCAAACCTCCTGCTCAGAAGTCCGACACGTTAACCACTACACTAACGTATCTCCACATGTTGCTGTAGTAACGTAATAAATAGCGCCTTAAAATGAAGAATGGAATGGTTTGATATTTAATTGGTGTTGATGTAAACAGTAAAGCAGTACATGGCCGATTGGAGAAACGAAATTTCTTTTCGAATGCTGAAAAACATTTCACTATTTCGTTGCACTCATTCGTGAAATATTGTTTGTTCAACACTCGAAGAGAAATTTAATATCTCCGCGCAGCCAGGCAATATCCGCAATATCATCCATGTGTTCTTTTGCTACTGTTTCGCACTTTCGTCCTGAAGCAGCTGGAGCGCTACTTAGATAATAATAATAATAATAATAATAATGAACTTTATTTGAGTGTCAACTGTATCTAGCACTGACGTACTAATTGGGGACACTGTAAAGCACAAATCAAATTAAATGTTGGTTTTCGTGGAGAGGGTTTCCGGAGTACCCGGAGAAAAACCCCTCGGAGCAGAGAAGAGACTCAACATATGACGCCGGGGCCGGGAATCGAACCTGGGCCACCTTGGTGGAAGGCGAGCGCTCTCACCACTGCGCCAACCCTGCTCCCCTATGAATGACATGAACATTTTCATTTGAAACTTGACTGTTTTAATAGAAACAGTGGTCCACTGAAGGGAGACATACAGAAGGATTGCGTTATCATCGCTTGAACAAATCGGCAAATTCTAATTCGATACTCACAATTCTGTTGCGCCCTTAATGAGATCGTTCTTTCTTGTCCTCTTAGATCGTTACAACAACTGTCAACTCTACTATTGATTAAATTAGTGATTTGAAAAGGTGCGATGAGCTTATTAGACTAGAAATAAGTTTCTGTTCTCGCGCGGCCACTATTTCGCGCTAAAACTAATCGGGCATTTTCCAAGCCCATTACATAGAGTTTCTTTAACTTTCTAAGAGGCAATTCAGTAACGAATGGCAACACAAGAAAATTACAACCTGTAAATAAATGAAAACCTCTGCCAAACAGTGGTGTGGTTCGATCCACAGATAAAAAAGTTAGAACCAATTTGAATCTAAGTAATACAGACAGTACTAGTACCACAGTACAGTACTGTTCAGTAGCTTTACAAAGAATAGTCACACTGCATGGTTTGATCCACAGATGCAAAAGTTAGAACCACACTGTATAGTAAAACAAACAGTACCACAGTAGAGTATTGTTCAGTAGCTTTACAAAGAATGGTCACACTGCATGGTTGATCCACAGATGAAAAAACCACACTGTGTAGTAAAACAAACAGTACCACAGTACAGTACTGTTCAGTAGCTTTACATAAAGAATGGTCACACTGCATGTTTTGATCCACAGATGAAAAAGTTAGAACCACACTGTATAGTAAAACAAACAGTACCACAGTACAGCACTGTTCACCAGCTTTACGTAAAGAATGGTCACACTGCATGTTTTGATCCACAGATGCAAAAGTTAGAACCACACTGTATAGTAAAACAAACAGTACCACAGTAGAGTATTGTTCAGTAGCTTTACATAAAGAATGGTCACACTGCATGGTTTGATCCACAGATGAAAAAGTTAGAACCACACTGTATAGTAAAACAAACAGTACCACAGTACAGTACTGTTCAGTAGCTTTCCAAAGAATAGTCACACGGCATGGTTTGATCCACAAATAAATAAACCACACTGGATAGTAATTAGTAGTGGTAATAGGACTGAGTGGAGTCCAATTTGGTCTGTAATCATAACTATAACAAAATTCTCAAATCTGATTGGCTATCAACTGCCCTGATTTCAGCCTTAATAGGACAGTTAAATTGGACAGTACGCGTCATGCCTGAGTAATTGGACAGTACGCGCCATCACGCGCGCGCTTAAATGGCTTTTTTTTTCACTTTTGGCATAAAAAATCTTGGAATTTCATGTGTTTTGATTAAAAAAAAGAAGTTTCTACATCAAAAATTTCGTTAAAGTTATGATTAATTGGTAATAAGACTTCGTGTCGTCCAATTCGGTCTGCAATCATACTCGTGATTAAACAAATCGGACTCCCGCTACGCGGTCGTCCGATTTTGTTTATCACTCGTATGATTACAGACCGAATTGGACTCCACTCAGTCCTATTACCATTACTAATCATACGAGTGATAAACAAAATCGGACGACCGCGTAGCGGGAGTCCGATTTGTTTAATCACGAGTATGATTGCAGGCCGAATTGGACGACACAAAGTCTTATTACCAATTAATCATAACTTTAACAAAATTTGTGATGTATAAACTTATTTTTTTTAATCAAAACACATGAAATTCCAAGATTTTTTATGCCAGAAGTGAAAAAACAGCCATTTAAGCGCGCGCGTGATGGCGCGTACTGTCCAATTACTCAGGCATGACGCGTACTGTCCTATTTAACTGTCCTATTAAGGCTGAAATCAGGGCAGTTGACAGCCAATCAGATTTGAGAATTTCGTTATAGTTATGATTAACTAAATAATTGTTTATTTGTTCGTTTAATTGTTTTTTCTTGGTGCGCTGGGCAGCCTTTGTATAGCATAGCTGTAGATGTGAATCAAACAGTTTCGCAGTAGAGCACTGTTTAAAATTAAAGTATAGTGCCAATACAAATTCCACATTTAACTGCTTTGTTATTTGTTTTGTACAGTTTGGGTCACAACACCCTTACGCAGAGATTTTCTTTGGGAGACCTTGGGTATATACAGTTGATATTAACAACCAAACTGCGGTCAAAGCAACTTTGGCCGAAATTGCACGACAGAAGGTTGGTAGGCTTCGTTTTATTTCGAAGTGTTTGAGATTTTTCTATCACGAGTATGATTACACACCGAATTGGACGCCCGAAGTCTTATTACCAATTAAACAGAACAATTAAAATTTCTGAAAAAAAGAAGAAAGGCCAAAGGCAAGTTATGTTCAAGGGAAAAAATTCTCCATTTTGAAGAAAGCCCCAATGTAGGAGTCTGTACACTGTTTCCATGGTGATTGAAACCACGATTGTGATCAATTGATTTAAACTACAACATGGAATGTGATTGGGTTCTGGAACTATCCGATAACAAACTGTCCAATAACGATTTGCAAATGAATAGTGGGAAATATGAGTTTTTTTAGACCAATCACATTGGAGGAAATTAATTTTTATGATTAATGGTGTTATAATGCACTCATTTTATCTGCTTCATTTTATACTGTTCCTAATATACCAGTGTTTATTCTTTTTCTTTTGTGATTGATTCCCAGGTCAAGCCCTACATCCCTTTTGAATTTTCCTGCGAAGGAATGTTGGAAAGATTGAATTTTTACATACAAAATCAAGTAAGCAATCTTCAAACATCGACTACTTTTTGTCAGTTGATGAAATCGAAAGGTGTCGAAAAATATTTTGGCAAGATCTCCGTATCATCCCATACTCCTCTGGGTATGCTGTGGTTTGACTGTTTCGTTCCTAAAAAATGAAACGAAAAAGTGTTCTCGTTTGCATTTCCTCGAACAATTCACCCACAGCATGCATGATGAAGCATGGTGATTCACGGAAAATCTTTCCACATTTTTCTGTTTTAATATAGCGCAATCGTTTTACATTTGTAGTTGTTTTCCTTTATACCCTGGAATAAATAAAAATGAAAATCAACAACTTCAGTTTATGAAATAAATCACATATTTTTTTCACTGTAATTTCGGGTTGTTCTTTTTAGACTAAGTCGCAAGAGTTTAACATTGCATAAATATTGCGAGGTTCAAGTATTTAACATTGTAATAATCAAAGGTTCCTGTGAGCCAGCTCATGAATAAATTGGATTTGTGAAGAGATTGTCTAAAACGAATAAAAAGAAGGAATTGCATATTTTGGTATATAGAATACCTTGTAGGGGAGGTTCGGTAAGAAGCGTTTAATCAAATTTTAATGCATAAATTAATTGTCTAACAGAATGGAGTGAGTGATCGAGTGAATTCGCGGTCCATTCGGATTCCTACAGCTCATTGCATGACTACGTCATTCATGAGCTAAAAAGGACCAGACCATCTGCGCCGGAAATATTCTTACCTAACTGCAAAAGTAACTTAAATATAGATTTGTCTCTCCTCTATAGAACTTCTGTGGTAAGGATCACCACTGGCCTCTTCAAAGTGATGACTTAGAGATTACAATAGGTCACGTGGGTGAAAGTTGCATTGACACGTGTTTTAGAGAAGGTACCGTTTAATGCGCTCGATTTATATTAGACGTTACGACTTATGACTGGTCCACCCCATAACTTTCATATATATGTTATTTACAGGGCGGAAGGTCAGTACGGGAAAAAACTGTGCCGAGATCGATCTTGAGAAAGCCGAGGGCCGTACTGAATACCAAGGGCACAGTTTTTTCCTATACGTACTTACCTAGCCTGGTAAATAACTTATTTATTTATTTGATGTATTCCTTTTAAAGTAAGAAAAGAGATAGGAAATTGCCGCAGCAGAGAAAAAATCTGGCCCGTGGGCCGTATCGTAAAAAGCTTGACCAGTCACGCGCGCGTGATTAGCCAATCAAATTCGAGGATTTAGGACTCCGGCCCGCTCAGATGCCTGAGAAAAAAATAGTTATTCAGCGGCCTAGGTTCAATATATAATGTTGCTGGGAAAAATTGTGCCTGAGACCGCACGTGTTAATCATTTCGTAATCAATTCTCACATTACAAATTTCGTTGAAGCTGTTTACTCATTTGTAACATGAGTTTATAAAATTACAGAACTGACTAAAATCGGCAGCAATATTCTCTAGCTCTCTTGCCTCTCCGATAGGCAAACAAAATCTCTGCCAGACATTTAGGACGTTTGTTTTTTTGGTCGTGTTTCTGACCTTTGTGCTTCAATGAGGTCTTGAACTCCAGACATTTCTTCTTCTGCACTATTGTTGCTAGTAAAAGACGGCCTTTACAGCTGTCGGATCGGTTCTCCTATCGATTGCGAAGGAACGTCACCGGAAGTGAATCTAGTTTGAACTAATCATCCGCAGTCTTTACCACCCAACACCTACGATTTCCAAATCGATCTGGATTCGAGAGCCACTGGTTTATTGTGCAGGAAGGTGTCAACTCTCAATTTTAAATAAAGTTGATTATTATTAATGTGTAGCACGTGGATTAGTCTGATCCTAAGCATATCTACACAACTGAATAAAATTATCCATGTTTTAAAATGGACCCGTATTCTCACATTCTGGTTATTTTTTTAGGTTTGACTTGTGGAGCGGAGTATTTCAACCTCTTAAATTCCAGGTATCAGTGATAAACCTTTAAAGACCATTCCCACAGGTTTTGTTTCCCAATTCCCGACCGACCCATCTTTTCAGTAAACCAAAACATTGTCAATCTCGGTTTAAAAAAAAAATTTAGCCTAAAAACCTCGTTTTGAGTGGAATTTCATCAAAACCAAATTTGTCAGCTCGGATATTAATTAAATAGGAAATATTTGTAGACCTTATTCCTTTAATTCAGTTAAAGCCGGAAAGCGATTAAGAAAGTATACTCGCAAGCAAAAACATGCATCTAACCAGGCCTTCCTACTTGGCGTCGAGGCTTTCCTTGGACTTACAGGAAATTGTGATCATCAACTTATTCATCAACCGACTGATCGACCCACTTTCACGAAAGGTAAGGCCATGGGAAACGGAACAGTCTATGGGGATGGCCTCATAGCATACTTGAGCAAGTGCCCACTGCTCAGATACACAGTGTGCTAGTCACTCATAAAGCATTGGAAAATTATAACTCGTCTATTCTGGCAGCATTTATGGACTTCATGTTGCCCATTGCTGTGGTAAATTCTAACATGTTTAAGCAAGAACTGTTACATGTATGTCCTTCTTTAAATAGCTGAACGGGATTCGAACCCACGACCTTGCGATACCAGTGCAACGCTCTATCTACCGGTATCGCAAGGTCCTGGGTTCGAATCGCGTTCAAGCCTGAATTTTTTCAGGTCAGTTACCTTGGCAACTGACTGTTGCTTACATAACTGTGAGGATGTTTGATTTATTAAATGTCTTTCTACCGCAGTGCACATGTATGAAATTATCACACATATACATCCATTTGTTCATGTTCTATTTATATTGCAGTGAAGTGTTCAACTGCAAAAGCGTTGAATCACGGGAGAGCCTTGTCGCCCCAGCGATAAAGAGTTCTTCAATTCGCTGTTTATTGCAGAAACAGCCCCTTCTCTACAGCTGCGCTGGGTATGACCGAGATTACAAGCGAGTATGCCCGTGTATCCTCTACAGAAAAGGACAAATTGCACTGTGTAAAAATTGCTTGTGAACTGTACACAGTTGCGCATGCGTGCAAGAAAGAGATTAAGAACGTTCAATCTCGTTCACAGAATCCGCGTCCCTTATGATTATAAGACCACGTACCTACGGGAACAACGATTCCGAATGCCAGTCAAGGGGACAAGGGAATTCTAGGCTTGCAATTTTCAAAGCACTCTATGCTGGTGCAATTTGCAAACTTAGATTACATTTTGAGAAAGTAATTTACTCTTTATTATTCGGTACAAATTGCACTTGACACAATGGGAATACTGGTAGCAATTACCAATGTACTAAAAGAAAAATTTTTAAGTTAAAACTACACTGTTCGTTACGAAGACTTTAAATTGGGATAAGACTTTATAAATTTTGACTCTATTCGAAACAGAGGTAAGGAACTAATTTGTACGTTTAAAAGCGATGAAAGGCCAAACTATGCTCTATGAGTCAAACCTTTACCCTTGATTGAAAAGGGTTGATGTATAAAGAGAGGGTTTTCCAATACACCCGACCAGGCTCCACTAGAGTCACAGTTTTTCTGTCAGTTGACAGATAGACACGTGTAGCGTTCTCGTCTCGGGGGTCATGGCTTAAAGAACGTGGTATATAATATGTTTAGCGTACTCGTCTCGGGTCATGGCTTCTAGTACGAGGTATTTCACGACAAGACTTCCCAAAACTGCAGAAGACTCATGCGTCTTCAGTGGACTCCGGCAGATTGTTATGGAATATATTGGAGTATCATGATATTGGACATTGATGAGATACGAAACACAACGAACTATTCGATGATTTTTAACTGAAAACAAACAAGCAGGGATCCTCAATAAATTTGAAAACATACCCTTTGACATGCTATTCGAAAAAATTCTGGGAGCATAACAGTGAATAATTACCACAACTTAATGACTCAGTTAGAATCGAATGAATGAACCGTATACATCAGTATTTAAGATTTGGTCTTTGCTTTGAAGGGATAGAGTCTAATATCCGAACCACACTCTTGCATTCACTGGTAATTAGTCTCGTCAGGAGCCCATCAATGGGCTCCTGGTCTCGTAGAACCATTTGTGCTTGCCTACTACAGACAAGAAAATCCTGTCGTATCCTTTTATCCTTTCTATTTATTCCTTATGTCTATTTGTTCGTTTCACTTAGTTGTGATCTTTTATTGCTATCGTTTTTTTTTTTTTTTGGGGGGGGGGTGGAGGGAGGGGGAAGGGCAAGCACGCAAATTGAACGCAAGAGGAGAAACTTCTCGGAAAGTGGCGGAACACACCCTCGCACGCTTCGCGCGCAAACTTGAAAGCCTACGATACTCGGGAACGGTAAAAAAAAAAAAGAGAGACACACTTGGCAACTGTTTCGCCGCTATTGCTTATAATGTGTTTGTAATCCGTTTGCCGCGCATCAATTTGCAATTGGTTTCAGTTTGAGACAGATGGTCTCAATCATTTCCTGTGTTCGCAACTTTCGAGTAAACATCTGAGCAATGTGTTAATTTGTTTGTGCATTCGTGGAATGTTCTATCAAAGTAAGGCCATCCTGTCGCCTTTCTTGACGTTAATTCTGTTGCTGACGCCATGAACCTTCTGTTATGAGTTTCAGTTGCCTAAAAGACAACAATTGTTTGAGTAAAGTGCAAAATTGTTTTGGTTATATATACCAAATAATCAAAGTTTAAGTAAGCAATGAAATTTTTAATATATGCCGTCAGGAAACTGTAAAAATAAGAGGAGAGGTAATGAAAGCGGAGCATGGGCATAAAGGGAGAAAAAATTGAGCGCGAACGAAATGCTTGTTTCTAAAATCATTACTTACTTAATTCTAAAATCATTACACGGGAGAATAAATCACCGCGCGCATAATATAACTTTAAGTTTTTTTTTTTATGGATTTTTTTTCTGAATGCCAGTGCTTCTCGGGAGCGTATTTCGCTGTCTCCTGATTAAAAGCTTTCTGTCATCTTATTTAATTTTTTAACATAATGAATTTGATGCAGTAGTAATTTTTATGCTTTTAAGCATTTCACCAATATTGCATAGACAGAAACCAAATGCTTTTTTTTTCATAAAATCATTTGTCACCCAAATGTTCCCCGTCGCTTCCGTTATTAAATTTCCAAGTTTTTTCGTCTTTCTGCAGATACTGGCCACACCTCGTGTCAAAATAGACCTTTGATAAAACAGCGCCGAATCGCACTCTACAATTACATAACAACAACAACAACAATTTGATAACATTATTTGTAATTTTTGGCTTTGAACTTCTCGTGTCACATCACTTCTTTTATATGCTTGGCTCAAGTAATGCAAATTACTTTCAACGCAACATTGCTTCATCGTGCTTTCTTTGACATGTACCTCTTGAGAACAAGGAACTGAGACATTTTCCAGTCGATGGTTTTGCACTGAGCTTTACAGCTTACAACAAAGAACGGCAACACAAAGCCACGTTTGCCTCCTCATAGGCGTGACAGCACGTTCTAAATTTTCTTATCTATGGGCAAAACCAAATAATGTGAAAAGGTACGGAACAGTAATGTTGCACGGTCTGTTTTACTATAAAATATGCTTGTAATGAACTGTTTAATTTTTTTCAACTGCGGATGAAACCATGCAATGTGCCAATTCTTTGGACTGAACAGTACTTTACTGTGCCTGTTTGTTTTACTATACAGTGTGGTTCTAACGTTTTTGTCTGTGGATCAAACCATGCAGTGTGATCATTCTTTGGAAAGCCACTGAACAGTACTGTACTGTGGTACTGTTTGTTTCACTATACAGTGTGGTTCTAACTTTTTCGATTTCATATCAAACCATGCAGTGTGACCATTCTTTGAAAAGCCAATGTACAGTACTATACTGTGGGTACTGTCTGTTTTACTCAGATTCAGATTGGTTCAAACGTTTTTTGTTTTACTTTGAAGCGTAGTTCCAACTTTCTCACTTGTGGATCAGACCACGCAGTGTGACCATTTCTTTGGAATCAGTGCAATTGAAAAGTACTGTACTGTGATATGATACCGTTTATTTTAACATTCAGCTTGGTTTTTAGCGCAGTTTCTTCGGCTGTGGATCAAACCATGCATTGTGAACAAGTTATGGAAAGCTACTAAACAGACTAAACTGTACTGTAATGTGGTCTGTTTGTTTTACTGTGCAGAGTGATTCTAACTCCTTCATCTGTAAATAAAACCATACATTGTGACCATACTTTGAAAAGCTACTGGACAGCTCGAAGACAACACTGTACTGTATTGTAGAATTGCTTGTTTTTCTATTTATGTGTCTCTCTGGGAATAACTATGTTGTGTGGACCACCCTTTGGAAGCTTACCATAACAACTGTTTGATTGCCCCGTTTGATTTTAATATTGGCCTTTTTTAGTCTAAAAATATATTAAGTGTATTCCTTACACGTACATTTTTGATGTTTTGCATCTGTTATGATTAATTACTATTCATCCACGGCACCACCGCTCATGTTTCAGTCAATTCGATTTCTTGTGTTCAAGTTTCTTATGGTCTGGAGCGGCTCTTTCTAGCTCTGAAGAATTCTAGAACTGAACAGTGGCCTAAAGTTTTCGCGCCGTCTCCAAGCGCAGCATTGTGGTCTGGAAACAAAGACTTTTTTTTCGTTAATCCAGCTTTGCTAGAAAGTAAGTCTTTCCTAATTCACACCTGCTAAAAACACAACTTTGGTTAATGTATGTTTCATGCTTAAACTGTTTCGATTGGCTTCGAAGGCCAAGAAATTTTCAGTTTTTTCGAAGCAGGCGCAGTGGTAAGTCGGATAATCGAAAAAAAATCGCAAATGTAATTGCCCATATCACTGTAGTTACTGAAGCAAAAAGACATCGAGACATAAACTGAATTCACCAAGATAGACTTCCGCTTTGTTAAAATAAATAAAATTCGAGAAAACGGAAGAAAGCGAGACATGTTAATTTTGGTATCTTTCCATGAAGATTCGAAGTATTGCTCTTGGCATGCCATGATTCTTCAAACAAGAAACTATAACCGGTAATTTATAACTAGACTTCATTATGCGGATGGCAGGCACTTTCACTAACCTCGGCTAACAGCTGGTATTCAAAGCTCCCGTTGTTCTTTATGTCTGTCATTATAGAACGTTGGTGTGTGTTATGTCATAGTCCAAATAATATGCTATGTGTAAGATGATTACAAATTCGGCTTCAAGTAATAATATTAAGATAAAATTTGTGATTCTATACTCATTCAAAAGAAAAGACAGTTCTTAAGTTTCGAAGGCTACGTAGTTCGACAATACTATGAACACGGTGCAAAGTTCAAGACGGGTCACTTGCACCGCAATATTTTTCCGTCAGTCAATGGGCGATCAAACTCCCTCAAATTCTTGTTTCATATCTCCCTCGCTCTGTTTACAGGGTTGTATGTCCCTAACGACACGTCTTTGTATTAAACCTAGACTCGTAGATACCTTGTCAGCAATTTACAGTCGAAAAGAATGTTTCACAAAAACCGACATTCTTATGCCTAGAGCCGACTGCAGTGATCAAAATTCGATTTTTCGCGGGAATTTTACTTCACTATCTTCAGTCTGTCACGAAACAGAAAAAAGACAGTCGACATAGAATGTTTTTATTGTACCGATAGATTTTTTTGATCCAGTAATTTTTACTTAACGTTTAGCTTGAAACATACGAATGTTTATTCGGTGAATGCATTTGTCAGATTTGTGATCTTAACTAGCTGTTCCCGCAGGTTTATTTTGTGACGTTAAGCTTCACTTGGCCGAAATCTAATCACGGTCGCGGTTCAGTTCAGCTCGGCAGGTCTGTCCGAATAAAACTATTTTTTTAGTTGACCTGTATCTTTACCCTAAAAACGTTTCAAACCTGAAGGTTGAACACGAGTCTGAAAAAATATTGAACAAAATTACTCTAACGATTGAGAAGGATTCGACCTAGGATGTTGTCACCACAAGTTATCCTTTCTGTCAGGTACCTTTGTTTGTGGTATTGTTTAACCAAGCAAAGCGAACTG
Organism: Ricordea florida; assembly: GCA_949710005.1. Taxonomy (NCBI): domain Eukaryota; kingdom Metazoa; phylum Cnidaria; class Anthozoa; order Corallimorpharia; family Ricordeidae; genus Ricordea; species Ricordea florida. The sequence continues at coordinate 9,396,858 of OX453273.1, read as the reverse complement.
TACCTCGCCGGGTCACTTGATCGATCTAGGAACACACTAAAGCGTTCCCTGAAGGCGTCAAGCTTCGTAAACTTTTACACATGAAACTTGAGAAGATAATTTTGAATTAAGCGATGTACCTAGTTTTATTCGGATCTCTCCGCCGCTATATACGCGCAAAATTAGTTTGTCGTTTCACGAACGATACGAAAGCGAAAGTTAATTTTTTTTTGTCTTTCAATATTAAATTGGCATTACTAAAGAAAGCCAATATCACGAATTTATCACAGCCAAGTGTTATTTCCGTGATGAAAATCGAACAAAGAAAGGAAGCGGAGGCACGCCCTTGAAGCAAAATGAAACCGTTGTGAGATATTTTATATAAAACATTTCCTTCAACTAGAATGACAAAGTGAGGAACGGTAGACGTATCAAAAGCTAGAAGCTTTTTGGGCGTGTTGGCCGTTCGTGATTGACAAAATTCGAACGAGCATATTTCGTGAACGCTATAAAAGGCTTAAAAATACTGCTTTAGAAAGTTTGCAGACAAAGGTCTCATTAGCAAGGTGAGAGGCGCTCTATTGTTTCCTTTATTTTGCTCGGCGATCATTACGAATTATGAATTTATTCACGAAAACCTTATGTTGAAGCGGAATCAAAACTAATGAAGCTTCTCTTGTATTTGCAGCAGTCGTTGCAATTAGAGTGACACTAATCTGTCTTAGTAAAAACGTAAATGTATCTGTTTATTTTCGGTTTGAATTAACGTGCGAGCAAGCCTTATTTACATCATACGCGGGCATAGGCCAAGTATATAAGCATTAAATCATTTGATGACATAGGCCTACTGCGTCGAATTCCGCGCCAATGTCACTGGTGCAAGTGGTATTAACAAACAATGCCATTCAAAATTTCACCTGGGAGGGTACAGTTTAAGTAGTTGCTACAGCTCCATGCATTAGAGTAAAGCTCTTAGAAACCGAGAAGGTTAAAGAAAGAGCCTAATAAGGGTAATCTAGTTTACAAAATGACATGGAATTAAGAAATTCACTATTGGAAGGAACATTATGCCTTTATCATAGTCTTGGACTGTCCCTATCCCCATTGGGATACCAAGAGCGAGGTGTGAAGAAGTTGATCAACATCTCAGGCCCCACGCGGTTGTCACCGAGTTGAGCGCGTGCATCAGAGGAAAACACGACACGAACCTTGAATAATTTCCGTTTCACTGTGGGCATCAACCTTGGTTCGATTTTCGTTAGATACAGCGAATGGAGGTTATCTCTCTTCATGACCAATCTACTGACGGTATGTTATATTTTCTTTAGCAGTTTGTTGCGCTTCTGTGGTGTCATTAGGTGAGGAAAAATCAGAAAGCGGTCGTCAATGCTCGAACCCTCACGGTTTTCGTACCGTTTGATATTACCTCTTGGTAGTCTTTCATTTTTGGGTTCGCCTTGGTTCTTCCTGTATTTTTCTTCTCTCTGACACGTAAAATTTCAAACACATTGCTTGAAATTTGGCGACGGGTTTGGTTTTAATGGGTTCGGTACTTAGGGATTCACTGGCCGCGAAGGGAAGCGGTTTTACTTTCGTGAATTATTCATTCAAAACTTCACCGATCTGTTAAGATTCTATTTAATATCCTATTTCTGTTTAAGTGAATATTTTTATTTTGTAGGGTTATAGTTTAAAAGAAGACGTGGCCCTTTTGTTATTTCATCGCGAAACTCTTGTGTTGGACCTTTCAGCCAATTTTTTTTTTCGTTTGGAATGTTTGTCAGACCTATATATAATTCTACCCCTGCCCACATAAATAGACTATCTTATCCGATAATAAGACAAGTTAGCGTTTGTTTTAGTAGGGGCTGGTAAACAAATCTATAATTGAAAACAACTGGTAATATCTTCACAAACATTTCGAATCGCTCAGTGTATTCCACGGCTTTGCTTCATTTATATGCAAGCTAAAAATTTCATTTCGCGTGAGGCGCACATGTCGCCTAGTTTGCAGAGCACTTTCGTGAACGCAAACACGTTGTTGAAAAGTTTACGTAACGGATATTTTCCGATTAACATGTGTCCTTGTGTTGTTTAAATATACGGTTGTTTTGCACATAGAAATTTGTCTTGTGCAATAAAAGCGTGATGATTGATGGTAATTTGCAATGCGAGCGTAGGGCATTCTAACCGTCAGTCAACTTCGCCACAGGTGCTAATTTTTTCGAAATGGGGCAATTTGCTTTAACATTTTGCACTGCTCCTTCGTGACCGCCCAGGTTCACTTCTCGCACGTTAAAAACGAGTGTTTCTGAGCTAACTAACTCACAGTTTCAGCTGTTTGGTTTTCTCGTGGGATTTATGGTAAGACAGTTGTTGTTCTTGTTGAGTATCAAGTCTTCTTCGAATTTAGCTGTATTAATTGTTTTGTTGCATATTCAGCTTTAGGTTACTAAATTATGCATAACCCTACTTTTGTGCAGCAAGATTGTTTACCGTGTTTAAAGCTCAAGTAACTTGCCTAACTAGTGCAGTAGTCTGCAGCTGAACATTCAGATTCTTATAAAGTTCATTAATTCCAAAGCAAGATTTACCTGAACTTTGTTGGGTGAAACCGAATTTTAGCACAAATTTAGCGACATCCTTTGTCCTTCCCATCGAACAGAGAACAGAACTGTTGGATTTGAGGATAGAACTAGAGCAGTAAACCTGCATTATTTTTATGGGAAACGAAAATGAAATTTTTTTACACCTGTTCTGATCACAGAATAAACTTTAAGAATACTATCTTAAGTGAATCTGCTAATTCAAAATTCTCCTGCCAGCCTATGGGCATGCATTAGTTATGAAGAACCCTTGTAATTAGTTAGTTGTTACTGTATGAAATTTGCTACAGCTATAAACTAGCACCCTCTAAATTTCCTTGTTGCCCTTTGCTAGCTATTATTGCAACATGTTTTTAGCAAGAAGTTTTGATATATGCCTGTATTCTACAGAATCTTTTCCTTTTCTGTTTTGACTCTCTTCCAATTTGCCATGGCCCTTATGTTTTTAACAAATATGTGCTGATACAACAGTGAATGAATCCTTAAAGAAATTTCTTACTCTTTATGAGAGCAGAATGTTATGTCCCATTAAGTTCATGCAGTTGACTTTATAATTCTGTTTGGTAAAGAGTCAGTAGGGAGGCTGTCAAGGTGGTGTAAAACTGTTTTTCAGCATGAAGGAAACATCGTTTCGTAACCCTCAAAAACAATAGCTATCTTGTTTAACATAGTTTCTTATGCATGGATGATCTCAATGAAATTGCTTGTAATAACTATACCTTTCCACTGTCAAAAAAAAAATAGGAATCTCAGAGACTTCAGGGTGTGTGCTGGAAATTCATGATAAGATACTGATTGTAACATGATGTAAATTTAAGTACCAGTAACTAATTATGACAATGACCAGTCTTGCACATGAAGTATGCATGAAATTTTAAACATTAATCTCCCCAGGTAACCATGACAACATATACATATTCTAACTATTTGGTGTCTTAGGTCCTCGTTACAGTACATTAACCCTTTAACCCCTGAGATCAAAATCTTAATTCTTCTAACTGATCTCAATACATCTTTCATTACAACAGTGTGGAGATTTTGATGTTATATCAACAAAAACCTATACGAGTTTTCAGATTGCATATTCTCATGAGCTCTATTGTTGCCTTTGTAGTATTACGTTTAAGAGAAGATGCATGTTGGTCACTCTCAGGGAGTAAAGGGTTAAAGAAAAGGTTAGAGAAGATTAAAGAAATCTGGCTTAGCTGTTATACACATCTTGTCATATTATTTCATGAATTTTTTTCTCAAACATTTACGTAAAATTTGGTTTGGTTATTTCTTAATCAATGAATAGTAGCACCATAGCAAACAAATTTTTTTTCTTTATTGATTATTTTTTTTCTCATTTAAGTTGCATAACAATAAGTATTCCTTGCAATTAATTGATATTTCTGCACACATTACCTAACAGCATACTGTATATGTTGTTGCAGTTTACATGAAATGATACCAGTGACATTTTTGTTGATGTTTGTTAAATGGTTCAGTTAGACAGTGATGTAGGGCATTAATAATACTTTAAATAAAACTTTGTGGAATTATTTCTGCACAGGTCCCTACTTCATTATGCATGCTGTAGCCATACTGTTTCATTCTTCGAAAACAAGAAGTGTTTGCACGTGCATTGATGAGTAGCACAATCACCATGACACAATCAACAAATTAAGTACTTCCATGTGTTTCAACCTAAATATCTCGCTTGATATTTGCTGCTTTTCGCTGAAACTTTTTCTACTTGTAAATTACGAACTACTCTGTAAAATAACTTAGAAAAATGTCTGGGCTAGACCTTTTCAGGGTCTCAAAAAATTCTATCATTTAAATGAACACAATAAAATTCGCATGTAACGCGTAACAATCATCGAGGCGCATGCATCGCTCTATTTCACAAAACTTTGAATTTCTCGCTCTGTCTTATATCTACTCTTTTAATTTATGTCAAAAAGAAAGCCAAGGACACAATAAATTACATCGTTCAAGTTTCATTGAAAGTTCTTTATTCGTTCTGCAATTAACATCAAGTTGAATATGACTGGTACAACATTGCTAAGCCTGTAACGCTCACAAGTTTTAAAGGAATATCAAAATATAAACCTACGATTTGAAGGTTATGTTTTCGGCCCATGCGAAAACTAATTACGGAGGAAGAATGGGCAGTGTTTGAACTATTCACAGTCCAAGTTAGAACCAAATCTATCACGTAAATACATAATGCGATCAAAACGAAAAATTCGGAAACAGTTTTTGTAACGCTTAAGACGACATGAATTCAACATGAATTGTACGCCGAGTCCTGAAAATTAAATTCTTGAGCCATCACAAACGAGTACTTACTCCAAACCCACGGCTTGGGCTTGTGTTTATCTTCAATTTGCCAATTTTTCAACCCTTTCTGATGAATCTGCAGCGAGATATTCGAGTTTGAGCGACTCGGAAACACTTTTCGCCATTACCACTGTGTTCACAGAGCGTAACGAAGGATATGTGCAAAGGAAACGCGACTAAAGTTAGTGCCGCGTACATCTTCTTTCGCTCTCAAGATCGCTTCTTGTCCATTAATTAACCAGACTTACACCAAAGCACGTGCTTCTTTAGTTTAGGGGGGCTCTTAAAGAGAAATCAGGGCTGATGATGTAATGGTTAAAAAATAAATGGTGCACAAGTTTCGTGCGTCGACGGAACACGTGCATTCTCTCGAGGGCACAAAAGGTGAAGTTCGAATGGAGAAAACAAAAGATATTCCCACGACGGTTTCACGGAAGAAAGCCTCTCAAGAAAGAAAAGCAGAAAAGAAAAGAGAAATAGATAGGGTATTTTACCAAAAGAACCGTGAAAAGAAAATTGCTCAGGTCACAGAGCGAAGGTGAGCGATCCGAGAGTTGTCCCGAGAGTTGTCAAAGCGGCCAGTACAAACAAGGGCTAATAGCAAGAAAACGGAACAGAAAGAGAGGGTGAAAAAGCAAAGAGAAAAGGCACGAGCAGAGCTGCAGGAAAAAAGGAGAAAAAAGGCAACAAACGAGGGAAAGAGTCCGTAAATACAGCCAAAGAAAACTAGCGGAAGGTGTACAAGAACATGCAACAGAACAGGCATTAATTCCAGTCGTGGGCGATGGCTTCAAGAACCGCATGTCCAAAAAGCGGGCTACTGACCAAAAATACACTTCCGCAGACTCCAAAGAAAAAAGCGGAAGTCATAGAAAATCTTACAAACAGCCCAAGAACGAGAAGGATACTTACCGCACAGGGATTAATGAAAACTCCGGAGGAGCAGAAAGAAATCTCCACCTTGAGGGCTCTGGCATCTGACATCTCTGAAGGGTTGAAAGTAGTGAAGCACTCGGGATCAAATGAAAAAAGAACAGCTCTGAAAGCTTTTACTTCGCTTGCATTTGGAGAAAAGATAAGAACGACAAGGGCAAAAAAATCCTTAGGAAAATTGGTTGATTTTAATGAAAGAAGCATCAGTAAAGCGATAAGGAACCGCGAAAATATTCTTCAGGGCGACACCGCAAGCTGGCTGTACACCAAAAGGAAAATTCGCCAAGACGCAATTGCAGAGGAAGATAGCAAGGCCATATTCAACTACTGGGCAAACACAGCTAGTCGACCAACTGGAGACAAGAAGGATGTTGTGAAAAAGCGAATCGCTAAGCAGCAATATGTCCATCACGCAAAGCATGTGCTGGAAAAAACGCAGACAGAAGCGTATCTGGAATTTCAGCTGCTTTATCCTGATGTGAAAATCAAGCAAAGGAAATTTGAAAGCCTTAAGCCGTTTTTTGTGAAGCAAGCTAAGGAGAGAGATAGAAGATCATGTCTTTGCCGAAAACACGTCGAAACAAAAATTGTATTTGATGCTTGCATGAAGTTTCGCAAGGGAATTAGCAAGGAAACTGACAAAATTGAATACCCTGTTCTGAAGACTGTGGCAGAAGCTACTGAAAGGACCCTTTGCCCAAAACAAGAAGGAAACGCTTTCCATGATATTAAGTGTTTACAACGAAAGTGTGATTCGTGTGGAGTCGAGGCCTTGCCACTTCTTCTGGAGGAAACGTCTGCCGAAGGTTCTGTGCACTGGTCCCGTTATGAATATATATCAACGGGAAAATTTCTCTCAAATGGACAAGAGAAAAAGAAGATTGCCCTTATTCAAAAGGAGACTCCCCCAGCTGAACTATTTAAATACTTCAAGGAGCTTCTAGTCTCCTATCCAAGTCATTCATTCATGGCAAGATGGCAGCGTGATCAGCTCGACAACCTCCTGGACCACCTTCCTCTTGGCCATGTGGTTTGTGTACATGACTACTCTGAGGGGTATGCATGCAGGCAGCAAGACGAGATCCAGTCAGAGTACTTTGATGTTGCTAAGGTATCTTTGCATGTAACCATCCTTCACCCTCATGCCATACAACACATAGATGGAGTGTCAAGTACAGAGGAGGAACCACACCTCATTAAAGAACATGTGTTCGTTATCTCTGATGACCCAATCCAAGACCATGACAGCGTCCACAGGGTACAAGAGCTGATTCACAACTACTTGGTCAATGATTCTGGCTGTAATGTCGTTAAGATGCACGAGTTCACTGACAGTTGTGCGGCCCAATACAAGTCACAACATTGTGTTGGTGATCTCTCTTGCTCCCTAGCCGACTTTGGATATCCTATTGTACGTAATTTTTTTGAAACTTCGCACGCTAAAGGAGAGCAGGATGCTGCTGGCTCTCACGTAAAACAAAACGTTAGTCAGGCAGTCCTACGCAGAACAGCTACAATAAATTCAGCCAAGAAAATGCACGAGTACTTGGTGCAAAATTTCACCCGGCCTGCTGCGTCAAGCTTCATGGCAAGAACAACTTCTGTTCAACTTAAGCGCCGTGTCTTCTTCTACGTCCCTTTGGAAGGTGAAGGTGCTGTTAACAGAAAAAGGGATGGGAGGAAATTCAAGGAAGCTAAAGGGATTAGAAAGTGGCATTGTGTTAAGTCTTTAGCCCAGCAAGAAAAGCTTATGGTGAGGAATCGGTCCTGCTATTGTGTCAGTTGTATTGTTGAGGATGAGGGAAACTGTGTAAACAAGGCTTGGCTGGATAATTGGAAAGAAGTCTCCATCTGCAGAGATGGCTCAGTAGCAACTACTAGGCTAGCAGCTGAGGAACCCATCCTTGACCATGATACTGTCTCACATATTGCTGACCTTGCTGTAAAAGGAAGCACTGTTGCCATCGCTGCTGATGACGACCCAATGTACGATTTCTACCTTTTGAAGGTCACATCGGAAGGAGTTGAAGAACTGGACAACAACTACACTGATGACTATCAGTTCACTGCTTTAAGGGGAGAACAAATAATTAAAGGCAACTTCTACCTCAGGGACAACATACATGACATGACTTTCACCCTTGATGTAAAGCGTTCGGCTGTTGTGTATGCTGCCACTGTGCGTCACATTTGTGGCGAATTACCAACAAAGAAAAAAGGAAGAAAAACTGTATACAAGCTTCCATTACGAGAAAATGAGGAGATAATTGCCTCTCTCTGAACTTAATAATAATAGTCTGTAGTCATACTTTCATTTAACAAAACAATTCCTCATTTTTTTACAATTACTATACAAATTGGTAAACCTGACACGCCCACAAGGCATTATGGGTAAAACACAAAAATCGCTTAAATCGCCAAAATAGTGTAAATGGTAACTTTTTCTAGATTGAGGTCAATAATAGAGATAAAAATACATCTATGTATTCATGTAATAATGAAAAATAAAGACTTGACTATTTTTCACCTATGTTACGGGAAATGTATAGGTGATTGTGCTACTCATCATTACCTTGAACAAGTCATCTACAGCATGCATAATGAAGTAGGGACCTGTGGGGAAATCATTCCAACTTTGTCATGGAGTCAATTTTGCTTTGTAGTGACATTGACTAACACTACAGTACCCTGCAGAGTAGTCCTTGAGGTGACCGAAATTTGTTTTTGTGTGGTTGAAGCCACTTGCCATGAATGAAATGAAACACTGTAATGTGCTGTTTGCTTTTTCTAAAAACGAAAAACAGCACACAAAATTTTGTGTAGCTCTAACATTGTCATTTCGGGGTAGAAATACAACCGTATGCAGTGTGACCATTTTTGGAAAGCTGTTTAATAAACAGTACATTACTGTGATACTGTTTGTTTTGTAACATATATACATGTAGCTTTAATTTTGTCACCTTTGATTAGACTACATTGTCACCATTCATGTGCGACTTACTGGTGGTAATTTTGTTTATGTGATGAAGTATCAGAAATTTTGAATCTGAGTCAAAAACATTCTAGTCATGTTTTGCATTTTCTGTGTTATAACAGAGGATAACCAATGGACAAAAATTGCTGCCAAATGTTTTAAGAGATATCAGTTGCATTAAAGAAGGGATTATATCAATACAGATTTTTTTTCTCAGTTTTCAGACATTATCTGTAGAACCTTGTCTCACTTGTTGTGATGTGTTTTTTTGTTTGCATTAATATAGTGCTAAAACTGAGTTTCTCAGTGTTACAAATGGAGTTCTATTTCCCTATTTAAGTGTGATATTTTAGCACCTTTGTGTGTGTAAATTAAGTTTAACAGTGCTATTTCTAAAAACATTGGCACAACATAGTGCAATGGTTATTTTTTTTAGATAAATTCAGGGGATAATTAAATCATGCTTGTTTTGTCTGGACCTGGGGTGGTTTTCTTTTTGATGAGAGAGTAACAGGCTTTGATACAAACATTTACACTATGCTTTAGTGTGAACAGTTGCCCTAGTCTGTAGATTTGCAGAAGCTTATGAGGATTATATTGTTCAGTGGCACTTTTCACTATTACACTTATAACACTTACAATATGTGAAATGCTCTACATTGTACCTACATAAGGATTTGATATTACCGATATTAAGCAGTAGTACAGTATGTCTATGGGGCACGCACACAGTGTATATGGTATGTAACATACACGTATTACAATGCATGTTTTGCCACAGTGTTAGATTTAAAACGTTGGTTTTTAGTTCAGAATTTGAAATACTTATATTATGATTTTGATTACCTGTATTCTTGTTTAAATTTTCTTTTGCTTAAAATGATGTTCATTTAACCATTGTGGTAATTGAGAAGGCTGGTGTATTTCATGTGTGCATGTCAATTTTACATGGAACAGGTTTCAATCATATTTTGTCTTAAGTAGCTTTTCAGAATCACAAACACATATTAAGCAAAATTAAGATATTTGACACTTACTTTTAACAGTCTATGCTCACAAACAAATTCTAGCAGTTTTCAATTCTTGCACCAAACCTAGACTATCATTATCTACTTTGAGTCCCTTTGTGGTCAATTTTTACCGTTGTGTAGGTTTCTGTGAGGATTTAAAACTAGACTGTTTTGTCTAAGTTGTGGGAAAATAACAATATCATTTATAATGCCACGTGCATATCATATTGTTCTTGTCACACTTCTGACTGAATATTTTCCTGTCAATATTAAAATGTTTTATGATTTATCTGCAAATTTGGATTTTTCTAAGATTAAAAAAAGCATATAGTTTTGAATTTTAAGGTGGTACTACATGTGCTACTGAGGGATAATTATGCATGAAGAATTGTGAACCTTCTTGTTTTTGCAGACTACTAAATCAAAATAATTTTAAGTCTAAAGTTTTTTCGACACAAGAGTTGGCTGTTGAGTTATAGGATATGACTTAAGCTTTAAAAAATTTCAGTTACAGGGTTAATAAAATTTAGTAAACCTCTGATCACAATTTACAGAATGCATGTTCTAACATACTCAGCAGCTTACTTTTGATATTAGGTCTTTTAAGAGTCTGCTGGACTTGAAGTTAGTCCATAAAGACAAACTCATTGTGCATTCATTAATAATTTGCACTGTTCAGAGTTTAACCCTTCCAGTCTTAGTATTTGAGTATACGTATCTATTAATAATTCATTTTACTTAGTACCATACAGTTTCTTATATGCTTGTTGGGAGAATTTGGTGTTCCATGGACATGACAACCTTGATCATTTTTTTACGTTGTCGATAGCGTTCGAAATACAGGTATACTTGTCCCTTTCTACCTGTTTCCAGACTGTGGACAACTGGTATAGCTCAGCTAGTAGAGAATAGGTGATATCGCAGATTTAAATTGTGCACCAGCCAAGGTCTTCCTTTCATGTTGTTAATGTTGATAATATTATGATTTTTTTCTCTAAGTTGTTTGGCGACTTTATTTTCTTTCTTCTTGAATATTGCTTTGTTTCTGTGATAAGAATCTGTGCAATTGAAACATTTCCCAAACTTCCATTAATCATGGTTGTCAGTAGGTTTCTGAGAAGCCGTTTCTTTCTATCAAGTAGGCGGCTGCCGTAAGGCATGCACATAGTTCTGGGTAGGCGTGGTTTTCCGCAATACCATGCTCAGAACAAACCTAGCAGTAGGAGTAGCCGGCGCAGTATTTGGAATAGCCGGTGAAATGCGCCAGTTGCCGACTTATTTTGACAACCCTGATTTATTCATGCTCTCTTTTACAACTTATACTTCAAGCTTACTTCATTCTGTCCTTACATGAGTAATGAAGCAAAATTTCATAACAACAAAGTCAAGATGAACTGCTTTCCATCACTTGTATATTTTTGTCAGGTTTATTTCTGTATTTTACCTCCAAGCTGACTTAAGTTTAGTATGTCCAATTTTGTTTTTGGATATTAAGTTTTTGTGTTTGATTGTTTCCTTTTCAGATTGGCACTCCTCTTTCGATGAATCCTGGGACTCTCGCCTCTCTACTCCTTTAGCTTTAAACTTTTCCTCCATGTCAGATGCCGATGGGTTACCGGACCTTCACCCAAGTTTACATGATAGTTACACAGGTCAGTAACTGGGCTAGTAGTAACTCTAATTAACTAGGATAACACTTAGCAGTTAAAACTTATAAACCTCTGGCCCCATAAATACAGATTGGATTGGAATTTGGAGGTGTTGGTTTTCACCTGGGAGTGAAAACAGGACAACCTGGAAAAAAACAGCTAAACAAGGATAGAACCAACAACAAACAGAACCCTTGGGAGACCAAAAGATTGAAACCTGGGTCACACAGGTGTAAAACAATTGCCACTGGCATTGCACCAAGCTTTCATCCCTGTACCATTTTTCATTCAAAAAAGGAACCAGTTGGCAGTATTTAGTGATGAGACTGTTAGTTTGGTTGTATCAATGCTTGGTTGTGTAATTCAATGATAAATATATAGGCCAATGATAAATAACATAAAAACATGGCTGAAGACCAAATGGTCTGAGGAAAGTTCCCGGGGGGTGGGGGTTCAGGAGGCTGCGGTGAGGTATAGTAGATGATGATGATAATGAGGACATTTCATATCAGGTTCAGGGTTGTCAAAAAGAATTTTCATAGCAGAAAAATGCAAGAGAGTAGAAGGAACAAGGGACAGCATTATTTCTATTTGTTTGTTTGTTTGTTTGTTTGTTTGGTTTTTTTTTTTCAGGTCTCATTCTCTGTTTTTTTTGTTTGGAAAAGCTGCAATCCTGATGATGCAACTGACACAAACACTAAAGTAACCTGTGACAACTCTGTAACTTACAGTGTACTAAAGTTTAAACTTGGTTTTTGTGGGTTTCAATCTTTCAATAGCCTACAGTCCACCACCGTTAAGTAAAAGTAATGGTTATGTAGAAACAGACACTGAATATCTTCAAATGGCACGGAAAGGAGGAGGACATTCAGGTAAATTTATAATTATTATGTGTATTGGTTCTTAGTCAATGTACTGTAGCTTCATTAGAAAGAAAAAATGTGACTGTACATTAAATGTTGCACTGGGAAGCCCCATGCAAAATCCAAAGGATAAAAAGAGGGTTAACTCTGAGTGTTACATAAGTTTCAGTGCTTCAGATCTGTACAGCCCCCGAAATGATCCCGACCCTGAAATGATCCCCAACCCCGAAATGATCCTCAAAGTTACCCTGAAATGATCCCGACCCCGAAATGATCCCCACATTTTCTCACGCTGACTCCGAAATGATCCCCAGTAAGTTTTGGAATGGCGTTTAAACACGGGAACGTGGATTCCTCTATAATAATAATCTTTCCAAAAGATCGGAGGTCAGGTTTACCTAGGCCTGGGGATTAGGTTCTTCCATGCTGACACCCTATTTGCATTTGAGTGTTTTTTGTTTCTCTTGCAGATAATGTCATAAATGAAATATATAAACTGATGTAATAAATAAATATAATCATTCTCGTGAAGTGTCACTATAACCGGAACGATTTTAATTCTTAATGGGTATTTATAACTTCCAACTAGATCGTGCCTCAGACAGAAAAGAATAGAATTGTAACAGAAGGCTTATCGTCTTTTCCCGAAATAACGCTTTATAAAACACACGACAGAAACTGAAAACCACACGGCTCGCGACATTGCATTAAATGAATGGTGGTAAGAACAAAGAAGGCTGGAACGAGACACTGTTATCAAGTGTTATCAGATGTTAACAGTCACACGAAACCTCTTTTGAGAAAACAAAAAGAGGATGACGTGATTACGACATATCAACAGAGAACACTCAGAAAGCAGTTCTTATTGCTGCGGGTGTACTTCCAAAACATGCCTATTAGAATTAAATTAACTAGAATTCAATTCGCTCTGTCTTTCCCTACTTTTTCTATATTTAATTATGGCATCAGTTTCCCTTTAAATATTATCGAGGAATCCACGTTCCCGTGTTTAAACGCCATTCCAAAAATTACCTGGGGATCATTTCGGGGTCAGCGTGAGAAAATGTGGGGATCAGTTCGGGGTCGGGATCATTTCAGGGTAAATTTGGGGATCATTTCGGGGTTGGGGATCATTTCAGGGTCGGGATCATTTCGGGGCCTGTACAGATCACTACTAAAATGTTCACTGAGCATTACATTATAGCTCTTGTGATGAGAATAAGAAGGAAAAAATAGCATAAGCAAAGGGTTTCTTTGACCTTCAATGGGATTAAAGCTGAAACATTGGGAACAGATTCGCCATTCCGCTTTGCCACTTTCAAAAGGTTTTAAGATAGAATATGTGATCAGTAAAGATAATTTATTAATTATCATACAACCTGTGCGTCCCTTTGCACCCTTCAGTAATATTGTAGAATATTTCCCTGTGTGAGGGCTATACGTGATGGCAGAAACACTGCTGATAAGAGGGAAATGGCCCAGCTTATGGCAGTGCAAGATACATGTACAGCTGGTGGAAAATGGGAAAATATAAGGAAAAGAGAAAGAGGAAGAGCAGCCACCATGATAATGGTTAAGTTATGCCATACAGGAAAATATTTTACTTTCACACAGACCAGGCTATGCTTGGTCTGTACAGTGTATATCTTGACCTCAAACCAAGTATTTTCTGGTCTGGCTCTCCCACTCCTGCAATATCTTAAGTAAATGATAATGATTGGGGTATTAACAAGTTTCAGTGGTAAGTCTGTCTGACTGAGAAGTACAACATTCCTTTTCAGATCTGTTGACAGTAGAACCTCATGTTCCCACCCCTGAACCAGTCACATACGACAAGAGGGACGGAAAATGGTACACCCATGAAGGAGTGGATATTAAGGATACCCAACAAAGAAAAGGTGGGTATGCCTTTGGTATTGTTTATACTGGATTGAACCTCTCTTATATTGTGCACCTATTAACTCACCTACACGTATGATGCAAAATCAAATTCGTGAAATTATTTTAAACCCTGAATTTGAAAAAATGCTGGAGATAAAATTAATGTGTAATGATAGCTAGTTGGGAGAAAAGTAATATACTTTTGTTAAAAGCGTTAATGTCACCTCAATTTGTATTGTGCTACAAACATAAAAGCATGATACAAACATAAGCTAGCAGTTTTGCAAAATACTTTAATACTGCATTACACATCCATGGACAAAAGGATACCAAAGTTAGTGATGCTCTTGATGGTTGGCTGTTGAAGTGTTCTGTTTATATTTTTAATACCTGGTAATCCAAAATAAGGAGCAGTCACAATGTATAGTGTCATTTGTGTTACATCCACAGAAATGCCTGCAACTGTTAATGGATCTATGCAAAATGATGATGATATCATAGCAGCTGGTGGAAATAATAGAGAATACCTTGATCTGGCAAAGAAAGGAGGAGGACATAAAGGTAATGTAATAAAGATGTAGTTCTCTTTCTATGTACCTTATTGTTAAACTTTTTTTCATGGGATTTAAATTTTGCAATGTTTACAATTGCTCAAAAATTGCAAAATTAAAGTCCGCCCAAAATTTTCTCACGAAAATTAACCACAGCAATGTTTGGGAAATGATTTGTGATTACTATGATTTGTGAGAGTGATAATACTTTAGTTAGAGTTTTGTGACAGGGTCTTGAAGCCCACTCTGTTCACTTAAAATCATATTTCTATTTTGAATTACAGATCTGTTAACAGTAAAGCCACATGTTCCAACCCCTGAACCTGTCAGATATGACAAGACAGATGGACAGTGGTACGGTCATGATGGCGTGGACGTAGCAGACACACAACAGAGAAAAGGTAAAATGAAAGGGCAACTCTGTGACATGGTTTACGTTGAATTCTGAGCGCCACTGCTGTTGCAGATTTACATGTATAAGTTGTACTGTTTATGCTAATTTCAATTTAATTTTCTTTCTTGCTGGCATTTTAACTGTCCAGAAATGTTCACAACTTTGGATAGGTCCAGTCAGGATATAGATCGTGCTCCAGCTGCTGGTTGTAATAACAGAGAATATCTTGAATTGGCTAAAAAAGGAGGAGGACATGAAGGTTGGACTTGTAGAGTATAATTAAAGTTTGTCATATCTAATTAACAATGAGATTATGAGCTCAAGATTTCTATGGGGTGATAGTTGAAACTTCAGCTTTAAATTCTGTCTTATGTACAGGTCTATTGAAAGTAGAGCCACATGTTGCTTCTCCAGAACGAGTCACATATGACAAGAAGGATGGACAGTGGTACACACATGAAGGAGTGGATGCTAAAGAATTATTGCAGAGAAAAGGTGAGCCTTGTCAGGTTTGGGAATCTGATTATTTCTTTCATTTAGGTAAATCCTGTTGCTTCAAGTCAAAGTAGAGGGGCTTAAGGGGGGTTCAAATACTGCAATACTACATGGACAAAAGTACAAATACGACAACACTGCTTCAAAATAATTATATTAACTGAAATCCCTTGGTCATGCATTACCACAATATCATACTTTCAACTAAAAATTACTGCAGTACCTCACCAAAAGTAACACAATACCTCATTACCGCAAAACCTTGATGTCCCATCCGAAAGGTTAAGGGCTGGGTTCAAAGATGTAGTCTGATGTATTCAGAAATTTGCAGTGAAAAATGTTTTTCCTTCACAGAGATGTCCACCATTGTGGACAGTTCTATTCAAGAGATTGACAGTGTAGCAGCAGCTGGTGAAAACCACAGAGAATATCTTGAACTGGCCAAGAAAGGAGGAGGACATCAAGGTAAGACTGTCAGTTTTCATCATGAATATCAGATCTTGTCCCTACAGTTAAAAGTGTTAACTCCAAGACAAATGTAGCATGTCTTCGGTTAAACTTTGTCATGGTCTTTGTTAATTAAGAAGGTATACGTAATTCTGTGGAATTGTTGCTTAACACTTCCTTATATGTTTCTAGTAAAGTGAATCTGATGCACAATCATTCAATACTTTATTTATAAACGTAGCGCCTAGGAGCTGTCTGTTGTGTATTCGCAAATACGGAGGACAAATAAAAGACTAAACCAAGATGGCGGAACACTCTTTATTCAACTGAACGCGAGGACCTCGTGGGAGGCCAAATATGGAAAACAAATCACGTGACAAACAGGGAGCCCAACCACTGTACAATCTCGTTCAGAATACATACATATGTGAAATTACATTCACAAATGCAGTACCACAACACTGGAATTAATGTCTCCTACTCTTTGTGGACAGTGTGTGGGTTCAGCAAAAACTTGTACAAACAAGGGCTGTGAGACAGGACCTACAGTTTATCATCCTTATCCCAGTCTAACCATTTACAAATGTTATTGCAACCCTAACCCTAACCCTAACACTTTCTCCTCAATAATTTAAAGACCCTGAGTGATGGTCCAGCTGAGGCTCAAACCCATGACCTCTGGCACAATAGACAGGGCTAGAAATTGGCAGTCGCACAGTCGCCAGAGGCAAGTTGAAACTGACCAGGGCCTTCAAAAGTTAAGGTTTGAACGCCCGATGTGCGACTATGTCTGAAAATTTCGAAAAGTTGCAATGTAAATTATGCAAAGTACAAAGTAAAAAATAAAACTCAGTATGTAGTTTAATTGGACTACCTTTCTCTTCGTTTCTTTGTCTGGACTGTAAGATCATCCATTTTAGTGAATTTTTAGTTCCAAAGTGGAAATTCTGAGCCATTTTAACAGTGTTTGCACGAGCGATCCACATTCACAATTAGAGGAAATCAAGGGCTACCAGGTACTTCATTTTGAGATGGGCCACTACGAATTCAAGGAAACTGGCCCGACTGGCCACCAAGCACTGGAGTTAACTTTTAGCTCTGAATAGGCCAGTGCTCTACCAATTGAGCTAACCAGTTAGCGATCTGATGTCATTGGATAAAGTATTTTTGAATTGATAAACTCTGAAATTCTTGTAAGCTGTTTGGCTGACAATGTGCTGGTTTTGAAACCTCAGAGAAGTTACTTAATAATCAGACATGTTGGTAAAAACGTACTGGATGGGTATCAGATATCCCGGCTGCATGCATATTTGCCCTGCGACTTTTCAGTCACAAGAAAACATAACAAAGTCCACTCTCTATTGAGTTTTTTTTTAATTAACTTGTTTTGTGGAATCCTGTGACACTGTTATTAAGTAGCTAGTTGCAATTGTAGCAAAAGTTACGAGCCCTTGGGCAATCAAATTCTTGAAAATATGTCCACTGGTTTTGCACAAAGCTACATTTCCCACTGTCTTAAAACCTACTGGTTGAGAAAACTTCCAAGCCAAAAATGATAAACTATGCAAGCAGTCAATCACTCAAGTTGTACAGTGCACAACCAACTGTAGAGCAACTATTCGAGCCATCAGCAATTTTTGGTTGATTTATAGCTCAACAGAATTCAGTTCAGTCAGTTCAACCTGTTCTTGCAAATGGAATGAAAGTTATTCCACCTTTTTTGTTTTCTTCAACCTCCTCAGCGCCTTCCATTCAACAACAAAGCCAACTTTGCAAACACTTTTAATGTAAATCCTTCAACTACACCAGATTTTCTAAATTCGCTGTTTCATGGTTGTAATTTATTTTGCGGTGTTAGGGGTATGGTTGGATTTTCTTTTCTAATCCACTGGAAATGTTTAACTTTAACTTGTTTTTGAACAATGCAGTTGATGCCATGTTTTTGAGATTATCATGTAAGGGGCGTTGCTAGAGTATGTTTGACATGACAGCTTGTCAAGCTCTGGTCCACAGTTTATATGAAACAATTTTAACCAACCAATGTATGTGCAATGTTTGCATCAGTAGCAATCCCTGTCAGACCACCTGTTTTTTCTAATTTGTTAACATGTTCAAACTAGCAATTTGCAATCATGGAGGTTTATAAAACAAATAAACCCCTTCCTGGCTTACTGGTTCATGGGAGGACAATACCCTTAACTGAGAGATTGTCCTCAAAATTTCACATATGCCCTCGAAGCTCTTTTTCTCAGCCAACTGTTTATTTTTCGGACAATCTCTCAACTGGGGGCATTATCCTCTGATGTACCAGCCACTAGAAGGTGGTTTACTTACTAAATATTTCACATAATGCTTGTGCGATAAACTTCTATCCTCTCCTTTATTACAGATCTGTTAACAGTAGAGCCCCATGTTCCCACCCCTGAACCAGTCACATACGACAAGACGGATGGACAGTGGTACACCCATGAAGGAGTGGATGTTAAGGACACTCAACAGAGAAAAGGCAAGTCATAGAAGAATCTTGCAAAGTGTTTCTTGATAAGACTGTTGAACAAGTATTTTTTTGTATCACTCACTTTTGTTTTTGCCAATTCTGAAAATCCAGAAATGTTCACAAGTGTAAACAAACCCTATACAGACATGGATAGTGTAGCAGCTGCTGGTGGAAACAATAGAGAGTATCTTGAACTGGCCAAGAAAGGAGGAGGACATAAAGGTTTGAACTTGGAAAGCAGACTATAAAAATCTTTGGTTGTAAATATCAAAGGGTAATATAGGCTTACAAACTACCTGTACGAAAAGGAATACGTTTACACAGTGCTGCTTTAGCGACTTACAAGCGCTGCAACAAACGTTGCATAAAGGTTGCACGAACGCTGTTTTCTTTGCACTGCAGCAGTGCCGAAAAATGACTGCGTGAGTGCTGCATTAGCGACAGTGAGCGCTGCACGAACGCTGCAAGAAAGATACAGCTGAATGGCCGCACGGAGCGTTGCTGTCGAATAGCAGTGTTTATGCAGCGCTGTGCAGAGCTGCGTAAGCGCTACAAGGAACATCTGATGTGTGTGATCAGGCTACAGGTCATATCAAGCTCGCTTACTTGTGGTTCACGTTCTTTGCGTGGTTCTTCATCGAAACTCAGCCGTTCAGTCATGCAATCGTCACGAGCTATTGTAGGCTTACGAAAACAATTTACGACTCATAGAACTGCCATAACCAATACTCTACAACGAGTAAACAACACAGAATAAAACTTCCAACCTTTAATGTGAATATAAACTTTCATTGATCCACACGACGACACAACTTGAAAACACAATATATTAATCTCCAGCAAAACAGTTTCCGCGTTTTGTAATATTGTACAATGCAAAATTTACATATTTCTACTCACCCCCAATTTTCATTTTTTTTAGTTTCCCATTCTCTATGTTCAGCTTTTAAGGTAGCTGAAGCGCCCTGTTCCCTCTTGTCTTTGGGAATTCTTGAAAGCGGCATGACATTGAACTCCTTCGTCTCTATTCAGTGAACGTGCCTTATTTTGCGGATGTCTTTGCCTTCTCCGGTTGTGAGCTGACTGTCGTTGATGATTCCAAGTTTAAATAGTATATAGTTACTTGCTATTGAAGCTACAGAAACACAGCTACAAACGCCCTGGCCAGACCTGTTGATCCGCGATCAGTTTGTTCAGTTAATTCAAATTTGAGTGGGCAAAGTGAGACTGCCTCAACTGGAGTCACAAGGTATTTCAAGGTCTCAATGAATGTACCAATAGGATGAAAGATTTCTTTATCTACCACTTGTAGCTAGCCAGATTAGGTTTCCGAAGAGAATGGTTTACCCAGGTCATTTACCTGGTGTGATGTATTCTGCCCCGGATTCTGCCTTCTTTTAGCATTTGTAAATAAGGATCTAAATCCAACTTTTGCCACTAACTTCACTCTTTTTGCACACGATCGTCCGTCACGCGACGTGTTCTTTGATGTCCTATATCTCAACCGTCGAACTCAGCAGCTGTGTTGTCAGAGAATTCCGATTTGTCTGCAAAGGTTCTGCAAAGACTGTCGTCCGCAAAGTTGCCATGCCGCTGATTAAGCAGCATCGCATTCTCAGATTTTGCTTGTGGGTTCGCGCTAACCTCCAAACAATCATAAAAACGTGTGATGCCCAAGTCGGTAACCGAATCTTCATCTTTCTGAAGCCTCAATGCACAAACCAATAAAGGTTCTCATGAACGAGGTCGACAGCCGTGCAAAACACCAGCGGCGATTTGATGGTCAAGGCAATAAATTGTTTTGAAAGGTATCTCTAGTGATATACTTTGCTTTTTTGAAGTCTTTTTGGTTTCAATTCATCCCTGATCTTAGTTAATTAAAGGTATGCACGTACTACACAGCTACAAGTCGATCGCAGCGTTGTGAAACGGTATTGTTTAAATTGGATCGTCATTGCAGCTTTAAAGCAGTGGCTTGCAGTGCTGCTTTACCGATGCTTTGCCCTGGCAAAATTTTGCAGCGCTTTCGCAGTGCATGATATTTTGGGTTGGCTGCTTAAGCGACTCACGAGCGCTGCTTTAGCGACGCTTAAACGCTGTGCAACCAAAAAAGTGAACTGTCGGAGCGCTGCAGCAGCGCTGTGTCGTTGGTACAGGTAGTTCTCTTGAAACAGAAATAATGTTGGTAAAGGTGTGAACAGCTGTAATAATTTACTTTGCAGACTGTTTTAATCAATGAACATCCTTTAACCCTTTCAAGTCCAAGTAGTGACCAGGATCCAATTTCTCATTACAATATTCACTGTGCATCAAGTATTCAGGTTATGAGAATAACACAAATGATCACCAAAAAAGAGTTGTATTGATATTTAAACAAATTCCCCTCATTAGTACCATAATAAATATATGAGAACAGTTAGGAGAAAATTAATATTGATATTGGGGCTTAAAGGGTTAAGAAACAATTAAATTGTTGCTTTTTATTGTCAGATCTCTTGACAGTAGAGCCTCATGTTCCCACCTCTGAAGCAGTCACGTATGACAAGACAGATGGACAGTGGTACACCCATGAAGAAGTGGATGTGAAGGACACACAAAAGAGAAAAGGTACATGTACAGTACCGGACAGAAGTAACCTAACAGGGAACGCATTACTGGACGCTTAAGGAATGCTGATTGGAACACTAAGGGAACGCTTAGGGAACGCTAAGGGAATGCTAAGGGAATGCTAAGTAGAATGCTAAGTAGAATGCTAAGGGAATGCTAAGTAGAACGCTTAAAGATCGCGTTCTGCTTAGCGTTCTCTGTTAGGTTACTTCTGTCCAGTACTGTAGCTGTACTTCAGGTATTGGTTATCCTGGACTGAGCGTCACTCACAGTGTGTACCTAGTGTAGTATTTTTGCCAGTCTTTTTCAACTGGTAATTTTAATTTGTATTTCTCTGTAGAATTGTCAACAATCCTGGACAGTTCTATTCAAGAGATTGACAATTTAACAGCTGCTGGTTGTAACAACAGAGAATATCTTGAAGTGGCTAAGAAAGGAGGAGGACATGAAGGTACAGTAAGGTGTCAATGGAAGCAAATTTGAATCTTTGTAGCAAGAAGGAATGCAGATTATGATCTGGGATTTTCTGATCTGTTTGGACAATAAAAAAAATTAATTTTGTGATCATCTATGGGAAAACATACACTAACACTTAACCATTAAACTTACGGATAGTTAACAGATAAATGTACTTAACCACTTTCAAGACTATGTTAACATTTTGTCCCAGTGTTTTGTGCTAATGCTGCAATGTTTTGTCCTAACATTTCGTCCAAATGCTCTAATGTTCCGTGCTAACAGTCAAAAGGCAGACTGTGAAACTCATAAAACTGTCGCCGACCATTGACCTCAGGTCACACTTTATGGTGTTTGTAGTGTTTTAAACTGACTAGAGAAAAATAATGCCTGCATGTCAAATTTCTTGCTTTCAAAAATATTAGGCATGAGTTGACATCTACTTTAAATATTTGGTCTTAGTTTTATTTTGTTAATTTTCATCAGAAAGAAATATTTTTTTACATGACTTGGATTCTGAAGCGTTGTTAGGCTAGCAAGACAAATTTCAGGCTGTTGTAGTGCGAATCTCAAGAAGGTTTTATTTTATCAATGAAGTGATGAACAGAATAGAAAGTTTCTCAGGTGTGAAATGTGTATTGTTTGTGCAGCTTAAGGCACAGTTAAACCTTGAATCTCAGGAATGTGTAGTTGAATCAACATTTTAATGTTTGATTCAATCTAGAGTTGCAAGTAAAATAATTTGGCAGATGTCAATAATGTGACATCTGCCTTATCTTCAACTGAGTGAGTCAAACGTCTAGCCAAGAAGAGTTGACAACTCACGGTTATTTTATAGCCAAAGAACTAGCAAGGTAAAAGGTATTTCTATCAAACTCTTTTAAGAAATGGAGTTTTATGAGCAGTTGTTTTCTAATGATAAAATAATTATTCAATCAGTCGTTGTGATGCCCAAATCAAAACTCCTCTGCGTGTATATTTCTGTTCAGTCTGAGATATAAAATCAGGGCCACCTAGAAGACAGCTAAGTTGAATAACTCTATATTTTTTGTGTAGAAAAGACTGTATCCCATTCCTGTGCTTTGAAACCAGAAAAACAAACTATCTGAAGTAAAAAACATCATGCACAGCATAGCGCAAACAACTTGGCTTGATTGGCTTAAAAAAACTTCACTCATTAGCTCCAGAGTGGTTGAAATCTACAATTTTCAACAATATAGACCACAAGTGAACCCCAGTTGCCCCAACAAATGTGTCTGGAAGGGGAAATTGTGAGAAGTTTCTTTTCCATAACATCCTAGACAGTGCAATCAGTGGAGCGGTCTGCTTCGGTCACGTTAGTGGACTAAGCAGCCAAGGGGAAAATGGATTACGTGATTGCATGTACTCTGTACAAATTAAGACTACACAACAATATTTTTCTTCACAAGTTGTTTATCTACAAAAACCGGAATCACAGAAACCTCTCCACACAATTACAAGATGCTGTAATAGATGAGGCTAATGGTCAATACAAATGCTCTAATGTATGATACTTACTTTGTAAAGGATAATACTAATGCTCTAATAGGTGAAGCGAATGCTCTAGTGGATAATGCTAATGGTCTAGCACTTTCATGAAACCTTCTAACAGTTGACTAACGGATGCCTAACCCTTTATTCAATTTACTGGTTAAACATTACTGTATGTATTCCCATGGATGGTCACATTTACTCAAACTTAAGATCTGATTCTTCACTCTAGATCTATTGAAAGTAGAGCCACATGTTGCATCTGTTGAGCCAGCCATTTATGACAGGAAAGATGGACAGTGGTATGCTCACGAAGGAGTGGATGTGAAAGACACGCAACAAAGAAAAGGTGATTTTTGAGCAAATCTTGCATTGGCAAAGAGGGTTTGGGTTTATTCATTGGACTGCCATATTATTTATTTACTTCTAGACTTGCTAGCTTGCAAAGATGACATTAATGTATATGTTGTAGTTCAATTTTTTCCTTGGTTCAAGTTTTATTTTCCTTTGTTTCCTGGTGTGGTAATGTATGATAATGAGTTTGAAACAAAGGAAAATAAAATTTGAACCAAGGATAAAATTGAACTACAATATACTGTATATATGTGAATTTCTGAAAATTCAATGTATGTCAGCTGGGGAAGAAAGGTTTAACAAGTGAAAGATCGTCACAGTTATGAAAGCAACTTGAGCAAAGGCAAAGATACATGTAAGACCTGAAAAAATGCAGGCTTGAATAGGATTCAGAGCCGTGACCTTGTGATACTGGTGTAATGCTCCAACCAGCTGAGCTATCAAGCCAACTGGAAGTCAGTCCTTTGTGAGTGACAGTTGGCTGGATAGCTCAGTTGGATAGAGCAATTTACACTGGTATCAAATGTGGGTTTGTCCAGCAGTCTTTAACCTGATTTATAGCCTTTAGGCTACCCTAGTGTGTTCAGGAAATTTTGTTTGGTAAACTTGTTTGTTTAATTCTGACAGAGATGTTTACAACAAAGGATAGATCCAGCCAAAATACTGACAGTGTCTCAGCAGCTGGTGGGAATAACAGAGAATATCTTGAACTGGCCAAGAAAGGAGGAGGACATAAGGGTTAGTCAATATAAAGTTATGTTCCACTTTTTCTCCAACAGGTCATACAGTGCAAAACTTCTTCCTTTTGAGTGCAGTAGATCAGAATGCAATCAACGTGATAGTTTCTCTTCATGTTAAACACTTTGCCTTTTCAAATTTGTTACCCATATGTCCTCTATTGTATTTTTTCATAGTGGCATGGTAGATAATAGGACTTATTAATAGTGAATTGCATCTGTCTGAAATTGGCAAAACATATTCTTTGGTGGGATGGGGTAGGGGAGGAGGTTGATGTTGTGTTATGATTCAATAACCAGTCCTAACCAGTGATGGGTTATTTTTGTGGGGATGCTTTTTGGGCATGGAAGAGGGTGGGCGTGGAAATGTGTTAGCCTTATGGCTTAATGCTACAGTGGGTTGCGAAATTGTTGAGACACTATCAGTAAATAGCATCCCTTGTTCCTTTAAACGACTAGCAGTGCAACATTTTTCTGATGTTTCAGCTTCGTCCTCCCTCTCCCCTTTCAGTGTTGTATGTTTGACTTTTCAGCATGGTTTTGCACTGGTGGCAACATTGATAAGGGGGGATGGGAGGGGGACTTTAATGTATTAGAGCGTTGTTGAATTTCTAACACCCCAAATAGGTGCAGTGTCTCAAGTAAGCATTGTTGAATTTCTAACAACCCAAATAGGTGTAGTGTCTCAAGTAATTTTGCACCTTGGTGTAGTTCTCCTCTGGCAAGTTCTTGTCCAAATCTTGCATTTGTTACCCAGATATGCCTTGTCCTAGGTTGCATTGTGGAGGCACAGTAGTGTAGTGGTTAGCGTGTCAGACTTCCGAGCAGGAGGTTTGGAGTTCGAGCCCTGGTGCTGGCACTGTGTTGTTTCCTTAGATAAGAAACGTAACTCCACACTGTCTCTCTCCACCCAGGTGTATAAATGGGTACTGGCGATATAATGCTGTGGGTAACCCTATGTTGGACTAGCATCCCATCCAGGGGGGAGTAATAATACTCCCAGGTGCTTCATGCTATCGAAACCCGGGTAAGCTCCAGCCGCGTGGGCCTTAAAGGCTGGAGTGCACCTTTGCCTAGGTTGCTTGGCAGTTCAGTGTCATCCCTAAATATGTGATTGTGTGTCCAACTTAGGGGTGTGGCTGTGGTTTCCATTTGATTTTTGCTGGATTTTGTTTTGTCCAGTTAAACCTTTGGTGGCAGGCACATTCTTGGAAATTCAGACAGACATATTTGCTGACACAAATAACCTTGTGCTATGTTCAGATCTGTTGACAGTAGAACCCCATGTTGCCACCCCTGAACCAGTCACATACGACAAGAAGGACGGACAGTGGTATACCCATGAAGGAGTGGATGCAAACGATATGTTACAAAGGAAAGGTATGTTTCCCTAGCTCTCCATAGGATGGTAATAATTGCAAAATAGTAATTATTACTATATCTATATTCTACAGTATAAAATTATGCAGATTCAATTTAAATGTTAGTAACCTTTTGCTTTTTAAAATTGTGAAGTGCTGTCTTTAAAAAGAGGATGTTGTTATTAAGTAATTGTTTATTCAGTGTCAAATATTAGTTTAATTTTGAGAGAACCAAAAGAAATAAAGTTTGTGGACAAAAGGAAATGTTTGCAAAGAATTGGTGTTGCCTTTGCAGAATTATTTCTCCTAAGTTTTTCTCATTTAGCTAAGTTACTCTAGAAACACTGTAAGTAATTTTATCTGGTTGTCATTTTGAAAGGTACATTCCTCCAGCATTTCACTGGAAACACTTGTTCATTTGTAGATAACATAAACAAAAAATGTTTTGCTAACTTTCAACTGCTACAATTTTTTCTACCAAGTCTTTTTGTGGGTTATCTACCTTCAACGGCTACTTTCATTGCGGTAAAGGCATTTGTATTCTGTTTCAGAAATGTCAACAATTCTGGATAGTTCTGTTGAAGAGATAAACATTACCATGGCAGCAGGTGGAAATAACAGAGAATATCTTGAACTAGCCAGGAAAGGTGGAGGGCATAAAGGTATGCAAAGCTTGATAAATGGGTGATGGATTTGTTTCAAAAGATTTGGTTATGTAGTGGAAGACACAAAATTTTCGTTTTGAACTTCCCTGGCCTATAAACTAGTGCTGTGATGTAATACAAGGGGTGACTCTTGGTTGGACTACAACAGGTTACAAAATTGTTGAGATGCTGTGAGTAAGTTAAGCACCCCTTCTTCATTGAAATGACTACCAGCACAAAGTTTTGCTTATTTTCCAGCTTCTCCCCTCCCCTCTCCCCTTTCAATTTTGTATGTTTAAATTTTCAGCACAGTTTTGTATTGGTGACAACATTGATAAGGGGGGGGGGGGTGAGGGGGACTTTAATGTATTAGAGCATTGTTGAATTACTAACAACCCAAGTAAGAGAAGCGTCTCAAGTAATTTTGCACCTTCTTGTAGCTCCCCAGGCAGGGGAGGGGGTACTGATACTCCAAGATTAAGGTGCTTTATGCTGTTAAAATGGGCAGAGGCTTTGGCCATATGGAGAATGCTTGGCTTTTGAGCCCCTTTTCCCTATATTTCAAGAGTTATGTTATTGATATGTTCATCAATCCTCTATTTTTAGATCTGTTGACAATACAGGCACATAGCCCCACTACTGAACCAGTCACTTTTGACAAAAAGGATGGGCAGTGGTACACTCACGAGGGAGTTGATGTAAAGGACACACAGCAGAGAAAAGGTGAGTGATTTTGAAAGATATCTTAGATGTATACTTATTTTTCATAAAATGATAATAAGGGGAATATTTGTTATTGTGCAGAAATGTTTACAAATGTAAACAGACCTGAGCAAGATGTGGACAGTATAGCAGCAGCTGGTGGAAACAACAGAGAATATCTTGAACTGGCCAAGAAAGGAGGAGGACATCAAGGTAAGACCACGTGAAGAGTCGTAATACATATTGTATTTTGCAGTCATCTAGAACATTTTAGGTGTCAGCTATTCATTTAGCATCAAATCACGCTTTTGCTTTGAGCAAATCACTCTAGGTGAACAGTCATGTTTAAATAATACCATTGGGATTAGGATGTTCATGCTTGATGGAACATTTTGTAAACTTTGTTAACAAAATTCGATTTTGAGATGACATTACCATTTTTACCCGTGTATATTATGCACTTTTTTTCAGAGAAATTACTGTTCGAAATTGCAATGCATAATTATTTTATTATACATGGAACCCATTGTTTAAGTATGTTCTCATTGGCATACTCTAAACAATTGTACAAAAGCTTCTGCATTCCATTTTGGTCCGTGAAGGAATTTAAATGACTTGAAATGAAGCACTAACAAGAACAACAAAAAAGCATGTCTCTCTTAAGCGATCAAAAATTCAAGGAATGAGAAGAACCAAGTGACAGTCTTGGTGGCATGCTGAGAAGATGGTCAACTTAAAGTCAATGATGATCTTAAACCAAAAACCATAAAGCCTGCTTTTTTTGTTATGCATTTGAGGCAATCCTGACAGTGTTGTTAAAACCATTTCGTTGATCAGCTGCCAAGTGGACAGCCAAGCTGGATCAAACTTGTTTTTTACGAGCATAAGTATATATTCATACAGCACAGGACGCCTGCTCTACAGTTTATTTTCATATAAGAAAACACAGATATTGTATTGATGCTTAGTGAATCTATTCCTCTTCTACAACCATTTTTCATTCAATAAAAGATTTCATACCACTGCCATCAGAAAGTGGTAGTGTCTTCTCAAATGTTTTGTATTGTGATACAGACATGACAAAAAAACATGAGCTACATGTAGCATTTGAGATGACATAACTGCAAAATAATGCTGTCTCCATGTTTAGTGAAAAGAATACCAAGGTTGTTATCCTTGTTATGAATTTGATCTCTACCTTGTACGTGAGTCTTGTCTTTCTATATTACTTGCAGATCTGTTGACCAAAGAGGACCATAGTCCCACCCCTGAACCAGTGATATATGACAGAAAGGATGGACAGTGGTACACACATGATGGAGTGGATGCAAAAGGTACACTGCAAAGGAAAGGTGAGCTAATATGATCAAGTATTTTGAATGCCTGTTGTTTTACAGATGTACTGTAGATGGTTTGACTAACAAATAGGTACTTTTTCTATTCAGAAATGTCCACAGTCCTGGACAGTTCTG
Organism: Ricordea florida; assembly: GCA_949710005.1. Taxonomy (NCBI): domain Eukaryota; kingdom Metazoa; phylum Cnidaria; class Anthozoa; order Corallimorpharia; family Ricordeidae; genus Ricordea; species Ricordea florida. The sequence continues at coordinate 9,368,406 of OX453273.1, read as the reverse complement.
TTCATGAGATTGACAGTGTTGTAGCTGCTGGTGGAGACAACAGGGAATACCTGGCATTGGCAAAGAAAGGAGGAGGCCGTAAAGGTAATATATTCAAATGAATTATGAGTAAATTATTATACAACCTGTGTATTGACCTTTGAAAACAAGACTCAACCATAATGGGACAGCTTTAATTAAAATTGATTTGTGTTATGGTTCAGTTTGTAAATCTGTACCGTAGTACTCTTACTTGCCCCTAAACCCTAACCCTAACCCTAACCCCAAATGGAAACATGAATTATGGAGAGCATTTTTGAAAGTTTTAGTACTGGTGCATTAATGACAGTGAGTCCTTGTTGTTGTGAAACAGCAGCTTTTTCAATGGTTTACAGTAGTTTTACTCAATGGGTAGTTCACCCAAAACCAGTTTGCGTGAATGGAAGTAATTTTGCCCAAGCCTGAAAAGTTGCTTTGCCTGATCAAAAAGTCAGTTTTCCAGGACTGTTTTTATAGCGTCTCTATTAGTAAACTAGGTCTAAAGTCTGCTTCAATCAGTTTTTGACAGTTGATAACTTTGGACTCCAGAAAAGGCGTACACTACTGGTCTGTATACGTGTATATGTAAACTTGCCATGTAATGTAATGGAAACAGTTTTAATTTAGGGAAATACCATGCTTGTCTATTTGCACATATGGATAAACTTTGAACTTTGTATTTTCTTAGACTCGGTGATCCTGCATTAAGTCCAGGGGAAACAATTTCAGTTTGGGTGAACTGACCATTAGGCAAAACGACCAGTTACCCTGAACAAAAATCTCTATAACATTAATGTACAGATGGGCTGCATATTACACAATGATCATTAGTCAATGATGAATTTTAGGGCTTTCAACTTTCACCTAAGTCTTAGGCCTTCACCTGCTTATGCCTTCTTTATGATTGAGGGATAATGATGATGTATTACAGACATCCATTAATCAATGGGTAATCGATGAATAATTGATAGGCCACAAAATTTTCAAACAAACTTACCTGGCATGTGCACTCCCTCTTTACTCATTATCATCTTCATGAACCATTAATGTTAATGTTTGTCACAGAAAGTATATTTTAATGAAATTGCTAGGGCATTGTATGAGATGTGCTGCGTTAAAGCACATTTGTACTCGATCAATAACTAATCAATGGATAATTGATAGCTAATTAATGAGTAATCAATCGCACCATTTACTCATCAGTGACATGTTTGGTTATCGATTAGTCATTGATTACCCATTGATTATTGCTATTAATCAGTTCATGAATCTCATTTACTATCAACGTATTATGTCTGATGTATTAACCCATTCACTCCTGGGACTTTAAAGCACGACAACCCCCCAATTCCCTGGCAGTTTTGGCCTAAAAATTTGTGTTCGCGAACGCGTGAAGTAAACCATATGCGCAGTAAACCCAAAGACAAGATCAAGTTTTCAAACAAACTCCCTTTTGAAGTGGAATAAATAAGCGACTAGAAAATGTAAAATAAATGCTGTTTAACCAAAGGAATTGATACAAATGGTCAACAGGACTATGGAAATCGAATAATTTCTTTACCGCGCGACAAAAGGCACAAAAATAAATATTTCACGGGTCGCACAAAACACACGAGAAGACAATGATCAAAGCCAAAATGGGCAAAAAAACGATTTCTAAATACTGTTATTTAGTTTAGCTAAAGTTTATTGAAGTTTTCTTTCAGATAAATCCGGTTACAAAGAGAGGCGCATCAATAATTTCAACGTAAACAAGCCACAAGCGCTTCGCATCAATAAACATGATAAAGGAAATATACACTGTGTACATCACATAAAAGACACACAAATGGGTCTCCCAATCAAGTTTATTCAAAACATGAAAGATAAATGGTAGCCAAATTATGAAATGGGTCAATCATGAAAGAACTGTAGCCAGAAAACTGGCAAAAGGAAAACCCAAATGCGTAAATTGCGTTAGAACACGCAAATCGAATTATCTCATCAAATGACATTAACCACAGCCAAAGGGTCAAAAAGGTCAAGCAAACAACAATCATTTTCAAAAAATACATACTCTCCGAACCCATTAAAGCTGTATTCGCTCTCCGAGTCCCCAAAAATTAACGCGACCTCGGGGTCAACTTCAGAAGAAGCCGCCATTGTTTTCGCAAAACGTGTTGGCTTGCGCTCATCGGAAAATCCCGACCTCGTGTTGTTCTCATCAGCTGTCAAAATATGCGCAAAACACGGCAAATGATTGGTTTATTACCTGTCAAAGTCTCTATGAGGACAAAAGAGCAAATAACCCTCAGTAAGAGTGGGGAGGGGGTCAAGACGAGCAGCCATTTTTACGGGCAGTTACGGGCGGTTCAGGGAATTCGTGGGTTGTCGTACACGGGCGGTTCAGGGGCGAATGGGTTAAACGTTTCAAAAACAAGTGTAAATTTATAAAGCTGGCAAAATCAGTCTTGCTAAGGCTGAAATGAAAGTCTGAAGTCAAGCCTAGACTTTTGCAGTTTTCAACTTGAATATGTTAGAGACTTTTTGGCAGAGGGATGCTGAGGTATCAATGTAACTTTAATCATTCAACACATTTCTTTTAGATCTGTTGACAAAAGAGGATCACAGCCCCACCCCTCAAGCAGTGACTTATGCCAGAAAAGATGGAACGTGGTACACACATGATGGAGTGGATGCCAAAGATACACTGCAAAGAAAAGGTGAGCTTTAATACCTACAGTAGAACCTTTATATAAACATTTTGAGTTAAGACGTTTCTAGATGTTTTAAACAAATCATGCATCTACACTGCGGATGAAACGTAGTTGAAGATTTGACTTTCCCAGTTTTTACGTTATTTTAAAGGAAATGAAACTAATCCAGAGGAAAGGGTAAGCGTGAATGGGATGCAAACCCCAAAAGTACATCTTGTGCTGGTATATTGCAAGGCTAAGTCTGATTATCTAAGGTCATGTTAAACACTGGGAGGGTCAACTCTTAAACCGTGTTTTGAGTCTGTAGCCGATGCAGTATTTTAATGTTGAGTTAAATGTGGAAATTATATTCTTAATTTTCCATATAGAAATGTCAACAATTCTGGATAGTTCAGTTGAAGAAATAGACAGTACCATAGCAGCAGGTGGAAATAACAGAGAATACCTGGAACTGGCAAAGAAAGGAGGTGGACATAAGGGTAAGATTCTTGCATTGTGATGACAGTACTATCCCCAGAATACTGTCTTGGCAAATATTGTTCTCATTACCAACCTGACACATGGAAATTGTTGCTGGCAACTTAAAAAGTTTCTGGTGGCATTACAGATAGAATGGTAATGATCATAAGTTTACATGCCTAACAAGTCTGACTCACATATGACCCTGTGAAAGATGGTTATTGGAATTCCATTTTTTGGGAAGGTCAAAAGGAGTTTTGGGGCTTAACCCTTTAAGCCCCAATAGTGTCTTTAGAGATTTTACTCTGGCTAATGCCAGACTATTTTACTCGTCACAGGGAGACCCCTGGGGGCTTAAAGGGTTAAGGGAGAAATTTGGGTGAGAGCATTTGAATGTTTTTTTTGGGGGATGGCTGGATTTACCATGAATTTTTTTAAAGGAGATTGATAGGAGAAATTTTTATATATAAAATGAGTGCACCTTTAACTTTTGCTTCTTTTTCTTTGTTGTGTTCTAGTTTTTTTTTTTTGGTTTCTTAACCTATCTTTCTCCTCTTGATGAATCCATTGTTCTCTCCAGCACATGGTAGGTTGGTGGGACTAGAAAACAGTACTCTTAACAGTTTAAAACCTTCCATATTTTTTAGATCTTCTGACAGTAGAGCCTTATGTTCCTACCCCTGAACCAGTTACTTATGATAAGAAGGATGGACAGTGGTATGCTCATCATGGTGTGGATGTAAAGGAAACACAGCAGAGAAAAGGTTTGAAACACAGTAAAACTATAAGTCATAGTTGTGTAAACATGGGATATACCAGAAATGGATTTTTTTTTGTTAATTATAAAATGTTGGATAATTTGGTATGGGTGGTTTGGTATGAGGTTTATTATAATTTTTTTTTCTAGAATTGAACAAAGTAGCATGAAGAATTTTAAATGCAGCTGTCTGAGTGGTAACAGCACATTTTTATACTTGAGAAGTTATCTTGTCTCAAATTTCTTTTAGTTGTGAATAACTTACCACTTGCCTGAACTTTTAAGAATTAATTAGCTACATTATTTTATGGTGCTAAACAGTTTTAGAACTTGTAGAATATTTTGGTTATCTATTTTAATCTTATTGTGTTTTATGATAAGAGTCATTTCCATTTTTTTTGGCAGACTTGTCTTCAACATTTGATGGTTCTTTTGAGGAAACTGCTGGCATGCTAGCTGCTGGAGGGAAGGCTACTGAGTACCTTGATCTGGCCAAGAAAGGAGGAGGCCATAAAGGTAAGAGAAGACAGCAAAATTTGCTGTGTGAGCTAGTTATAAAGAAGCATAAAGAAGCATACTTGGGGAAAGTAGAAAACGGGACATGAAAATACATGGAAAATGGTAGGTTAAGAAAGAAAAGGAAACACAGAGTTTGAAATACCACAAGTTGAGATGCAGTTGCTTTAATGAGGGGAACAACAAGCAGAGAGAAGTGTTAAAACCTCAATTTCCAGCTGGGGAGATGAATGATAATGATGATGATGGTGATGATAATAATAATAATGATGATGATGATAATAACTGAAGTAGCAATCGTGTTAGTTGGCAGATTCTTTTACCTACATGTTTTGTTTTCACCTGTGGCCTTACAGAGAGAGAAATGGTGTTGATTGGAACAGTTTCTTAGTTATGGGTAGATGCTATATTCAGCAGTGTTGCATGTTTTTTTTGTTTCAGATCTGTTAATCATTGACCCTCACACACCCACTGAAACACCACTGAGATATGAGAAGAAGGGAGGCGACTGGTATAACCAGGATGATATGGAAACAATTTATGCCCTTGAGGGTAGGTCACAGGTTACGTGTGCAAAGTCTTGTTTAATTGGTTCAAGTATGCTACAAAATTCATAACTCACATACATGTTACCTCCTTGAGTCTACATTATTGCCACATAAAATGCCTTGACATCATAACTACAAGGAGTTTTATTAGTAGGCTAATAATGGTCAAAGGCATCAAGAGCAAAGAGGGTTGTTAAATTCATTTGAACCGAGTCATGTTTGCAAAGTGCATCACAGTGGAAAACCTTTGTTCAGGTCCTTTAGTTTAGGTTTTCTAAAGAAATAATTTATTTCCTTGACTACTTCCCACTACCTTGCAATCTGACATCTTGTGAGTTGGACAGTCTAATACTCTGTGTGGACATGTATAAAGGCATGCGCAGCATTCAAGTTTTACCTTATTGGCACCACTTTTAGGGAGCTACTTTGGTTTGGAAAATGTCTTTTTCGTGCAATGTTGTTAGAAAACATTTATGGAAGAGTCAATCAAAATTTCTGTTGGTTTATGAATGTAAAATATTATTTATTGTGGTGCTATTTTGTGTACAGAGGCACGTGCTGTTCGAAAACGTCGTCGGACATACAGTGACAGTGAAGTAAAAGCTGAAACTGAATACCTGCAAAAAGCAAGGAAAGGAGGAGGACACAAGGGTAACATACATCTACATATTGTTTAAATAACTAGCCCAAATGGTTTAAAAGATGTTTTCCATCACATTTGACCCACATGTACCGTCTTCTCTTGTTTCACCAGATCTCCTGACAATTGAGCCTCACACCCCTTCTGCAGAGCCACTAAAATATGAGAGGAAGGATGGAGCATGGTACACTCATGATGGAGTGGATGTTAAAGAGACGCAAGAAAGAAAAGGTAGTGTAGCTTGTATTAAAAGTCTCTTAAATTATTACAATATACCCATAACTTGGGCATAGATTAAACATGGTTAAAATATACCCATAATTTAGGTATAGCATAACCATGGTTAAACTATACTCGTAATTTGGGTATAGAATAACCATGGTTATAATACACCCATAATTTAGGTATAGAATAACCATGGTTAAACTATACTCGTAATTTAGGTATAGAATAACTATGGTTAAACTATACCCACAATTTGAGTATAGAACAATAATGGTTTAAATACCCACAATTTAGGTATAGAATAGCCATGGTTAGAATATGCCTATTATTTAGGTACATCGAATAACTGTGGTTAGAATACAACCGTAATTTTGGTACGGAATAACCATGGGTAAAATATACCCATAATTTACGTATAAAATAACCATGGTTTAAATGTACCCATAATTTGGGTATAGAATAATATTGCCTAAGATATACCCATATAAATTTACTTATCAGGTGACTATGGTTAGAATATACCCATAATTTGGGTATAGAATAACTATTGTTAAAATATACCCTTGGTTTTGGTATAGAATAACCATGGTTAAAATATACCCATAATTTGAGTATAGAATAACCATGGTTAAAATATACCCATAATTTGAGTATAGAATAACCATGGTTAAAATATACCCATAATTTGAGTATAGAATAACCATGGTTAAAATATACCCATAATTTGAGTATAGAATAACCATGGTTAAAATATACCCATGATAATTTGAGTATAGAATAACCATGGTTAAAATATACCCATAATTTGAGTATAGAATAACCATGGTTAAAATATACCCTTGGTTTTGGTATAGAATAACCATGGTTAAAATATACCCATAATTTGAGTATAGAATAACCATGGTTAAAATATACCCATAATTTGAGTATAGAATAACCATGGTTAAAATATACCCATAATTTGAGTATAGAATAACCATGGTTAAAATATACCCATAATTTGAGTATAGAATAACCATGGTTAAAATATATGCATAATTTGTGTATAGAAGGCAACCATGGTTGCAAAATACAGGTATGCAGGGTGTTCATTAGGTATCAGAGATCAGAGAATTCTTCAGCTACTACAAAGAATTCTCTGGCAAAATTTGGATGGCCTTTAATAGCTAGTTTTAAATTTAGATGTGGAGCGCTTTCAGAACATTCTCCTGTTACTTTACACAATTCCCCAGCTACTACAATTCTTTTTGAATACCCCAGGTATGCCCATTTTATGTGCACAAAATTAAGTTCTCTCAAATAAATAACAATAACTAAAGGCAATTCTTTGATTTAGACAATTTTAACCAGCTGCTGTTTCATTTTTACTTTTTCAGAAATGGTAACAGTGTCAAGCAGTCCGCAGCGATTGAGTGCTAACACTTCTTTGGATGTCGAAACAGAGACAGACTATCTTAAAATTGCTAAAAAAGGAGGAGGACATAAAGGTTGGTGCTTGAGGATACTTCATCATTTGCACCCATGTAATCGGAGCTCAAACCCTTAGTAACAAGACTAACATATTTTGTACAGGAGTTACCGGTAGTTTCTAATGAAACTCTTGCTGCCTTGGTGAGAATTTGCCTCACTTACATGTAATAATGGTTTATCAAATGAGTTGGTATAGTAAGTTTTACCACCATAAGATTAACCCTTTAAGTCCCAATATCAATATTCATTTTCTCCTAATTGTTCTCATATATTTGTTATGGTACTAGTGAAGAGAATTTGTTTTAAATACCATTACAACTTTTTTTTGGTGATCATTTTCATTATTCTCATAACCTGAATGGTTAATGAACAGTGAATGTTGTTGTGAGAAATTGGATGCTGGTCACTACCGGGACTTTAAAATGACTGGAGTTTTCTTTGATAGACTTATTGGCAATAGAGTCTCACACCCCCACTCCTGAACCAGTTACATATGACAAGACAGATGGACAGTGGTACACTCATGACGGTGTGGATGCTAGGGACACACTGCAGAGAAAACGTGGGTTGTTTTTAAGTCCTTTCATATTTAAACTGATAGTTTGCCTCTTAAATAAAATTATTTGGGGAGCAGGGTTGGCGCAGTGGTGAAAGCGCTCGCCCTGCACCAATGTGGCCCGGGTTCGATTCCCGGCCCCGGCCCCGGCGTCATATGAGGTTGCTGGTTTTCTACTCTGCTCCAAGAGGTTTTTCTCTGGGTACTCTGGTTTTCTGCGCTCCACAAAAGCAACATTTGATTTAATTTGATTTAATTTAATTAAATTTGATTTGATTTGCTTTGTGCTTTACAGTGTTCCCAATTAGTATGTCAGTGCTAGATACAGTTGACACTCAAAGTTCATTATTATTATTATATTATTATTATTAACCAGTGCTTTTGGTAATTTTTATAATCAATAGAAGGCTAAAGGAATGTTAGTGGACAAGTGTGATTCTTAACACCCTTGTTTCAAGCTTCTTAAAATGTCCAGCCTCTGGATCACTCTGAAATGTTTAAAATCAAGACACTCGGAATTTCCTTTTCCAAATTTTGTTAAGAGTTTTTCCTTCCCAAATGCAAGGAAAATTTGGTACAAAATACTCATGCCAATGTTGCACAACAGCTGTTAATCAAGTTCTGGTGTTCATTGGAATACAGCGTATTGAAAAATTTCTTTGAATACCATTAGTTTTTTGAAAAAAGAAACTGTAATTGTGAAGTTGAATTCCTGGTCAGAATGAAATTTGTGTGTTTTTTTTTTAGAATTGTCCACTGTACTTGATAGTTCCATTGAAGAGATTGAAGGAGTTGCTGCTGCTGGTGGAAACAACAGAAAATACCTTGAACTGGCCAAGAAAGGAGGAGGACATAAAGGTAAGCGTTTACATCGCTCCTTGAATTTCAAGTTTTTGTAAGCTGCTACTGTGCTGATTTTTAAGACATCTTTTCTTAGACGTAGTTGATAGTTGATGCTGTGCTGTTTTGAAATAATTAAGGAATGTAACTTAAAAAATTACAATTCACTGACCCGACATTTTAACATTCGTGTCAAGCATCATCTTCAGGGGTGATTAGACTACAGGCCTTGAAGCTCCTTTTATAACATTCTTTGTATTCGAGCAATGTGGATTAGGGGTTGACACATTATGCCGGGATAATTTCGAGCATAATACTATATGTGGAGTATCGAGCATAATGCCGGCATAATAGTGCATTTTGGCGGCATAATAGTGCTTTTTTGGCGGCATAATAGTGGCATTTTGCAACATAACAGTTATTTCCTTTTTTAGAGCTACTATTGTCCATTTATTAAGTTAAAACTTAAAGTTAAGTTAAGTTAAAGTTAACTTAAGTTAAAACAAAATTTCAGGCTATTTTAATGTTCTACATGGTTTCCATTTCTATTATCGCATTTCATGGGGGTCCCAGAAAAAGTTTTTATGCCACAATTATGACTCACTGGGGTCAGGGAAAAAATTTTTTACGGCATAATAACTCACCGGGGTCCGGGAAAAAAATTTTGCGGCATAATTACAATTACAATGGTTACAGTTGAGCATAATTTGGAGCATAATAGTCCGTTTTGGGGGCAGTGTTAAAAAGCATAATGCTCGATTTTAGGAGCATAATGTATCAATCCCTAATGTGGATCATGGAATTTCTCTCTACAATCTCTGTATTGACCTAAAGAAAGCAACATAGAGGATGTAGACATTCATTAATGATTCAAAAGAAAAGTACTCATTCCAACCTCAGGTGGACAATCAAACATAGCTAGTTGCTATGCTGGTTTGAAATAATGAATGTAACATAAAAAGTTACAATTCACGGACCTGACATTTCGACACACCTGTCTAGTATCTTGTTGAGGGTGTTTGGGCAATGCTGTGAAGCTCCTTTCAGACATTGCTATCATAAGATTTATTACTGAATTGGAATTGTATTGTATTCCAGAGACTGTTTAATTTGAGATATTCATGAAATATTTGCTCAAATACTCTGCTTTGTAGCACTTTGTTTCTACATATTTTCTCGTATTCTAGACCTACTGACAATAGAGGCTCACAGCCCTACCCCTGAGCCAGTCACTTATGACAAGAAGGATGGACAGTGGTACACCCATGAAGGAGTGGATGTAAAAGACACTCAACAGAGAAAAGGTAGGTTTAACTACAGTCCATAAAGTTTTTACTTCAGCAGCTTTGCGTGAAACTATCCAGTACCCTCTCCTAAATTTGAATATGCTGTCATTAGCAATGATGTCAAACCCAGCTTATGTTTTTGTTTTGTAAAAATTTAATGGAAAGTGGTGTGGTTGGATGTTTATATTCATTGATTCATAATTAAGAGTCATCAATAGTACTCATGAAAAACCCGCACTTGCAGTTGTATTAGCCTGTTTTATCCTCTACTTTGTGGTAGACTTTGTTACTGAAATTGAAATTGCTGTTTAATAAAGCTTTGCTTACCTTATACTTATCAGAAATGGTGACAGTAGCCAGCAGTCCACGACGATCAAGCGCTGACACATCATTAGAGATTTCCACAGACACAGATTACCTAAAAATTGCAAAGAAAGGCGGAGGCCATAAAGGTTGGTTGAAAAGGGATTGTACCTTTTATATGAATACTAGCCAATTTGTAATCTACATTTACATCTCTGCATACAACCACTAAGTGGAAGAAACATCAGTATTTAGAAAACAGTCCTAAGAAAGTACGCGCGCTGATTGGTTAGAAATCGTGTTTCTATAACTCGATAGAAACACAGAACTAGCACGAGCTGTTGACGTAATGATGACGCGAGCAAAGAGAATTTACATTTTGATAATCAAAGCTAACAAGTTGCTTTTCTTTTTTTCGTCGCGGTGTTTTCTAAAAGAAATAGAAAACATGTTCTTCGTGTTTCTATTGAGTTATAGAAACACTCGTGAAAGTTTGGGAGAACTCGAAAAAGCTGTGGAAACACTCGCCTGCGGCTCGTGTTCCCACAGCATTTCTCGTTCTCCCAAACTTTCACTCGTGTTTCTATAACTCGATAGAAACACGGTACATGTTTTCTATTTCTTAATTGTAAGTGAAGCATAATTAGTACTTTTGAACTAACTGGAAGCACTATAAGGAAATCAAACAAGTAATTCAAGTGAAATGTAACTGGCAGATGTGGGATCGTTAGTTATTTACCAATCTGGTTGAGGGCAGGACTTGAAGTTGGGCCCACCAGATTGCAAGTCTAGTTGTTTAACTGCTTAGCCATACTGCCTCCCCCAAGAATTCCATTGTGATCTTGGCATAACTGTAATTCTTTTTTACATGTTTGTATTCTTAAAGAGAAATAGCAAAGTTGCACACAGTTTTTGGTAAAGACGCAGTTGTCTGTTTTATAGATCTGTTAACAAAAGAAGATCACAGTCCGACCAATGAACCAGTTACATATGACAGAAAGGATGGACAGTGGTACACTCATGAGGGTGTGGAAATAAAAGACACGCTACAAAGAAAAGGTTTGTAAAATGGTTATCCTTTAGTTAAGGTACTAGTCTCTATGTTCTCTAACAACTGCAAAATATTTTTTCTGCAGAAATGTCAACAGTCTTGGACAGTTCTATTCAAGAGATTGAGAGTGTAGCTGCTGCTGGTCATAATAACAGAGAATATCTTGAAATGGCTAAGAAAGGGGGAGGGCGTGAAGGTAAGAGAGAAGTTGTGAAGTGGTAAAAATGGTAAATATTAAAAGATGTATTTTTTTCAGCATTGTCACAGGCAAACTTGTAAAAACGGAAATCCAAGTCTTCCCAATAGGAATTGAACCTACAGCCAGTTCAACCTTCCAGGTGCTATTTTGGACTCTCTACCACTGAGTTATAATAGCCTCTGGTAGCTGAGTGCGGGCCACCAAACTAGCTTCATTGGACAAACATCTTACATACTGGTAGCATTTCAATGTCAAAGTGAAAGGGTTGTGAAATAAATGAAGATGGCAGATTTTGAACCTGAAGTGGAAGTTTTTATACAGTTTAACATGCCCTCTGTGCTACTGATATTGACTATTTCATTCCCACACGTGATCAATTTACAACTTCTCCCTTGTAATATCAATACACTTCCAAGCAAACTGATCATGAGATTTCATGTTTTAATGAATTTGTTATTTTTTTTTATAATTATTGCTAGGTGATCCAGTCAGCTTAAAGCATAAATTTATCATGTATTTGTAATTAAAAAATATCTAATATTGAATAATATTTATCTGTTTCTGTGTATGATAGCAGGCACATAAAGGATTTAATGACCGTTAAATGTATAAAAATCTTGTTTAGCACTTGATATTTTTGTCCAGCATTAATTTGCTTAGATTTGCTCTTTACTCATTTGTTCATGTAATTTGTACCTAACCTGGCTGTGTATTGTATTACAGCAAAGAACTGTATGTATTCGTATAGGTAATAGCATGACTTGTAGTGGTATTTGGCAATAATACCGTGAGTAATATTTTAAAATTGTCCAAAATACCACGAGCTGCCAAGCGGCGATTGATATTTGGGGAATTTTGAAATATTATGAGCTGGTATTATTGCCAAATACCACGTACAGGTCATGCTATTCTTTGTTTAAAATAGAAGCTGAGAAATTTTCGCTTCGTATCTGACAATGTCGTTGTTGCGTTGACGCCGTTGCTTTCTATCCATGACTTCCAAACATTCATCCATGTCTTAATAGTTTTGACTGTATTTTTATTTACTGCTTTTTCGGCGAGCTTTTTGTATTTCCTCACCGGAAACTTCCGGGAATCTCTGCCATTTTCGGTTGAAAACAAAAGCAAAAAGGTTATGTGTTCAGTGTTGTCATGGTAACCTTGTTATACCATTCAATCTTGCTGTTATACCACTATTACGCAGAAATAGTGACACTATCATCCAATCAAATCTCCTAAATTTCTCGGCTTATGTTATAAATATTGTAACATTCTAGCCTGTTCATTGCAGTAATAATATAGTATTATTTACTGTTACAACCGTTCATTTTCAGATTTACTAACAGTGAAGCCCCATGTTCCTACTCCTGAACCAGTCACATATGACAAGATGGACGGACAGTGGTATGCTCATGAAGGAGTGGATGTAAAGGACACTCAACAGAGGAAAGGTAGGGTCAGTTACTGGTATGCAAAATACATAAACTGTTTAATTCATGGAAGTTTGTTTTCTTGGGAAGGTCATTTCTAACATACCTTCTTCCAACAGAAATGTTCACAAATGTAGAAAGGAAACATCAAGACCTGGACAGTGTTGCTGCTGCTGGTGGAAACAACAGAGAATATCTTGAACTGGCCAAGAAAGGAGGAGGACATAAAGGTAAGATTTTAAATTGCCCCTTGTTTTTTTTTTTTGTTGTTGTTGCTTTTTTTTTAATTTTTTTGTTAAGAAATCCTTTGTTCTTTACCAAGTTGGATTATGGAACTTAGTGAACCACTCTGCAGGATTGCTGTATGTATTTGATACAACAAAGCAGAGTATATAAACTCTGGGTAACCTGAACCTGTTTTTAGTGTTTCTAGAGATATTTTCCTAAACTCTGTGCTCCCTTAACCCTTTCACTCCCAAGGGGTCTCCATTTGACAAGTAAAATCGTCTGGCGTTGGACAGAGTAAAATCTATAAAGTCACTCTTGGGAGTGAAAGGGTTAAGGGAGATAGTTTTTAACCCTTTCACTCCCAAGGGGTCTCCATTTGACGAGTAAAATCGTCTGGCGTTGGACAGAGTAAAATCTATAAAGTCACTCTTGGGAGTAAAAGGGTTAAGGTGTAACTTTCAAATGAGATACAGCCACAAACCCATAAGACTTGAAATGTGTAACTGCCTCGGAACATCTTCAATCACGGCTTGTCCACAGTAAATCCACCAAGTACCATATTTGGAAAGCAAGAGAAACCGAATGAACCAATCAGAGCCAACACTCAAAGACTTTGGCAAGCAGTTTCCAAATATGGTACTTAGGAAATATTAAATGTTGACAAGCTGTGAACACGAGTTGCACATTTCAAGTCTAATAATATACATGCAAAAATTTCAGCATGCTCATTGGCTGAGAGCGCGTCAATTAATCCCAAACAGTGCAGAAAATTGAAATCGAGTGCAAAAAGTTGAAATTAAATTTTTGCATGTATATTATTAACAAGTAATCACATGATTTGTCTCGTGCAATTTGGGATAAATCAGCACTCGTAAATTTTTCAAAGACTACAAATTGCACTCGCCCTACGGGCTCATGCAATTTGGTTAGTCTTTGAAAAATTTACTTGTGCTGATTTATCCCAAATTGTACTCGAAATCATGTGATTACCTATACTTATTGGTTCCTTATATAGCTGAACCTGATTTAAAAATCCTTTATTTTAGTCTGCATACCTTTGATGGGATCCGGATCTGGATTTGTGATCTGAAATAACTCGGATCAGGAACCAGTGAGTCCTTGTCCAGAGTGGATTCATTAGTTGCTTTGGTGGGTCATGAACTGTGTTATCTTGGATCACAAATCCAGAACCAGGTCATATCAAAGGAGTGCACCCTAAATGTCCTACAGTAAGCCATTTACACTATGTGTATATGCCTTGTGGTGTTAATACTGGTAGAAGCTTAGGCAGTACTGCTGATGTTGGCTTGTGCACCCCCTTGATGTAGTTTGTAAAAGCTATATTGTAATAATTACAACTTATTACATTCTTCTTTTTATCATCAGATCTGTTAACAGTAGAGCCTCATGTTCCCACCCCTGAACCAGTCACATACGACAAGACAGACGGACAGTGGTACACCCATGAAGGGGTGGATGTGAAGGACACTCAACAGAGAAAAGGTATTCAAATAACTTCCTTTTTTAGGGTATTGTTTAGAGTTGGACTTTTTAAAGTTTTACCTAAAGTGATTAATTGTAGATAATGCATTAATTTAACAAACACGGTTTGTATTGTTCTTTTCTTCAGAAATGGTGACAGTATCAGACAGTCCACGGCAAACAAGTGGTGACACATCATTGGATATTTCAACAGACACAGACTATCTGAAACTAGCAAAAAAAGGAGGAGGACATAAAGGTTAATGTAGCAGTGTTTGAGAAACAAATGCTTGACAAACTAAAAAGACTCCGGCTAGATAACAATGCAGTGAATTGGAATGTTCAGAACCCAGTCTGACATGTGCAGATTCTTTTGTGCTTTGCAAAAGGTTTTAGGGGAATGGATAATGGGTTATGTCAGGGCTTGAACTACCAATCACAATTTTGAACAAAGCCTTAAATAACACCACTTGACTCTGGTAATGACGTCCTCTGTGGTTGTGGAAATGTTGTCCAGTAAGCATCAACTGTCATGTGTCCTGGGTACAAATGAATACATAGTTATGACTTTATTGCATTGAATTCAACTTACACTTTTAAATTCAGTGGCATAGTTTGAGGAGACCAAGTTGTTTTTTTTTTCCATTCTGGGTTCAATTCAGTAAAACTTTTACAAGTGTAATCTGCAAGATTAGTGTAGTTATTGTATTAGAGTTTCAAAACAATAAGTACACTTGCAAACGTTTTATTGAATTGAATCCAGGTTTAATATACATTGGCTTCTTTAGTCTGAGGCAACACCAATATGAGTAGCTAAACATTTTTGTGTAGAAAATTTTTATGTATACATTTCCTGTTTTAACTAACAAGTCTACTCTATCAACAGATCTGTTAACAGTAGAGGCCCATGTTCCTACACCTGAACCAGTCATGTATGACAAGAAGGATGGACAGTGGTACACCCATGAAGGAGTGGATGTAAGAGAGACTCAACAAAGAAAAGGTGATGATAACGAAAAGAAACCACATATTCTAACTTGTAGTTGTTGTTGTGATGAAGCTATGATCCTATTTAATCACTTTTCATTAGCAGTAGCCCATGATCTAAAAACATGATTGATAACTTAATTAATACTAAACAATTCTCTGAAGTTAGGTTATTCAAGAAACTGGTTTGGGAAAACCATGCAAAAAATGGGAAAACTCACATTGAGAAAACTCATATTCTCATCGGCTAACAAAGTGTGGGTATTTTATGGAATTTCACAAGTGCTTTTTTCTTTTTTTTTTTTGCATTGAAGAAACAGGTTGAAAGTGTCACAAGGCAACAAGTAGTTTAACATATAGTTTAACATATGTTTAACATGTTTAATATATGTGATTCAAGAAAACGTTATTGCCAGACTCGTGAATTGTGGTTACATTTCATTTGAAAACCAGTATCACCTGAATCGAATTAATTCATCAGGCAATGAATCTTTTTATCGTATAGTGTGGTCATTATCTGCACTTGGAATCATTATTTACGTATTCAGATTTGGTATAGTTTTTTCAGGTACAATTCCTGTTTCAAAAATTTTGGTTATTGGCAAATGAAAGCCATTTGTTTCTTGGATAAGGGTGTAAAATGTTTTAAATGACAATTCTTAGAGATTACTTTCATTTTTAGACTTGACCCCACGTCCCCAAGCTGCGCAAGACATGAACAGCGTTTCACCTGCAGGCTGCAATAACCGGGAATATCTTGAACTAGCTAAGAAAGGAGGAGGACATAAAGGTAGGACCTGAGATTCTCTTTAATTCATTAAATTAACTCTGGGTGAGTGGTGCCCTTCTGTAATTTTATACTTTGTGTTCTGTCAATACAGCAAGACACAGTGACTCATGATGACTTTTGAATTCTTGTCTTGAGACTCTGTATGTATGTAATGAGAACCACCTGATTTGTGGTACCCACCAGCCTATCTTGTCATGAAGTAAATTATTAATTGTGGATAATATAGTTAGTCATCTTTGTTGGTGTCTCCTGTCTGTCGTATTTGCAGATCTGTTAGAAATAGTGCCCCACACCCCAAACTCTGAACCAGTTACATATGACAAGACGGATGGACAGTGGTACACTCATGAGGGAGTGGATGTAAAGGAAACACTGCAGAGAAAAGGTTGGTGGTGTAGATATTTCTTGCAAGCTTAGGTGTTCAAAACCAAACACACTCAAAATATTCATAAAAATGTGGCTATGCAAGCTATATAATTTAGTGGATTGTGTACAAAATCAGGAGTTCAATATGTAATACTCCCTCCTCCCCATATTTTTGAGCTCAAATTGTCAAAATTTTTCTTTTGCTGAGTCACCTCTTTTATTTTCATTTTAATGACTCCATCAGTCATAGCTGTGCTTTCTTTACCATCTCAGCTACATTTTCTCACTCATATTGTCATTCTATTTCCCAAATAGACCATTGCCAGTTATCTCACATATCTCACTTTGGAGTAGACACTCTGCTTCACATTGTAAAGTGAAGAAATGGTAAACATGCAGCATGCAACCATTGCGTTATAGACATACAGGTGGTTGCTAAGCACAAAGAAGCGTAAGTTGTTTAAGGCATGGCCGAAAGCATCTCTAGCTTAAGTGCTTAGCAAACCACCCAAGTGCTTCCATAACTCCATAGTTGTACAACTGCTGGCTGCATTTACCACTTCTTTTATAACATAAGGCTTCACAACTTCACAATCTGATGTCAACATGCAACCCATTGGCAAAAGGATTGCACGTATTAGCCAATCATATTGCGTGCTTTTCCAAATGTATGTTATAATGATAATTCTGCATTGTGTACCACACAGTTGATTTAACTTAACACCTCATGCACACCATTGTGAAGTTCACATTCTGCATCAATCACCCAACTGTAGAGTAAACATTCTTTCTCACTTACTCCATTATAGAATTCACATTCTGCCAACCTCCTTGAAACTTAACATATAATAAAGGTGGAGTTGCTTTTGCTTTTTACAGATATATCCATGACTGTTGAAAGTGCAAGAAAGAGCAGTGAGGACATGCCTGCTGCTGGAGAAAGCCATGGGCAGTACCTTGAGATGGCAAAGAAAGGGGGTTATAAAGGTGCTTTATCATGTTCAAAATATTAACAGTGATAGCTTTTAAATGCAGCTTTGGATAGCTCGTTTATCAAATGTCCTAGCCTGCATTTCTTAAAAGATCCAAACTTTTGGTTTTACCCCAGATGCACTGTAGTTTGGGGATTAAAACATTTTGGCTTCATAAACTTTGTTGTGTCAAAAGAGCAACTTTGTAGATTGATGACTTTGTTCTTTTGCCTTTGGCTTTTCGGTCCAAAAAGGTTGTTGGATTTTCTAAAATTTTGGGCAGCAAAAGTTTGTACTCCTTTTTTACTTCCAAATCTTTGAAATGTTGCAGGACTTCTGTAAGTAGTTACAGAACATCCAAGGATGCCATTGATAATTATATGTAATTTGTTATATGTAAGCATGCATCTCAGAATCCAAAACCAAACCCCCCAGATCAGACCCTCATGTGTTTGTTACCAGGAAGTTAAGCTTCTTTTGGAATTGTTTATATCACTTAGATATATTGACAAAGGAAGACCACAGCCCTACCCCTGAACCAGTTACGTATGACAAGAAGGACGGACAGTGGTACACTCATGATGGAGTGGATGTGAAGGACACGCAGCAGAGAAAAGGTATGGCAACAGTTGGGTTGACTCAAGCTTTATAGGGTATGAGTTGTATAGAAGAAAGTGGGAATATTGATCTAATGAAGTTTGAATTTATTTTTCAGAAATGGTAACAGTGTCGGACAGACCACGGCAATCAAGTCCAGACACTTCTTTAGATGTTTCAATAGACACAGATTACCTTAAAATTGCAAAGAAAGGAGGAGGACATAAAGGTTAGTTGCAATGTTCTTTTTAGATTTAGATGAGAAAAGTGTAAGTACTGACAAATTTTTCATGATTGTGAGCAGCTTTGTTTCAGCCTGTGTGCATGCATTTTGATCTTGCTTGCACTGTAAGGGTGCGAGTATAGATATTAATTTTTATTGAAGTGGCACTTTCAGTGAGAATATCTTTTGTGACACATAGTTCATATTGCAGTGATATTAATGCAAATGTGCTGCTCGATACTGTGTGCACAAAATTTATTTTCTTATATATTAAAATAAATGCTTCAGTAACAAAAACACCTTTCTTGCTGCAGATTTGTTAATGATAGAACCTCACACGCCTTCCCCTGAAGCAAAGAAATATGACAAGAAGGATGGACAGTGGTACACGCATGAAGGAGTGGATGTAAAGGACACTCAACTAAGAAAAGGTGGGTTTCTTGTGTTTCAGTTGGCTTTTGTCTAGGTTAATATTATACATGTCATCCTTGTTAACCTCCTATGAAGATATAATATATTCCCATATATATATATATGTCACAAAGGGAATTTGTTTGGCTTTTAACATGGGATAAAGGGAAAAAGAATTTACAGATTGACGTAGTTCATGCTAATGATTCTTGGTTTACCTTTAGAAATGGTAACAGTTCCAGAACGACCACGCAAATCAGCAGCAAACACATCACTGGATGTTGAAACTGAAACAGATTACATTAAGATTGCAAAGAAAGGTGGAGGACATAAAGGTTTGTTCTAAGAGTTTTGTTATTTATTTCAAATTGTTTACAAAAAATGTGAGTGGTGATTACTGAAGAATTTAAGCTTTTGTTATTCCATATTTGTCTATACTACCAGTTTTCCATGTGATATTTGTAATATTACTTGTTTGTGTCAGATCTATTAATGATTGAACCACACACCCCAACACATGAACCAATAAAGTATGACAAGAAGGATGGACAGTGGTATGGTCATGAAGGAGTGGATGTGAAGGAAACACAGCAGAAAAAAGGTAATAATTCTTGATCCTTGAAAGGTGTTATGCTGTGATGATCTTTAAACTCGTGTAGCCAATGGGCTGATGCTTCAAAGCTTTTGTCATCATCCCACTCGACAGTGCTATAAAAGGTTTTGCCTTGCCAAAGTCAAATCGTAGTATAAAATATTTATAATTAAAATGGGACCTGAGGAACAAGTCAAACTGGTCAAATGAGGCATGTTTAATCCAGGGTCAACTGTAATAGGTTAATGGACAAGCACAAAGTATTAGTATAATCAAACAAGTTGGTTGAATTAGTTAAAGTCAGATATAACATTAGAAGATGATAAATAGGCTAGTGTTTTAAGCATTTGTCCCCCATTAGACCAGAAGGACTAACTCCCCCAATGTCTTATGCTCATTATGTCAGCTTCGTTATTATCTCAGAGTGTTGTAACATGTATTACTGTGTTGTGTCTTTTAGAAATGCCTACAATTCCCTCCAGTCCACGTCATCCAAAGGCAGATAGTTCAATGGATATTGACACCAACACAGACTACTTAGCAATGGCCAGAAAGGGAGGAGGGCATAAAGGTGAACTGGAATCATTTAGACATAAAGCAAACACTTGACTGTGTTTGTCGTGCCAAAGTTTATTTATTTGTGTTTATTCATTCATTTGCAGATTTGCTAACAGTTCAGCCACACACTCCTTCTGCAACCCCAGTGAAATATGAAAAGAAAGGTGGAGAGTGGTACAACCAGGATGATATGGAAACTCTGTATTCTCCTCGAGGTTAGATTTCTACATCCTGTACTTAGTGAAGAACACTCACAGTTAATTCTGAAAAACAAACAAAGGATGCCATGTAGCACTTTTAATCCTTGAATTTCCATTTTACCTCTACCTGCTGCAACTCCATTGGCATTGCTATAGGCATTGTTTGTGAAAGGTTTATTTTCTAGCATGTTTCAGGCAAACCCGGAGAAAGCAAATCTGAGTTCTCCCAATAGGAGTTAAACCTATACGACCGTCTGATAACTAGTCCAGATGCTCTACCTCTGAGCTGTAGGAGATGCATTGAAGCAAGGCCACGTACTACACTAGGTTCACAGGACAAATTTCCTTTTCTAATGCTAGGATTTGAATGTCAAAGTGGTGAAAGGGTTGTTAAATAATGAAGATGGTGAATTTTGAGCCTGGAAAATTTGTGAAAGATGTATTTTTCTTCATGTACTGTCACAAAAACTTGAAAAATGAATGTCTCGGTTCTCACAATTGGAGTTGAACCTGTGACCTTCAGATTTCTGGTTCAGCTGCTTTACAACTGAGCTATAGGAGACTTGTTGGAGTAAGGCCCTTGAACTTGGCATTGCTTGTGTTGGGTATCTTTGGTGTGTTTGTCAAACGGTGATGCTTAAACCTTGCAAGAGCTGCCTGTACAGAGCAACAAACTGAACCCATTTGTCACCTTGAGTATTGGGCTTGAGCTTGTCCACGGTCCAACGTGATGCAAGGCAGATTCTCTGACCACCGCACAATTCTTTGCTCTAATCCAATGAGATGTTTTTGCACTTCAGACACAAGTACTCCTCGGAAACCAAGGCGCACCCATAGTGACAGTGAAATGAAAGGTGAAACAGAATATCTGAGAAAAGCAAGAAAAGGAGGAGGATGTAAAGGTAATTCTTGTTTGACAGTCAGAATATGAATTTCTTTAATCTTTTAGCTTTTTTGAAGTCAAGCCCAAAGTTACCTAGAAAATGAAATTTATTGATTAAAAAAAGAATAAACCCTGAGTTTCTCATTGAAATATAAGATAGAAGAAAAAAAAATATTGTATGGAATGGAGCATTCTATCATAAAGTATCACTAATGTGGTTTGTATTGTCTGCCTAAACCATAAATAATACAGAATCAATCATCCAAAGTAAACAATATCAATTATTCTCAGTTGAGTTTAGATTGGTTTTACTTTATTCACTCTGACGAAAGGCTAACACTCAAAATGTCAGCACCTCCCTTTTGACCTTACAGTGGTATAAATTGCTTTATCAACTTGCTTGATTATCTCAATTTCTTGGGTTTTAAATTCCCTACCGACACAGCACTAGTTTCTGTAGAAACTACCCCCACAATGCATTTAGATTTGTTGGTAGTCAACTTTACTGTTTGAGATTAGGGTTTGATCTTAAAATCAGTGAGATGCAACTGGCAGTTATGCCATGCAAATGTGTCAGACATGACCTTTTCACTGCCAGGCTAGTGAACAGTTTCCCCTTCGAATATCTATTCAGTGACTCGTAAACAGAATATGAAATCACAAAAGACAATAATTTAGTCAGGAAAGTTGTATTTGCTTAATACCAAATTCTCCAAAGAAAGTCATGAAAAGGTCCATACAGTACCGCTTAAAAGTATTGACCCATTTTATGCATGCTCCCAAAGCAGGGGCATAGCTAGGATCTTTCAAGGAGGGGGGGGGGGGGGGGGGTGGGTCACACTGTGTCACACCCAGGGTACTTAACAGATTGTTATGTCGACATTCAAGCGGTGTTTTACTAAATGTGAATTTTCAGTGAGCGTGGGGGGTGGGGGAGGGAGGGACAACCTTACAAAATAGCTGCATAGATGAATTAAGTTCCACGTAACATAAATTACTCTAATTTAGTCTCACAAAGGGAGGGGGGGTCACAGGCACCCCAGAACCCCCCTAGCTACGTCCCTGCAAAGAGCTGTCGGAGTATTCCAGATGTGGCATTTGCCTGGGTGGCCTAAACACTAGAGGTGCTTTTCAGAACAAACTTAGCCTTTTATGCAGTGGCAGATGGATACACTAGAGGGTTAGTAGCAGTGTAGCACTCTGAAGAATCATTACTTACGTCTTAAAAGAGAAAGGCTTGACCTTTGTGTACTTTGCACAGACTGAAGCTAACAAGCTTAGTTTTTTTCAGACTTGCTAACAATGGAGCCTCACACACCCTCTCCAGAACCCAAAAGATATGAGAAAAAAGGAGGAGATTGGTTCTCCCAGACAGACGGCAGTCCTAGCAAGACTCCATCCAGTAAGAGCTCTTGTTTTGGTTGTTCCTTTAATCATAAATAGGTGTGAATTAGTCAAACAGTATCTAATGCTTGATGTGTCACTCTGTGCCAGTGTTAAAAAAATACTCTCATTGCTTAAATTTCGTAGGTGCTCTTCAGCCTTAGTGCAGCTATTGCATGCTTAAGTTGTCTAGTGAAATAGCGTACCGTAAAAGTTCCGACCCACATTACTTTCAATAAAGTTTTAAATTTAGAAACTCCTATGAAAATAAGTAGAAATAAAGTATTCTTATTAATCGTGGCCAACACATTGTGAGACCAGTTTTAATACTGCCATCCCTTGCAAAAACAGTCTGACCTGAAAGAAGACCTGGGTTTATCCCTTGATTTATTGCTTGTTATATGTATACACATTTATTTTACAGGTGTGTCAAGTACAACTAGTATGCGTCAAACAACTGGTAGCCCAGAATCGGTTTATGAAAGGTTGGCCAGAAAAGAGGGAGCTCAAAGAGGTATACTTTTACTTGTGGCAAGCAGTAATTATTGTTCAAGAATACTGGAACCCTAAATGCCATGTTAAATGTTACATAGGGAATCCTTTCTTTATGTTTACATTACCATATCACAAGGTTTAGGGATAGATAACATTATAGGGATTTGAAGGGTGGAAGGAAAAAACTTAAAACTTCACTATTAACTCACAAGCTTCATCAAAATGGAACTCCCCATCTAACATGTAGGCACCCATTGTGTGCACAAGTTGCATTGCCAAACATTGACAGTGGAAGAAAAAGCCGTATCTTGCTTATTCATCATTTTGATGAAATGCATTTCATAACATATTCTTTTGCTGTAAAGAATTTAAATTTTTTTTTTGGCAGATGCACCCAGTCCTTCAAGTCCTCGCCAGCAAGTGCAGGTCAATACAGAAACAGAATATCTTAAAACGGCAAGGAAAGGAGGAAGCCGTAAAGGTAACACCCAGTAAAAACATTGATGTTGATGTAATCAAATAGTTATCTTAACAATGCAAAATATTTAGTTAAAGCAAGGAACATTAACACCCAGAGAACAGTAGAAAAGCATTTAGTTGCTCTCAGTAAATTTAGTACTAGTCAGTATAGTGATACGGGCAACACGGACACACACATAATCACTGAGTTACAATTATGGAACAGCTAACCAGATAAAGGATACCAAAGTTAAAAGCATAACATGGCAATAACTTCACATTCTCTGTTTAAAGCCACTCTTAGGCAGAACCCGCACCTTTGTCTGCAACTGACTATTGTTTAAACAATGGCCCAGTACCATTAGTATAGGTAATCACATGATTTTGAGTGCAATTTGGGATAAATCGGCACGAGTAAATTTTTCAAAGGCTAACCAAATTGCTGAGCCCATAGGGCGAGTGCAATTTGTAGTCTTCGAAAAATTTACTGAAATTTTTGCATGTATATTATTAACATGAATACAATCATGCATAACCAATGGTAACCTTGCAGGTTCAAGTTCAATTTTTGATTTGTGATTTATCTGTGATCCATTTGCACCAGTGAGCTTTTTGAATAACTCATGATTGTAAATAAATTGCAAGTTGAACTTGAAACTGTATAATTCCAGGTTAATAATTATACACAGAAAAAGCAAGTTTTGATTTGTAATTTGCACTGGTGTTAAACCTGAACTGCACAGAGTATTTTTTTTCATGGATATTATTATTAATTTATTAGTTTGTTTGTTGCTGGTATTTATAGCAATTCATTTTTATATGTAGATCTCTTATCCATGGAGCCTCACAAGCCTAGTCCCAGGCCCAAGAAGCAAAAAGGAACATCAGGAGACTGGAACTACAATGACAGCAGCACTGGGAAGGAAAATGTACAAAGAAAAGGTCAGAGGATGATATAGAAATCCATAATTAACTGTTACATTCACAAAGTAATATACCCATCTCAAAACACATTGTTTCATCACAAGGGTAGGCAAATCACACTGGTTTTGTGTTCCTTTACTATTTGAACATTTATAACACAACACAAATTTTAACATAATGTACATCTCATCGTTCTTCCTGGATCACGGCAATCCACAAGAAAAACAAGTGGTGTGTGTCCACACTTTTCAGTCATTAAATTTTTTCATGAGCACATTGCATGAACAGAAACCTGACATCCCATGGCATGTAGGTATTTTCCCACATGGACGTCTTAGCTGAAATAGACTTCGGCAATTATAAAGCTTGTTGAGGAGTAACCTCAAAAGATTTGATCAAATCGCAATATTTCTTTTGCTTTCTTCTAGATTCTCTTGGCACTGGTAGTCCCCACAATACCAGTAGTTCATCATCACCTACACAAAATGATACAGAATACATTAGAATGGCCAGGAAAGGTGGTGGACACAAAGGTAATGCATTGATTAACTCTTGTGCGTAGTAATTCTCCTTACTTAGTGTCATGTGCACATTCACGGTAAAAGTTCTATTAAGCTGGTCCACACCCTCAGAACCTTTACAAGTGTCTACTTTTTAGAGGGTCTCTCCAAAAGTTGTGTAATATTTGTTGACAATTTATGTTTGACGGTTTCTCAATAGTGTTTTGAGAATTAAGGTAAACTTTGATTGTGAAAAATAATCATACAGATATTGGTGAAAACAACAGTTTTTTTTTGACAGCTCAACATAATATTATGGAGTCACCACTATTCAGTCAAATCTTTCATGGACGTAATATAATATTGTGTGGTAAATTCAGTCTGGCATCCATTTAATGTAGGTTTTTAACTATAGTCATTACCAAAATAGTGTCTGCGTCTGCGGAATCCAGGTGTCTGCTGAACCCTAAAACTACCAAATGGACCATATGGTCCGTCAACATGAATACAATTGATATTAGTTGCTAATATCGGGACTTGACGTAGTTTCGGCTTAATATAGGGTGCCTGTTATTTGGGCGTCCACTTAGTAGAGGTTTCACTGTATAATATTATCCTGAGTCAGGCTTGATAAATTTATGAGGTCTATAATACAGGGATACCATTGTTTTGGAGTGCTTTCGTTAGCATAGTCTAAACAACAAAACAATAGCTTCTCTCTAACTGGGTGTTGCTGGAAAAATGGCAAAACGAATAGCAGATCTGTAATGTAGAGGGTTTTTTTCCCTTAACCCTTAAACGCTTTGCAAACGCATGTAATTACCTGTGGTGGTTTTGCACAGAGCCTATAAAGTATTCCTATCAATGGCAGAGGTAGCTGTAGTGGATACTTACTGATCTGGGTAGTGTATACTTTCATTTGTGGTTGTCATTGATAATACTGCTGTTATTTTCAACAGACTTGTTAGCAATGACACCACACAAGCCCAGTCCTCAACCCAAGGAAGTCAAAAGGAATAGAAGTAAGTATGAAAGCTGGCATATTGCTTGCTGAAGGTCTTCTAGAAAGGGTATCTTATAATTTGCAAAACTAATACTTCCATTTTAATGCTACTCATGTAACAAACTGGTGTTGCGTACCCAGTACTTGATGAAAATAGCATGCTTTGCCAATAGTGAACTTGCAGCATGACAGGCTAATAATCCTTTACATTACTGAACCACTGTGGTTCTATGTCCTTAGCCTAAAATATTGTAAGAAGCAAGAATATCATAAGCTCAAGTAGCCCTGATTTTCTGTTTAAATCAAGTATTTTGTCGTTGTAATTAAAGGAAACGGAGTACAACAATTATTCTTACATGTCAGTTTTCGTGTTTCTTTTTGTTCCTGTCATCAGCTCCACCATCAGTTATAAGTCCCCCATTTAGCAGTAAGGAACCAATCAACTATCAGAAAGGTTCCATGAGAAGCGGTGGGCAGCCAGGTAAAAGCACTTTCCTGAACATAATAGTCAAATTAAATCACATTTATTAGAAACACGTTTACCTTACGAGTAATAAAAGTTACACTAACCCGCAAATAACATTTGCTAGTCTAGGCGGATAGTGTAGTAGATTAGTAAAGCAACTCAAAGAAAAACTTAGTATTTACAGGAGTGATATAATTTTAAGATATACCAGTCATTAATGTATAATACTAAATAGGTTAAATAAAAAAAAACAATGACTGTAAATTGAAATTAAAATTAGTTCATGCTAGATAATTATGTTTGACGTTTTTGACGAGAGTGTTGACATCAACATAAAATTATATCATCTTGATCAAGAAGTGTTAGTAATATTGTCTGACGGCATTTCTTAATGGATGTTTAAGTTTTTGCATGGAAAGATTCTGGTAATTGACCTTAGATTTTACAACCTTTTCTAGAAAATGAGTGGCTCTCTTGTGTCAGCTTCGAACATTTAATATAAAATTTATCCGTGGATGCAGACCTGCTTCTATACGAGTGCACAGAGTCTACCAATCAAAAAAATTTAATAGGTTCATGGGAGCACTTTGGTTATTGATATCATACATAAGAGTAGCTATAGATTTGAAATAAAGCATGTCAACTGAGAGAATATTAGAACGTAAGTATAAAGGAATGACATGCTCTCCGCTATCGCGGAAATAAATAAAACGTAATGCTCTATTTTGAAGGATTAAGATTTTCTCCAAATTAGATTTTGAAGTTTGGCTCCATATCAAAAGACCAAATCCCCTAAGAATGGGTTTGTCAAATGAGCTGATATATCAATAGCACCTATGTTCCATTGAACCACAGTGATGGCGGGTTATATCACTCGATGCTTATATACACCTTGTAATTAAGCAACACCATTCATCACGGGTATAAAAGGATCTTTACAGCCTTGCCTAGTCACTTCTGACGAAGACACTAGACAGGAGTGTAGAAACGTCGGTTTGGCGAATTATAACTTTTTAAGTTTCATTCATTATTTCAAACCAGTGTAGCATCAAACTGTGTCTGACAGAGAATCTGGCATTTGAAGCATAAGTCCTCTGTCAGAGTGAAGTACAAAGGGCCAACGCTCAAAGCATTAGCTTCCTGTTATCTTAGAGTTGCTTTAGAAATTAATCGCCACTTCATGTTCTTTCTTTATTTTTGTGTAGAGCAGTAGGTATTTAGATAAGTTTTACTTGCGATAAGTATTTGTTTCATATTTTGTGGTGGTCTTCATAAACTCTGTTCTGTTTGTAGGTAAAGTTGTCCGTTTGTCATTGTATCTGTCCCCCATACTACAGAATTTTAGTAGGACTTAAAGTGACTGACTCAGTTAATTCCCAACAGATCTTCTGAGCATGACACCACACAAACCTAGCGCCCAAGCCAATGGCAAGGAAACACCACAGAGGAAAGGTAAATGCTTTTGTCAAGTGTAGATATTATGCTCCTTTCAGCCAGTTTGCCAACACCTTCAATCAGTTTCAAAGACTGCAAATAGTTTAAGGTTGCAGATTGATTAATTTTGCGTCATCATTTGACATCATCAAAATAAAAGTTTGCTAGCTACTTACAGGACATGATATAAAGGTTTTCTTAAACCTTGTCCAATGATAATCACTTCTTACTGTTTGCAGAACTCTCTCCTGATCAAAATGGTTAGTTCATACACCCAGACTTCAAATATCTAAGCTGTTTTCTCTGAGAGAGGATGAAGTACTTAATTTACTTTATCATGTATTTATGTTGTTCTCTTAAGAGCTAGCTAGATGTTAGCATTTTGATGGTTGATATAGTTTTAGGGTACCCCTTTATATTCGTTTTGTATTTTAGTGTCATTTTTACCTAGTATGCGATATGACAGAAGTGATGGAATCTCTCCTTTTTAGAACGTGGCGCTGTTGATACTTCCCAGACGAGTGTAACCAGAGCATCTCCACAGACGTCACTCTCCGAGTATTTGAATATAGCCAGGAAAGGAGGGCATCACAAAGGTATGATTTTTATGATGATTTCTTGGACCTTGAAGGGCTTTTTTCGGGATATTGTTATGCCTTTGGCTCACCTAAATATTTGTCAACGTATTGTCATTATTGTAATGCATACCTAACAGTGCAAAATACTGCCTGCATTATTAATTTAGTGTTTTAAAGTATCTTTTTTACTTCCATTTGAATTATGCAAGTAAGTAAAACAGTAGACATCTCTAAACCCATTGTTCATCAAGTACCCTAAGAACCAGCTCAAGCTGTCCACGTTAGATGTATGCCTTATAAAGGGAAAGTGTATAAACTTGATATTGTGTAAAGCGGCAACTTCTGAACTAATATGAGATGTATATTTACAATAACATGTATGATTATTATTATGATATCATGACATACCATTAATATTATTATAACTGTGCTTATCAGTAATACTGTAAAATGTTAAATCAAGTCAAAGTAAAGGGGAAGCGCAATTACTGTTTACATTTATTATGCAGTTCCTAGATACCAATAATATTTCTTACTACTAGAAATTGGCTAGGTCAGTGATTTACAGAAAGTTTAGTTTAAAAAGTAACGTAGGAATTTTCCACCTTAAAAGTGTGACCAGCCAAATTACTGGGATGTCTACGTAACGAGAGTTGACTGAAATCTAAGGCCATTTCTTTCTCAACAGATTTGTTAACAGTGCCAGATAACAACAATGGCCCATTTAGTAAAAGTAAGTATGAGACTGTAAGAAGGAAAAAATTCTCTGAAGATTTGTAATAGGGCTAGATATGAGGAAGAATTTATAATATTTAATGGGTCTGTGAGAATGGAATTTAAGTCACAAGCGATAGGCAGGTAGACGAGTAAAGAGTAGAAAAAGTGATATTGATGGAAGGTGGCGAGAAAGGTGCGCAAAGTGATGCAGGAAATCGAGATGGAAGTGGTAGAATGCAGCCTTAAGACTGCAGAAAATGGCAATACGTATTGTTGTAAATAACATTTTCCGTTGGTATAAAAGAATATGTCTACATCCCATACAAATGTTTAGGTGTTGATATTAATATTGCTAATTATATCATTAAATCTGCATGACCGCGGAATGAAATCTCAAGTCAGGTACCAGTAATTTGTGATTAGTGGTAGTTGTTAGTGTTAGTAGTTGGTGTAAGAGTTAGTACAGTAATTTATAATAAATTATTAATTATTATTAATTATATATATTACTTATAATTATTAAATTATGATTATTAACGTCATTATTAGTATTTATCTAAGCAGTATTTAATGTAAACTTCATATAGCAACAAAAATGTTTAAAAAAACCTTTAAAGCTATGTGATGTTTCACAAGAAAGAAATAAAAAGAAAAAGTGATTGAATCGAATGGGATAGGAGTTGAGATACGCACCAGCTATTCAAATCTCTTGTAGTGCATTCCTGTCTACTTATTATTTTGTTCAATTGTGTAACACCATTATGATTCCCATAATTATGGTACTTTTTTTAATTCGTAAGTACTCTATACTGAATAACATTATCCTTAAGGCGTGAATCAGATATTTCTACTTTCCTGTATGACAATGTATGCTATTAACAAGACTCAGTAAAGTGGAAATTAGAAGTATGTTTATTTGTTTATTTTTGCACAGTTCAAGAAACACCGAAGAGCACTAGAAGGTAAGTATTGGTTCAACTTCTTCCTTCTTCCTTCTTCCTTGCCTTCAGCAGCATTTCTAGGGATTGCTGTATCATTTCAGGCAAAGTATTTTCATGATCAAATTGTCACATATGATAGTTTCGCTTTTTGCTACTCAACAATGTATTGAGGTTGTATAGGTAAGCTACTCTACATGTCATCTGTGCAACATGTACATATGAAAATTGAACCGATCAAACATCAAATTCTCCAGTGTATAACATAGAAAAGAGCCTATAGGACCCAGTAGAGAGACCTACTACTGTAATCAGTTTTCCGCTAACAAATTATTGCTGTACCTAACAGCAGGACACCAGGGCCTCAGTTGTCTTGGAGTGTCCAAGTTGATGGAACACCAAGACCCAAGAGCGCAGGAGACCACAGACAGTCCCACCCAATCTGGTTGGGGGGCGCTGGTCCAGAGCGCGTCCACAGTCCAGGAAAAAGATTTATTAACCAGAGTTACGGATCGGCTCCATATGCCAGTCATGATGGATCTCCAGGGTAAGTAGACACTGCTGTCTAATTAGTTTTACAAGCAACTACCGGTAATTAGGGAGCTTAAGCACGCGCGTTTTTGAGACGCGCACGGCAACGGGAAGAGACCACTACGCGTGTCAGGACAGTGGTGTCTCTCAGATTTTTATAGTGATCATCTCTAATGGAGAAAAGATACTAATCAATGTAAATGTGGTTGTGTGAAGACAAGTTAAAAGAGAAAACAGCTCACTTCCGGTTGACGTCCGCGTCTCAAAAACGCGCGTGCTTAAGCTCCCTATTACCTTTTTGAGGGGAGCAGGTATGTGGTCTGGGTAATACGTTTTGTACCAAGTATTAAAGTGTTTCCACCATTTTTTTTTCTTGTGGTTGTGTGTATTATACTTCCATCTTTCTGTTCAGAGTGTCAGTTTATAGGAACTGTTTTTCTGATATAGGAGTTGACCTTTTTATTGGCAGATTGACTTGTTTTAACGTGACAAACTCAGTTTTATTATCACTATTTTGTTTACTTTTTTGGTGTTCTTTACTTGATTTTTAAGAAATAACTATGCAAATGGACCACAGACATGTATGGTCAGAGAAAATTCCTTAATTTGAATAGGATTTTAAATTTATAATTCGTTCTTGTTGTGCATTTCAGGGCAGCAAAGAATCCTGATAAGATTTGACTCTGTCTCATGGTCAGGAACAGAATTAAACAGTAAATATATTCGTAACAAGCTTGTTCCCTAGAATAAAATGATCAGTTCACTTCAAGGTCAAATGTTAATTTAAAGGACTCACATTTCCCACGTCATAAAGAAATAGACTTGACAAAAACTCTGCATTAAATTGCAGCAGTTTATTTGCTTTTAACCCTTTCAGTTACAAGTTTCAAGTAGTAACTCTCCTTTCTGAGTGTCATGCACTTTGCAATGAGCCAGTTGGGAGAGTTTGGTTATGGATCAGTCCAACTCTTCTCATTTGTTTGCTTACCAGTGCACCGACATGTGACGAAATTGCACATTAATCATGTTTAGGAGTGAGGTGGTTAACTCTCAGCTAGCATATTTACAAAAGAGAATTTTTTAGTTGCTAGATACAGTAAAATTTAAGTAGATTTTTAACAGCCAGTTGTAGTTTAAGAGTCTTAAATTATCTCCAAGCACAAGAACAAAGACATGCATTTCTGTATTCCTTTGAGGTACTGTATTCTCAAATGTTTTTCAATAATGACAAAATATGTTTCTGGCTAATTTAAAGTATTTAATACAGTAACAGTAGCATTACTTTGTACCAGTTGGAATGCGTTTGATAGATGTACTTGGTTGGTTGTTTGGGTTCTAATTAATTACTCCATTTTTACCACGTTGCTTGAACCGCTACACATACTGGGTGTAATCTCAATGGAAAATAAGAAACCTAAGCGAAAGAGGTATTGTCAAAAGAGCTTGTAAATTCCTAGGTATTTGTTAAAAGCAAACTAGAGGGTGTCTGAACAGAGGAAGACTTGGAAACATCATTGGTTTAACTATTATTGGGTGCAAGAAACACAAGTAGTTTGTTTGTCCAAAAACTTGTGTGTTAATGGCTGAGTAATTGTTGGGCCATTATCATAAGATTTAACTAATTGATAAACTAATTGATTAACCACACCAACAACTCCCAACCTGACTTGTAGTTATGTGTGGCAACACAGAAAAACAAGCTTTGGCAACTGGTGTTTTTTTTATTTATCTTTACGTGATTTTCATGGGCGGTAATATTATAGTATTCTATTAATATTGCTCGCTTAAAATTATAGATCCACGATTGCTCTCTGTGTTACTGTCCTTTTGAAAAAAATTCTTAAGGGAGATTAAAACTGTAGATACATGTACTCTTGCTAATTATAAAAAGCTTGGAATTCATCCTTCAGTAATACTGGGAAATTGTGTTATGATGATAACGACTATTTAATGAAGTGATGACTGAGACCCTTTCAGGAAGGTCACCATCCTCCTTATCTTCCCTCCAAATTTCAACTCTTTGCATGTTTCGAATTCAAACGTTCAACTTATTATTGTCAGGATATCACCAATATAAACATAACTAAAATAATTTGGGGACTGTGTTTGTTTTAGTTAAGAATAATTATAAGAATAATAATAATGCTGGGCTGGTTTGTTCGAAGCAGGGTTTAAGGTAACGCAGGGTTAGTGCAAAATTTAAATCCAGATATGAGAGCTTAAAAAACGCATTCAGTATAATTCTTTTTGAATACAATTTGTTGATTGTATGCTCTGAATAAAATAGAGAAAGTTAGCGGAGAAAACGCTTTTTAAAAAGAGGAAAAGAAACCCATGTTAAAATTTAACCCTGGGTTAGCGCTAATCGGCCTTCGAACAACCGGCCCCAAAATGTTAAGTTTTCCGACGCAAAATGTTAAGTTTTTGTTGTTGATTTGAAGCTGCAAGTCAAGGTAGGCGTTCGATGGTTATGGTTGTAACATTGAATTTATGGTGCTGGTAATTTAAGTTTTTCTGTCTTTAGGATTGTTCAGTTAATGTAGAAGAAGCTTAAACTTAAATGTTACGTAGGTATCCCATAGAGCATGCTTACAGATTGCAGAGACCATTGTAGAGAAAGTTGTATTTGGGTAATGTAGAAATGAGAAAATGTAGTGCTGAGCACTAGAAATTAATGTATGTAGAATGGATTTTATAACACATTTCAAGTGCAAATATGAAATAAATTGTAACTTCACATGATTCACATAAGTTCTTTTGTTAATTGCTCACAAATTGTATGTGATGTAAAGACATGTACCTGTTCATCAAGTCTTTTACGGTTACTCAGCTCATTCACGGGAATGTTACTCGGGTACATGCCCCAAAGTAACACAAACCATTGTTTGTGTAAATCGTCTAATAATATACATGAAAAAATTACTCGATTCTGATTGGCTGAGAGCAGTGCAGTTCAAGTGTAACACCAGTGCAAAAAGTGTAACACCAGTGCAAATTACACATCGATATTCTGGATTATGATATTTTTTATTTGTATAGGTAATCACATGATTTCGAGTGCAATTTGGGATAAATCAGCACGAGTAAATTTTTCAAAGGCTAACCAAATTGCACGAGCCCGTAGGGCGAGTGCAATTTGTAGTCTTTGAAAACTTTCTGCACTCAATTTCAACTTTTTGCACTCAATTTCAATTTTCTGCACTGTTTGGGATTAATTGACGTGCTCTCAGCCAATGAGCATACTGAACTTTTTGCATGTATATTATTATTAAACGAACCGCTTTGAGTTCGTAGCGTTATCAGCTGATCTTCATCAGCCAATCAGTAAATAAAGTGTCATATCCGCGTCAAATGCTCAGTTCCTGTCCGCAATGGGATCTTCCGACACTTCCTCCACACGAATTGTTTATATTATTAATAAGTAATCATACGGTTTTTTCTCGTTTAATTT
>OX453273.1:9299245-9329245 GCA_949710005.1 Ricordea florida | reverse complement strand
TAGCAACCGGCGTAGCACAGAAAGATGAACCAACACGTGTCGCGACTCTACTTACCGTAATCGGCGAAGAGGCTGTCGATGTTTACAACACGCTCACGTGGGATGAAGAAGGCGACGAGCTCAAAATTGAAAAAGTCTTGGAGAAGTTCGAGCTGTTTTGCAACCCGAGGAAGAACACTATCTATGAACGCTATGTTTTTTTCTCGAGAAATCAAGACAATGGTAAGTCCATCGACCACTACGTGACTGTATTGAAGAACTTAGCGGACACTTGTGTATGGCGGTCCATTTCCGCCAAAATTCGATCTTTGTATTTTATACTCGACTTGCTGTATTTTATGCTACCTTACACAATGTGACATCCAACTGTGTCTATTGTACATTGTACTTTTTGTTTTTCAAATTCAATATCACCTATTTGTGTTGCCAAATTGACGATTTTCTTCTGTTTTTTATGAAAATGTAAACAATGCAAGTTTCGACTTTCGATGTTTTGTATTCAACATCCAAGTTCATGTATTCGGCTTCGTTCGACATCCTTCCGCAATCCATTGAGAGAGGACATCGCAGGCGCAGCTAACCTCCACCCCCATCCCCACGGTAACTGTGGCAAAAAGCCCTCCAGTAGAGTGGAGTGGAGAGAATGATCCTACCCTACGACGGTCGCATGTTTGTCTTTTTAAAATGAGCGGTAGGAGGTAGCAAGGCGTGACAGGCCGCACAATCTCTACCGGTGTTTGTGATGGGTTTGTTCACCGGTATAAATTTCAATCCCGTGGAGATCACTTTTAATAGTATGGAAATAAGTGAGGTTTTTATTTGAGAGGTCATCCTTATTTGTTTGGTGTGAGGCTAAGTTTGTAGGTTTGTTTCTGCGTTCTTTTCGCTTTTTCGTGTTTGGGTTTTCGTGTAGTTATTTGACTCTTTACTAGGGTTTTCCCCACCCTTGGCGGTGTTGACACATTTACCAGACACATATGAGTACTCTTTACAATCTTTATTCAATTCTAACATCATTTGGTCTACTTCAGCTTTTAGTTTTTCAAGCTTTTTAAGTTTATCACTGCGGCTAACCGCCGTTGGCGGGGTAGCTCTGGATTTGTAACGTTTGGTTTCTGAACCGCTTTCACTTGAACGATGGGCCTTAGCTTTGTCTTTGTTATAAGCTTAATTTTTTGTTTTTCTAGACGGCGGTAGTGAAATCTTGTTAGAGCGCGGATGAAACCTTGCTCTGCTGTCTCTTTGACTGTCCTTATGTCTTTCTTAAAATCTGTCACGCCTTGCTACCTCCTACTAGTACTCAAATAAATCAATCACTTCATTTTCGAATTAAACATGCTAATATCTCGGAAGTAATCAAAATATCTAATTTATTTATGAACATTTCAATGCAGGTAAGCACAATGTATGACAATAAAAATAGTTACTTACTTCATTCCGTTACCATTTCACTGTAATGTTGTGTTGCGTTCGTTCCACAGTCTAGGAACCGCCATAATGAAAAGACAAACATGCGACCGTCATGGGGTAGGATCATTCTCTCTACTCCACTCTACTGGAGGACTTTTTGCCACAGTTACCGTGGGGATGGGGGTGGAGGTTAGCTGCGCCTGCGATGTCCTCTCTCAATGGATTGCGGAAGGATGTCGAACGAAGCCGAATACATGAACTTGGATGTTGAATACAAAACATCGAAAGTCGAAACTTGCATTGTTTACATTTCATAAAAAACAGAAGAAAATCGTCAATTTGGCAACACAAATAGGTGATATTGAATTTGAAAAACAAAAAGTACAATGTACAATAGACACAGTTGGATGTCGCATTGTGTAAGGTAGCATAAAATACAGCAAGTCGAGTATAAAATACAAAGATCGAATTTTGGCGGAAATGGACCGCCATACTTGTGAATTTGGAGCACTCAAAGAGTCGCTTATCCGCGATCGGATCGTTTTTGGAATACGAGACTCCTCAGTAAGAGAACGACTTCTGAGAGATGCAAAGCTAACCTTGGAAAGTGCAACCGAGAAAGTCAGGTCAGCCGAGCTCACTCAAATCCAACTGAAGCAAATGGCAGCAGACAAAACAACCGATGAATCAATTAGTGCCATTAACACTGAGAAACCGCCTGAAAAACAGCCTAGTAAATTACCTGTGATTGATTGCAAATTTTGTGGCAGAAGACATCCAAGAAACAAGAATCTTTGCCCTGCATATGGTTCAAAGTGCCAGAAGTGTGGTCTAGCAAACCATTTTGCAATAAAGTGCAAAACAAGGGAAACAAGACCACCGAAAACAGGCAAACGACTCCACCTGGTTGAAATAGAAGATGATACTGAAGACGAATTCGCTATCGACATGGTCACTCACAAAATCGGAGCACTGCACACCGAGAGTAATGATAAAGTTGCAAGTCAGTTGTTTGTGACGATGATGGTAAACGACAATGCATATGTCAAATTCCAGCTTGACTGTGGAGCAACCTGTACCCTTCTACCACTGAAGGACTATGCAAAAGTTATGGGAGATCCTGATGACCTCTATATTGAGAAAAGCAAGGCCAAGTTAACCATGTACAACGGAGCCGTTATGTACCCAGTGGGGAAGTGCAAGC
Organism: Ricordea florida; assembly: GCA_949710005.1. Taxonomy (NCBI): domain Eukaryota; kingdom Metazoa; phylum Cnidaria; class Anthozoa; order Corallimorpharia; family Ricordeidae; genus Ricordea; species Ricordea florida. The sequence goes on along the minus strand of OX453273.1, from coordinate 9,326,631 downwards.
TCAAGTGCACGAGAGATGGCTCGTCCCATGTCCTTGAGTTCCAAGTTGTTGACGGAGATGTGAGACCACTTCTGAGTGCAGAAACATGCCAAAGGTTGAATTTCTTAAAAGTGCTGGTGAAAGACTCCTTCCATCATGTGGATACAGTGACTCAAGACAGCCAGTTTACACCATCAACGTTGAAGACAGTCATTGATGATGACCTCTTGACAGAGTATGCAGATGTTTTTGAAGGCCTTGGATGCCTCGCAGACCCTTACCACATAGAGATCGACCCAACAGCACAACCAGTGATACACCCACCCCGCAAGGTACCTGTTACCCTAAGAGAGCCATTAAGACTGGAATTGGAAAGGATGGTAAATGAGAATATCCTGGCCCCAGTGAGCGAAGCAACAGATTGGGTATCAAGTATGGTTACAGTGGTCAAGCCCAACAAGCTCAGAATATGTATCGATCCTAAAGATCTAAACAGAGCCATCAAGCGGCCTCACTACCCTCTCCCTACTGTTGAAGAAGTTGCCACCAGTCTAAGCAAAGCAAAGGTGTTCTCTGTACTTGATGCCAAAAGTGGGTTCTGGCAGGTGCCGCTAGACGACGCTTCCAGCAGACTTACGACCTTTAATACCCCATTTGGTCGGTACCGCTGGTTGCGCATGCCCTTTGGCATCTCCTCAGCACCCGAGGAATTCCAGAAAAGGATGAGTGATACCTTTGGAGATATTAAAGGCACTGCAATGATTGCTGATGACCTTTTGGTGTACGGAGAAGGTGACGACATGGAGACTGCCACCTCAGATCATGACAAGAACCTAAGGATCGTCCTTGAAAGAGCCAGAGAGAGAAATCTCACCCTCAACAAAGACAAAGTCAGCTTGAGACTTACTGAAGTACCTTACATCGGCCATTTGCTCACAGCCGATGGACTGAAACCAGACCCAAAGAAAGTAGAGGCAATCCTGATGATGCCAAAGCCCACTGATGTAAAGTCAGTAAAGAGGTTCCTGGGAATGGCAAATTACCTCTCAAAGTTCTTGCCGCATTTGTCCACAGTCACGGAACCACTGAGGCGACTAGAAGACAAACATGTTGAATGGCACTGGAATGAAGTCCACGAAAGAGCCTTCACAGACGTAAAGCAACTCATCACTAATCATCCCGTGCTACGCTACTATGATGTGTCAAAAGAGGTCACCCTGCAGTGCGACGCATCTCAATCAGGTCTTGGGGCCGCTCTGTTGCAGGAGGGCCAGCCAGTAGCTTTCACATCAAGGGCGCTAACAACCTCAGAGAGAAATTATGCTCAGATTGAGAAGGAACTTCTCGCGATTGTACACGCGTGCGAGCGGTTTGATCAGTACCTGTTCGGCCGAGAGGTCACCGTCGAGACTGACCACAAGCCCCTGGAGGCTATACTAAAGAAACCACCACTCACAGCCCCAAAGAGACTCCAGCGAATGATGATGCACTTGCAGAACTACCAGCTTAAAGTTGTCTACAAAAAAGGCCAAGAGATGTACATCGCAGACACCTTGAGCAGGGCATACCTACCCTTACCAAACCATATGTCACAAAATGAACTAGAATTCATTCGATCTGTAGAGGAAGTCGACATGACCAAACATCTTGCTGTGACCAGAGAGCGTCTCGCAGAATTTCAACAGAAAACAAAGGATGATGCAGTCCTGCAGCAGCTGAAGCAGACTATTGAGCTGGGGTGGCCAGAGAGAAGAGAAGCAGTCCCTTCAGAAATCCGTACATGTTACTCTTACCGAGATGAACTGACAGTACAAGATGAAATACTCTTCAGAGGGAACAGAGTCGTAGTGCCAGCAGCTATGAGATCTGAGATGCTAAAGAAAATCCACGCAAGCCACATTGGCATTGGGGGCTGCCTTCGGCGAGCAAGGGAAATCCTGTATTGGCCTGGAATGACTTCAGCCATCAAGGACTGTGTCTCTTCCTGCGGGACATGCAATTCACTTCGCATGGAACAACCCAAAGAGCCCCTCATGCCACAGAAAGTACCCGACAGGCCCTGGTCAAAGGTTGCGGTGGATCTGTTTACACTGGATAAGACAGAGTATGTCATTATAGTGGATGACTACTCCAACTTCTTTGAGTTACGAGCCCTGTCCGATACGAGAGCTTCGTCAGTAATTACAAGTCTGAAATCGCAGTTTGCCAGGCACGGCATCCCCAACACAGTCAGAAGTGATAATGGTTCTCAATTCTCCTCATCAGATTTCAAAACATTTTCTCGAGAATGGGACTTTGAGCATATCACTTCCTCTCCATACCATGCTCGATCAAACGGCAAAGTCGAGAATGCAGTTAACACGGCCAAACGAATCCTCAAGAAAGCAAAGCTAGACCACAAAGATCCCTACCTGGCTCTTCTCGACTGGAGGAACACTCCAACCGAAGGGCTCGATTCCTCCCCAGTACAGAGGCTGATCGGAAGGAGAACCAGGACTCTCCTCCCAACTTCAGCAAGATTATTGAAACCCAAAGTTCCAAAGCCTGTCAAGAAACTCATAACAAAGAAAAGGCAGAAACAAGCACATTACTACAACAGAGGGGCCAAACTACTAAAAGAGCTCAAACCTGGAGATATAGTAAGAATGAAGCCAGATCCAAAAGATCGAACAAAGCTGTGGAAGAAAGCAACATGTCTCCAGGAAGTTGCGCCAAGATCCTATGAAGTAGTCATCGAAGGGAAGAGATACAGGAGAAACAGAAAGGATTTGATAGCGACACAAGAGAGTCCTGCAATCGATAGCCACGTAGAGGAACCAGATGAGCCACTCCCGTAGGACGACCAGTCCCAGAGAGTCATTACAGAACCTTTACAAAGCTGTCGTCCTTGTTATTTAAACCTTAAAGTTCATTACACCAACCCGCTGCCCAACCCCCTACCAGGAGGACCGGGACTGCTTTAGTCGCCTCTTAAGACAAACTGCATCCAAGTTGAAGGCCTATTCTAAGCCCCGGAACCCACACTGGAGCCACACGGGACCCACACTAGAGCCACACGGGACCCACACTGGAGCCACACGGGACCCACACTGGAGCCACACGGGACCCACACTGAAGCGGAACAAAGGTAACTATGGAAAATAGATATAGAGGAGAGTTTGCGCACAGGTTACTTGTCAGCTATATCGTTTTTTCAAACGTGGGCGAACCTCGGCGAACACAACATTTCGTGCAAAAAGCGTTTCTAAAAATACCTTGCTCAGTCAAAACGCCCCAATCAAGAATATAAAGGAACGCTACTAGTGATGGGCTCCTGTTTAAGTTTTTCAAAAACCTCACTTGTGCAAATTAAGTCTAAACCGTGTACTTACCATTACTAATAAAACCTAATAAGCAACCTGGTGGATTATTTATTCAAGATACGTACTTTTGGGGTGTGACTTTATAAAATGGGGTGGCTTATTTGGGGCGCTTCCTTAAAAGAGGATTTGCTGTCCCTTTATTTCATGGTGGAAAAAAAGGTACGGAGTGTGCTTTTTACACGGAGTGTGCTTTTTACACGGAGTGTGCTTTTTACAGCCTATACTTATTCTGCCGAGTTCTATATTTTGCGTAGGTAGTACAAGTACGTTAAATCACGGTCTATACGAGTGCCCATGTGAAGCATGTATCCATCCTACTGCACCATTTTGCCACAGACGTGCTAACCCTAACCCTAGCCCAATTCTGACTCCCCATGAACCCGAACATGAACCCGAGTCTTAACCTTAACTACAACCCGAACCCGAGCCCAAGCCGAGACCTGAATCTGAATCCGAATCTTTCTCATTTCCAACACGAACTTTACTGTTGCTCGAACCCATCCCCTACCCTAACATAAACCGTCATCCCTAACCTTTTTCATAAATAATGCAGCATAATCACACATTGTCATGTTTAAGACTTCATTTGAAATTTATTTAAGTGCTTCTACTATCAGAGTATTCTAAGAAAGAAACCATGAAAATTATTAAGTTAGGCCCTTTTTAGATTACAAAACATTTCCAGTTTACATAACGCTTCCAGTTTTTAAATTCTAATCTTTAATCACATTTCCTGCCGCAGAGCAAATATATCATTATGTTGTATACTTAAATCGTTTGTAACGAAAAGGGGTGAAGAGTGATTACAAAATGGTATGCCACTAGCTTAAGTTGCCTAACCCTCACCGAAAAAGATGAGACTGAGAACTACGTTGTATCATTTAAGGTTTAACTTAGTGAAAGAATTAAAAGTTAGAGCAATATTTTATTGCTCGGGGTTATTGTAGTTTTGGTATCGTTAGGAATGAAAGAATAAAATGCTACCAATTCTGCAAGAAAATTGAATCATGTTAAGATTCCAGCCCGTTTTTTTTTTCTCTACAAAACGTCATCTGCAGGATTGTTGTGTTTAGAACTCATTTCGTTGTAAGAAAGACGCAATTCGCTGTACGTGTGTACAAAAGCCGTTCGGGTTGAAAATTTAATGAGTAAATTTGCCTTAACTCGGCTTCATTAAAAGGCCAAGTGTTTATCGTCTCGAATAGTTGTCCACAGTTCACAACACAATGCGAACGAATGCGACACAAACCATTTCTAGACAGAACAACTTTTACCTTTATATAGTGAACCAACTGAGCTCGGAATCCAGAAGTCAAAAACGTTCCTTCAAACGTCTTAATAACGTCACTTGTTTGATAAACCCACTTTTTGTGTTTTTTTTTTTTGTCTATTCCGATTTTCTACCTACGCAGCACCAGTTTCTTTAAACTCCTTTGAGCTCCAAATTGTGTACCTTAATTCACCATGTACGTGATTTATCACCATGACTACGCTCCAAGGTCCTACTTGTAACTCTTGCTCGTTCTCAAGATCATTGTTAGCGACTCTCTTACAATGGCAAATACTGTCACTTTCCCTCCATGGTGATTGCTTACGCAAAGCTCAAAGAACTTGTTCATTCGATAATATTTCCACGCTATGGTTAAATCAAAGTTATAAGAAAATAAAACGAGTACTTATAATATCAAGTGCAAGCTCTACCTCTGGAATTTCTATTTCTCCAATTTTACTTGCTTTAAATGTAAAGAAATCATCAAATGTGTGCTCAGCACATGTGGAAAATACATATAGCAGATATTTAGGCCATTACTATAAAATGGTTCGTTTTTAAGCGTCGCCCATTTTTATGGAAAGACAAAAAAACACAACATGGGTTAATTGCAATTATCTGTTCGAAATAAAAGAACTTGTGATCAAGACAAAACGTCAAAGCACACATGTAACCAGGCCTTTTTTGCTAAGTATCCAGGCTTTTCCTGGACTCAGCCTCCCCCGTTCTTTTGTCTTTGCTCAGTTGACCGACCATTTTTGCGAAAGAAAAAGCAGTGGGAAACGAACCTTTTTATGTGGCAGTCCTAAGTGAACCAACTACAAGGCCTTTGTTTACATGCTTCTCATCTCACCCCCACTAATCCCCATTCCCATTACATTCACGTCGTTGGGGTTCATTTGTCCGTTGCGTCTTTTCAGCTCCTCCAGCTTTTTGTTCCAGGCGATGTAAAATCGTTGGACTTCGTTCATCATGGCTTCTTCGATTTCCGCGCACTGTTGTGCTACGAGGTTCTCGTAGGTAGTCTCTGGTGTTACAATTCTTTCCACTTCTGATGGGAAAGATGGACGAGAATTCCATAAAAATCAAGGCCAAAATTGCATGTAATTGCAAGAATCGAATTTAATGCCCTCTACCATGCTACAACATGTATTCCTGTTGCATGCAATATTAAACATGACAAGCAATATGTAGCAAGTTGATAATTAACGTTGGACTGTTTGTTTGTGATAACCTCTTATTCTGAGATACAATATCGCATAGAATATTTAGTGGAACTGATTCAACGTCTAGTCACCCCTGAAGAAAGAGAAGGCATGTTAAATAATTTATCACCATTATCATTATTGTTATCGTTATTCTTATCGTTATCCTTACCCTTATCAGTATTGATACTTAACAATTATTCTCAGAAATCGAGGTGAATAGCGGCAGAATATTTATCGAGCTGCGAAGCAGTGACGTAAACATTCCTTAAGCCACTATTCACCGAGATTGTAGAGAATAATTGTTTTAATATGTACCAATAAAACAACCTCAGTAGGGAGCTTAAGCCGACGATAACACAACCGATGAAAAAATTCAATCGTTGAAGCGTCATTCGTTCGACAAAGAGACTCACCGGCTTTATTTTGCACGTGCAGTTTTCTTTTGTCATTCATTTGAGCTATTGTTTGGTCCTGCCCTGGTCAACGTTTCATCGTGGTAGTGTTTTGCTTAATTTCCCTAGAAAACCTCTTCGAAAAAGCTGAAAAGCGAGAATCGACGCCAGCAATATTTCGCTACCTTGGACGCCATTTTGTTTTTTTTTTCTCCAAACAAACACTCACTGGCACAAGGATTACCCAGAAGCCCCTTAGTTATTCACCTCCTGGGAGGTGGATAGTGTGAATAGAACCTTTCGACAAACAGTCGCAATTTTTTGGATGCTCTTCGTTTTCTCCGTTTCTTTTCGCCGGGCTCCAACATCTTCCGATTTCTTATTCTTTTTGTTCTAATAACAAGAAATGCGTGAGAGGATTTCCTTCAGATAGCGCAGCACAGTTTCAGACATAAACTTTGCTAGCTGGAACATCCCGTAGGATACACGCAATCCGAGACTGCCTGTTTATTATTTCGTGTCACGTTGTATCATATGATTATCCTTTTTGAGCTTGTTTTACTAATGAAGTTCTGGCTTCTCACGCAGAACTAAATTGAGAAAATTAAGGAACAGAAATCTATTTTACCCGTTTTAGCTTCCTTTGGCTGCCGTGGTCTCCAGTAAGCAAACTCCCATATGAGTCCACAGATGGTCAGCAGTGCTACAAGTCCAATGCAGGTGTAAATTGCCTTCCTAAACATGGGAGATCTGGCGTCAAACAGATTGTTTGTCTTTTCCACGGCTGCGCTCTCGCCAGGTTCCTGAAAGGGGTAGGCATTGGTCAATAAGAGATCTTCATGTAAGGGACGGACCATTAGAAAAGTGGTGGGGAAGGGGGGGGGGGTGGGGAATTTTCAGCTTGCACGAATTTTTTTTTCGCTCACTGCTTGTGCACGAATTTTTTTTTTCAGGTGAACCTCTCTGCACGAATTTTTTTTACCTTCTTCTTTGCATGAATTTTTTTTCTTGGCATTTTGCCTTGCATGAATTTTTTTTTGTTTCCCCCCCCCCCCATCACTTTTCTAATGGTCCGTCCCCAAAGAAAAAGAAAAAGAAAGAAAGAGGCGTGTTATCACTCAATAGTTGAAGGGTTTGCACAAACGATTTCATTGTGGGGAAAAAAAACATTTAAAAGGTATAATTTTAGACTAAAAGTGTTACGAATTTTTCACGCTCTTATACCCGATACCCATCCTGCGGACTTAGTGCCAAAGTGCTCCCTACCTCTTGTTCAGTTGGGGGCAGAGACGATCCTTGCTGACATCGACATTATATTCTTATTTTAATTTTTTTCATTTCTTCCTTTTTTTTTGAGGGAAGGAAAAAAGTCACGAGCCCATCAATAGGTGTCTAGAGTCAACCCTTTCTCGAGTAGATTTATTTTTAGAGCGGCTTCCAGGGGAGTTTTCACACGTACATAGTTCAAAGACCCAATCAAAAGAGAGCTTTGACAAATGTAACGACCACGCGAAATAGTAGCTAATCAGGTTGTAAAATTAGACATGGCAGTTAGCGAGGAACGTTGAGATGATTTTTCCGACGAAAGTTCTGATGTGGTCGTTGTCTTGTCGAGTGATTTCGTGGGAAACATTTTAAAAATAAATCAACTCGGGAAAGGATTTAATCAAGAAATAGAGGCTCCTAGCTTTAGTTTGAAATTTGACATACCGTGTGAGTATTTTTGTCCAAGATTGTAGATATGTATTACCTTATGTATGATTTGACATAAAGGCGCGTGAATTTTGAGCATGAATGCGTACCTCCATTGTACGAGCCTTTTCTTGTATGGTATTAGTGATTTCAGTCTCCATGCTGTTGAGTTTCTTTCTCAGACATTTTTCAATCCCTGGGGTTGCTTGCAGTTCACCAGCAATGACAAATCCGTAGGCAAATTGATGATCAAGAACTGTACCCACGCGAAGGTTGTCGTCATTGAGGACTGGTTCTGGTGCAAGCTTTGCCCAGTAGCCCGCGACATAGCTGTCCAGTAGTGCTCCAGTAACTTTAGGATCCTGACTAATAACCGCGCTTTTTAACTCGGCCACGGAGTTCTTTTCTGTGAACAAAAAATATTAAATCAATTTAGTAAAAATCCACTGGTAGACTAATGCAAATGCCGCAATCTGATTGGCTATGCTACTGCTGACTTTCAGCCATTAGACAGCACTTGGTTGAAGATCGTTTTCAAAATGGTGACGTATTCGCTTTTAGCGAAGGCACGCAGGAAGATTTAGTATTTTGATGTTTATTCCACACCGACACATATAATTTTTACTAATCTAATCGTTAATTAGTATTTACTAAGTTAGCAACCTTGGCATTTTGAGCAATCTAATTGGTTCTCCACCATGGGCTATTCAGCAATATCCAACTCCTAGCTGGGAGGTGAATAATGCTGGGGCCTCTGGGTAATTCTTGTGCTAGTGAGTTTTGATTCGAGATTAAACAAAATGGCGTCAAGGTTAAGGACGATAAACCGTATGTCCCGTCTCGCAACTCTTGTTCATGATAACGTAGTGGGACGTTAAAAGAACCCAACCACTGATAGTAAAGACTAGGGGAAGTAGTTCCTGGTGTTGTGGTCTGGCCTTTGGGTTGGCACTTCACATGGGGATAACCTCATTGCGCCCTTGGACAGAATTGTTCAAGAAAAATAAATATGTATGTATGTATGTTTGTATGTTTGTTTGTTTGTTTGTATGTATGTATGAATTTTTTTGTTTGTTTGCTTGTTTGTATGTATGTATGTATGTAAGGTTACGAGAGGTGTCACAGGGGAAATTAAACTAGAAACGACCTCGAACATCAGCCAGGGTAGGACCAAACAATAGCGCAAATAAATGGCACAATGAAACTGCAAGTGCAAAATTAAGTCCGGTAAGTCTAGCGCGTTGCTTATTTCAAAGTGGATACTGTTGCACGATTATAAACAGGTAAAACTCAAGACGACCACAATTTTTAGGTTTAATGTGATTGCGACACTTCAATTATTTTAACTTCAATTATACATATAAAGCATTTCTATCTCAATGTCCTCATGTCACTGTCAATTACTTGACGTGCGTGGATCGTTGGCATCTTTCACATCAGATTCACATCAAATTGTTGGATAACACATTTGAATACACTCGAATTAGCGCCGCGCGGCGTTAATTCGATTATTCACTGTTATTTACGGCTTCGAATTTCGCTAAAAATACTACGCCGCGCGTCGCATTTTCAGCTCTCTTTCTCATATCAAACGGTGTTTGATATGAGTTGAAACACTGCAGCTCGTGTTTGATATATTGCATTAAAAAAAACTCAGTTAAAGTGACAATTATGGTGTGACTTACCTTTTACTTTGGCATTGCTCCTAACACCAAGTCTCTGTTCTTCGGTGTTCTTCAAAGCAACAACCTGGTTCCAATAAACAACAACACGTTGATTACTGACGCCCAAAAAACGTAATGTTTCAATTAATTTTCTCACTTGTTAAAACTTCGAGATTGTTAGAAAAAATGGCCTGGTTTCGTTATCCCAAGAAACAAAACGAAACAATGGTCACATAACAATTCCTCTATTGACCAAGCTTGTTCGGTCAAGATGGCTGGATATTGACCTCGTTCTTTTTTTGCGTTTTTACTAAGCTCGACTTCTCCTAGGTCAAAAAAATGCAAAGAAAGAACTGGGCCAATATACAGCCATCTTGAACTCATACTTTATCAATAAGGCTTACATATCGCGCTCATTAGAAATAACTTGGGCCAAAAATAATGACTTACGTCTGATCCATAAAGTTTGATTTCGTTGCTAAGTGAAATGGCGGTCAGTGACGTGGTGACGGTGGCAGTGAAAATCGATATGATCACTAAGCCAATTAGGACCCAGACAAAGGCAAACGTCCGTGCGAGCACGGACCGCGGAGCACGATCACCGTATCTGACAACAAACACAAACAAGTAAACATCTTCTCAAAATGCCGCTCTGCAATCTATAAAAAGACTCTAAACGTCAGCTCTCTTTTAATCTTACTGAAGTAAAACTTAGTTCACCCACTCGTTTGGTAAATCCGTTTTTGTGAAAGGCACTGTTCAGTCTCTTGAAGACTGATATATCATCACAGCATACAGGGCTTAATTAAAGGGGCTGATAGGTTGAGAGATTATGATGTAATTCAACTTAATACAAATGCCCAACAGTTTTTGTCTTATAATGACAGTGCATTTTATTAAAACCAATTCCAAGTTACCTTTAAATCTATGATATGTTCTGTCACCCCAAAGCACATGCTTTTAACGGGCCAAAAGAACTGGCTTTGAAAATTATACTTTAGTCTATGTATATCACTCAAAATTATTGGATAATTTCTGGACGATTAGTTTAGTATATTTGGTACCGCCACAGTCGACAAATCCATAGCTGTACGTACAGGCTCCAGGCGACTCTTAGCATTGGTAAAATACGTAGAAAATATACAATAAAATTAACAGTTCGACTTACCCAACAGTTGTCATAGAGACAAAGGCCCACCAAAAGCCTTCCCATGTTCCCTTGAAAAACGATCGCGGAAATTCCTCTGGATTCCAATACGTGTCCTTAAAGATTAAAGAGAGACTGAAATGTTCTTGCAGATCGTACCACACAAGGACCTTGGTAAAATGTTCAAAACGCAAAAGAGGCTCCGGATTTACGCCCTCACGTTTTGTGCAAGTACAATCTACCGCCAAAATTGTTCAGTATTGATGATGCATATGACCACATCTCTAGCTCAAAGTCATAACAAAAAGGCAATGGTGGTAAACTTGGGTTCTTAAAAACAAATGTTTCGAAAATACCTGTGCAACAACATCATCCCTTGGTCTATGCTCACGTACACTAGAGCAAGAATCTCGACCACTGAATGTGCAAAATTACAAGCGGCTACGGGTAAAATTTAGTTATGGACCCTGTTTACTTACCAGAGCCCAAACCACTATTCCTGATAAGGCGGCCATGATGAGAGTCAACAGAAGAACCGGCCAGCCCTGGAACACAGCATCCATTACTGCTTGAGCGGCATTGGATGAATCCTCTTTCTGTACAATAAACACCACACCGGGTGACTCTACCACAGGGTAAAACGGATAGTTCTGGAACGTAACGTCTTTCATATCTCCATATACGGGCATGCTCAAGAAAGTACCTTTCAAAGTGAAAACAAGCGAAAAGTGAGAACAGAGAAGTACACGACACTAACTGGGAGCAACACACAGAGAAAATTATAGTTTATAAAAGATTTTAGTTTGTATTTATAAAATAAATCGTTTTATAATATGGCTGGTTCTGCAAGCGGGCACGATGAGGCGAATCCTGAGTTCTGATTGGCTATCTGAGCGGGTAAGATGGGCTCATCTTGCCCGCTCGGGATCTCCCGCGTTGTCCCGCGAAACAAAACAGAGCAAATGGCCATGTAATAAATCCTTTATTGACCCAGCTTGTTAGGTCAAAATGGCTGGATATTTGCCTCGTTCTTTTTGTGCTTTTATTGACCTGGACTACGTCTCGGTCAATAATAACGCGAAAACGAACTCGGCCAATACGCAGCCATATTGACCTCACGCTTGGTCAATAACGCTACATAATATTTGAAGTGCGGTTAGAAACGTAATCGAAGCAATTGCAATTTAACTTGAAAAGGAACAGGCTGGAAGGAGATCCGAACCTGCAACGTCAAGTCATTACAGGTGCGACTGCAAGGCTCAAATCGTGATTATGTTCGATTATAGTTGAAATGTTTGATAATTGTTGGTTGTGCCGTCTTTTCCCGAGAATTTTTATCCTCGGTCTCCAGGTTTCCTTCCTCCATACCAACACTTCTGAAGTCTAATTCGACCTGGAAATTTTGAGTGGACCACAACTAAAAATAAATGATCTTAAGTTTTGTGACTTTTCTGTTGTGTATAAATTCAAACCATGGTGTTGGCTATAATCTTACTGTTTGTCTCGCACGATGGTGTTGTTATGTTATAGGTTAATCATATGCAGTGGCTAGTATCACATTTTGCGAGCCAAAACTAATAACCGTCGTCGTCCCGCGACCAGCAACCCGCAACCCCCCAACCCGTGAACGTGAACCACTTTTTTATTGTCAACCTTACCGTTCGTGTTAATCTGCTTCTTGACGACTTCAGAGTCATTGGAAGCCACTTCACTGTAGTTCAGCGTTACACAATATGTATCCGGACTGGGATCACAGCACTCGTGAACTAGCTTTTTTAGGACGTCAGGGAAGATTCCGCTAACCTTCGTTTCGTCTTTGTAAATGTAGGGCGGGATTTCCCACCAATCAATTTTCAGAGAGGATGGACACTGGGAGTTACACGTCGCTGTTGGGAAACAGGAGTCATTAACTTATATTAAAACTCGCCAGATCTGTGTAGTAAATCTCTTTAGGGAGCGTTGAACGCTTTCTTTTGCGTTAGCTTGGGGAATTTGACGTTAGATTGCGTGAGAACCCTTGAGTGGAGAAGTGATTGTTACCATGCAAACTTAAGTGGTATACCGAGAGGTAACAATCGATAAATATGATATCACAACATACATGATATCAATGGCGGGATAGCGTTTTTATCCATGTACTGTCACTTGGAATACCACTCGATTTGAAATAGGAAAAAATATTTTAATTTACGGTTGCTTTTAAATGTGACAATTTTCTCTATTCTGTGTTGAAGAAAAAAACACTGATTTCACCCTTTGGCAACGCTCTCTCGAGAAATATTGTCCAATACTCGAGGAGAAATTTTGGATCGCGAACATCTGATATCCTCTAATCTTATTACCATTTGTCTTCTTAAAAGTGAGATGATGTTGAAATAAAGATGTCTCACAAGGTAACTATACGCTTTGCTTGTTTCCCATCGGTCTTATAAACAGCCTAGTGCATTTCAGTTTTTATTTAAGTGAATCATCGAAATAGGACAAAGAATTTTGCAAGCCAAGTTAATAACAACTATGAAAGAAGAACTCTTGGTCAAAATGTGGTTTGTTTTGTTGTGTGAATATTTGAATAGATTTTTTGGAGAAGAAAAACAAGTTATGCAACTCATTTTTAACGAAAAGTTCAGTGAAATTCAACTCCTTTTTAGGAAGTATTAGCTGACAACAGAGTTAAACTTCAGAACTTTGGCCCCGAGTTTTTTTTAATTTGAAGGTTATTTCTAAACGTTTGCTGAAAGCGAAATTGATTTGTATACGGTTTAGTTGTCGAAGTAGAATAATGCTCTTCAACTGAAGGAAGAACCATCAGTTTGGAGTTGTGTCAGTTTGATTCAAATGATTTGCTTATAAGAGTCCTGGAAGTGATACCCTCAACTTGCTCGTAATATGTATTTTTAGTCAATCCAAGAATATAAGGAGCTGCCTTCACATTCTATGAATTCGTCTGGTTTAAAACACAAAATAAGGATCAAGAAAACGAGTGTTGATGACTAAAGGAAAATTCTGACCTAATATATGCTATTAAATTAATTAAGAAATGTTGTAAACTTTGGGGTGTTAATCCCAGTCTAGAAAACCTAATCCTAAAAAGGCTTTGAAAGTCGAATGATACATTAAAAACCGATGGCAATCCCGAATAAAAAATGTGCATAGCTTGTTTTCAACGGTAAATCTCCGTTTCCATAGCAATTGTTACTTTCAGGTAGCCTTATTTACAGGGTTAGGAAAGTTTATTGCGTCAGTGCATAAAAATCGAAACTTAGAATTGATAGGTTGCAGGAAACATAGAGCTCACATACTGCCAAAAAAAGACTCTAGCTAGCTAAAGATGAGTATAATATGTGTAAAAATGGGCCAGGATGAAAACTTGAAGTAAGTTTAATTGGAGGCCTCTATTTGCCCTGGCTTTATGTTTAGAGAAGATGACCCAACTGAATAAAACTCGATAGCTAACGAATGGTAATATAAATTGAGGAAAAGTAATCCATTTCAACCATGAAAAGAAGAAGTGTTGTACTAAAAAAACAACTTACTCTAATAAATTTGAATGAACATTTTTAGCTTCACTTTTAACTTTATTTTAGCTTTAAAGTGTGGAAAGCGATATTTTGTCTGTTTTTCCAGTTGACAAGAAAGCCTTTCAAGTTGCTAGTTATTAGTATAAACAGACGGCAACAGTGCAACACTTTTTTTTTTCAAAAATAACTGATTTCCAGCAATTTCTACTCTGTTAGCCTTAAGCTGAACTGTCTCCAAAAATTTGAGTCGATAAATAAAAAGAAGCCTTTCAAGGTGGGAGCTAATAAACACGGTAACAGGACAAACTTTTTTTGTTCCGAGAGCGGATCTTTTTGAGCCCTTTACTAGAAAAGAAGCATTGTTTCCTTTAGTAATTGTGAAACAGCAACTAATATATAGATTTAGCCAAGCCTAAAAGCGGGGCTCCCGTTAGTACTTTCATTTCACTTTAAACTGTAAAAGCATTCTAAAATATTGCGAAGGAATTCACAAACGTTTTTAACTATAGTTAAGTGTCGAGGTCGGTTAACTTGCTATGATTTTTGTCTAAACTTTCGTCTGCCATTAGTACGGTCTTTCTACCTACAAAGTCATGGAGTATATTCTACAAAAAACACAAATTATCAATGTACTGTATTCTATTCCTGATGAAATTAACCATTCTATTTGCGTAAATGTATTTAAAAGATTTGTACACGCTACTGGGAAATGCAGGACACAACTCTTGTCATTTTCGTGTTAAAACAAACACCTCGGTAAAATAAATGTTTACTCCAAGCAGGGTGCAAAGAAAATTAATTTTACAGATTGCCCTTCGGGCAAGCTGTAACCAACATCTACCAGCCCGAAAAACATTTTTCACGAGAATGAAAAAATAATTATTAATTATTCTTTTCTTAATTACATTGTAAGTTTAAAAAATTACTGCCTTCATTTATTCACTACAATCAGCTGTAGTTACTTAACAAAAGAAATAAATAACCGTAAAAGTGTGAACTATAAGTAGACCTGGTCCAACGCAACACGTGAATGACTAACATACACTTGAGACATTTTACAATTTAGAAGAACATTTTTTACGAAAACAACGGCGTTGAAACCAAAGTTCTCAATCGACACACTAAATGACAACGTCGACAACGCGAAAAACTGCCAGTGAAAGCGCTACATTCTGCAATTTGCCGCCAAGAGAAATTTGCCGCCAAGAGAAAATTCCCGCGGGAGTATTTCTTAGCCGTCGACAGGGGAGATGTTTATATGATTAAAGGACATAAAAATTTGAAATCTTTCATCAGTTTGCTTCTCATTCAAAAGTAGTGCATTCAGAAGATCATTTTTCTGAAGAAGGTTTGTTTAGAAGTCGGTTTTCCAAGTCAAGTGTCAAGTTTAAGGGAAAGTGGAAAGTGCGAGTGCTGAGTCACGCATCAGTGAGCAAATATTATGCAGACAAAACTTATGCAAATTTGTGGTCCATAGCAAGGAGTCTTTCCACTTCTCGGCTTTCTTCGCTACAATTTTGTCTGTTTTCCACAACACGGAGTCTTTCCGCTTCTCGGCTTTAATTTCTTCGCTACAATTTTGTCTGTTTTCACAGCACGGAGTCTTTCCGATTCTCGGCTTTCTTCGCTAAAATTTTGTCTGTTTTCCACAGCACGAAGTCTTTCCGCTTCTCGGCATTCTTCGCTACAATTTTGTCTGTTTTCCACAGCACGGAATCTTTCCGCTTCTCGGCGTTCTTCGTTAACATTTTGTCTATTTTCTCGAGCCCGGACTCTTTCTGCTTGTCGGCGTTCTTCGCTATAATTTCGTCTCCTTTCTCTTTCCCGAGCGCGCCTTCTTTGGCGATCTACTTCGCTCATTCTTCCTCAGTTAATTCTTGCTCTCTTTCCCGTTGCTCTTCACCTGAACCCCGTGTTCTGCAAATTATATTTTCTCTTCTATTGTTTGTTGACATAGCAATAGAAATTGTTTCGTTTATCCTTTAGTAAAACTTTAACAGTGTAGAGTAGTAATATTGTGTCTCAAAAAGACAATGAACTGAAAATTTCTTTTTCAGTCGTCAACGCAATTTCCCGCCAAAAATATGCGGGCTACCAGAACAGCTTCCAAATAAATCACGTCACCTCGATGAGTTGACACATGAGCCCACAATATGGTCATGTGATGCTTGTCAGTGGCTATCCCGTTTTGACAGCTGTCAATTGACCATATTGTGAATGTCCAATACAAAAGATGTGGATTTACCAAGACAAGCCTGAGATACCCCTCCCTTCCTTTTGATAGTCTCCCCTACCCTACCCTAACAATCTGTAGACGCGTATGTACGTACGTACGTACGCTCGGTCAGTCACGTGACAACCAAACGAAAAGAGGTTGACCATATTCCATGAGTATGGGGCTCTGCTCCACGCGCGCTTCGCGCGCGGGAGCCTCGCTATAACAAAACGGTGAGTTTCGTTTTGCGCGTCCCGTGGTTTGGTGTTCGATCGCGTTACGGTTCATTCCAGCTCCAACGGGCAGCAGAATGCCATGCTCAATTAGTAACCGCAAGTTTACTTAATCAACGCTGCAGAAAAAAAATATGTTTGAAATATCGAGACGATAACATCAAAGTTTGGTCTTCAAACTATTTATAGCCGGCTTTCTTGACAGGATTTCTCGATTAACTTCAAATAAAGGAAGCAATCTTAGCAGAGCCTAGCGAACCCTCACACCATGGCAAAAAACAATATAACATTACAAAAGCAAATAAAGAGAAAATAATTAAACGAAGCTGAAGTAGCGAGTTTCATTTCCTCTCCAAGCTTAAGTTTCCTCACAAATGTTTTCAACGCCACTAGCATCAATAATTCAAAAGAAAGAAACCCTTTCCTCAGAGCCATTGTTATTGTCTTTATCGATCCCCTGCGAACTGTAAAGCACTTTCAAAGTTGTAGCGGGGCTTTGTGTTAATACACCATTCCAGTTAACGTGTGCGCAAAACAAGGAACGAAAACTCTGTGTACTGTCATTAACAGTGGTGTAATTAACATATATACGTTGACTGTCAAACTGTTCGCAAAATGCAATAGACTATAATAATCTAAGTGTTTTCCTCCTTTTTGCGGCGCCGCTTAAAACTTTTCCTTGCACCACGATATGCTCTTCTGACCAAAACAATAAAGAAGAGTGGCTTATACTTTTGAACTAAGAAATGAGAATATCCTCCAGAGTGATTCCCCTTGTAAATATGAAAACAAAAACAAAGTGATGCGGCCGGAAAACGCTTCGATCTATAACGCTCTTAAACCATGCTAAACCGTTGAATTTTAACATTAATTCGCATCACAAACCAGCGTAAGACACTTAACAATGTTGCTACTTGCTACTTACCATTAGATGTTGTGTTTGTTGGCGTAGAAAGGTTTTGACCGAGAACTTTGTCCACGTTTGAGACGGCCAACCCGAAAAATATAACAGCAGTTCGGAATAAATCCATGTTGATGGCTTATTTTACGAATGGAAAGAAATCTAGGTTGATCTTGTCTTTCCTCTTGCAGTGGAATTGTCCTCAGAAATACATCCAATAGGCTTGTGACTTGAAAAATATGAGCCTTGGCATGGAAATCCAATCAAGCCAAAATGCAAATTACTCGATCCTACCTCAAAGATAGCTTGTTGATTCGCTTCATATATTATTAATAAACAACACACGTAAGCCTGTTTAATTCGGAGTACTTGCACATTAAGCTGGAACGACTTGTTTGTGTAATATTTTCTAGCAACACAGGAAAATTCTTGACCAAATAGCGGTCGTTCTAACCGCCCTAAGCACCGAAAAAAATTACAGCTTCTGAGAACTAAGTTTTCGTGACATGCGCAGTGTGTTTCTCGACAGGTGTTTCATATGGGTGCTTAGAGACGAGTAAACTAAATTTCATTTCTAGAAAACTGATGCAAATTACATGTTTTCTATCTACTCATTTTTTGTCTTGGTAGATGGCATGCTGTGCGTCAAGAAACCATCAGAATAGTTGAAGTAAAAATACACAAAAACAACTAGTTTGACCGCGAAAGTTCTGTTTTGTAATGTCATTTTGCAGCTGATATGGACTTTAAGTTGCTTTCACATTAGACTGGCTAATGAATTGTTTACGAATTAAGGCGTGCTATAAAGTGTAGCGCTCTCTCATCCGAATTGTTTGACCACAAAGTTCATAATTTAACAAGTTTTGGGCGCAATATAACGATAAGCTCACCTGTTTGAGAGTTAATTTGAAATTCAGAAGATTCTCTTTAATTTTAAAGCCATTGTGAGAGCAAACAATCTGACCGTAAATTCGTAAAAGAACAGTATCAATCGATAATAATTATAAAGTAGAACGAGTTTCTTCCAGTCGAGAAAAAACTTTCTTGCTACCAAGTAGCCAAAAAATCTATATCTTAAACAAGTCGAAGAATTACTCTTTTGATGCATAATCGGTAAACAAATGCTTCCTTACACATTTCAAGAACTAACTATGCAGTAGCATCCCAAAGAATGGTTATATTTTGTGATGCTGTCCACGTATGAAGACATTAGAAACACTTAATCACGTCAAATTCATTGACAAGGGCACAGAAGGGGAGGGAAATTCTCACTCTTCCGCTAGAATTAGAATTTTCTAAATAATCAGTTTATCCTAATTTTTGAAAAGATTTTCAACCCTTTGATTACCAGTAAATTTTTTCATTACACTGTGAGGCTACAACCAACAAAACCGTGCACTGTTTTGCCTTCATTCTGATCTTACTCCCACCATCAGTTATTGACAGTTGCTCTAGACCCGTCGTTTGAAGAAAGTCCATGTGATTCGTTGCTTAGCACTGTAATAAATCAACAGGTGAATCGAGGCGTCAATCAATAAATGCAAGGAGAAAGCACCTTTAGTTCTAGTTATGTATAATATCCTCAGGTAATTTTCGTGGTTCGGTTTCTTTTCGACATATTTTCTCACGTGAAAATTACCGTAAATGACGAGTTTTGACGCGAATTGGTTGTCGGGATACTTTCACACTGAAAGTGAAAAAGCCTGGAACTAGTGTGAATAATGCTCCGGGGGTTGGACTGTGTATTCGATGATTTCTTTCCACAGTCCAAATTCTCCCTCTACATGACTATATTTTCTAACCCTTACTGGAGTTTCTCGTAACATGATTATTAATTTGAGAGCATCACAGAACACCCGTGAATCAATTGGCCGTTTTCTTTCTTGAGGCACGCAGGATGTCAAATCAGGGACGAGGAAATAAATATAAAAAAAGCCGATTTATACCTTTTAACATAATTTCTTCATTCCAAAACACCGACTTCGCTTTCCTCAAGGAAAACATTCTCTCTTAGAGGTATTGTATGCTTGAAATAATTTTATTTCAATCGCATCACTGAAGCGGAGAGGGAACGGTGAATTTTTCGCATTCTAATGTCAAAACTTAACCTAGTGGTATTTTCCTGGCTCGGAAAGTTCAGTATGACGTTAGCCACGTTGGAATACTGGAGCGATCAACTTTTAGTTCGTGAATCTCTTTACCTTTGATATTTTTGAAACCAAGAAATATAACAATGATTCTGGACTCTGTTTTCAAAGACTAGAACAAGTTGATAGGCAGGTGGCCGCTTTTTAAAAAGATCAAAGGAAATGTCGTTCAGAGTCTAAACAGCATTGTAAGGTTTGTAGAAGTCGCTTGGGCGTATCGAACTCGAGACTCGTGAAATTTTGGTCACACACATGGTGTTAAATATTTTAAAACGATTTAGTTCGTCTTCAATGTCAAAACCAATAGCGGGCTCATAGTTCAGATAAATTTCAGAGGATTTTGTCAAACCTTTGTTTTCATTTTCAAAACAAAGTTGCTTTAACTATTACTGTTCTTCGGGGAAAGATTGCTGTGTTTAATTTTAGAACACCAGAACGGAAGACAAAGGCATACCACCGAGCTACAGGTTGTTCTTGCCACAGGTAATGTTTTGTTTTCAGAAACACCTCAATGAAGGCTTTGTTGAACCATGATTTAATTCATTTTCTCTACTGTATCTCGCCTATAAACGGCGGAAGAGGCCGAAACACGTAAGAACTCTAAACACGATTTTCAATTTTAAACTCTGTCAAACTGGCTGCGTTCAAATAGTTTTGTAGCTACACGTGTCAGTTGATATAATTGGAGATCTCTTCTTTAAATTCATTAGTATACTGTTTGGAAAGGAACATTGCTCGCCGACTACAATAATAACTTTGGAGGAAAAGCAAAACAGCGTTGGATTTGAGACCATAATTTCTTAAGTGCGAAAAAAAGATTGCCAATCGACGTGGATGGACGGATGGATCCGAAGTCGAGTTGCAGTTCAGTTCTGTTTTGTTTTTCACTTGGAGGTGTGTTTTTGATAATTTTAATACACCTAAGAGCTTTGGACACCAGCGATGGCCTTATGACTTCGGAAGTTAGCAGCAGTTCTTCAAAAATGCTGCAGAACAAGAAAGACCTTATTTACCTTATACAAGCAGAGAGTTGCCTTTCTACACATATGTACTCTTATTTTCAAAGAGCAAACAGTATTAATCGTGACGTCATAGTATTAAGCTGGAAAAAACGGTGCATCGATAAGACAAGTTACTCTCGCAATCTAAATTACATCTTCAACCCTAGAACCACGTGGAGCTCTGGAAGAAATCTCCTTTATAAAATTGCTATCAAACGAGGCAAAAATTACCTCTACTATATCTTTCTCGACGAAGATATTGAGTTTTACTTCACTCCCAACACTACAAGCGACATTTATAGCAAGGAAACTGACCACCCATTAACGGCTTTCGAGAACTTTCTCCGTGGTTATGAGCCCGCCATTGGTTTGTGCAACTATTGCAGCCGCTGCGGTAAGCCGCTTAGCAACGGAGAATACGTTGAGGCCCTTTGCTGCTCATCACGAACGCGAAGCGGAAAGCTTCCGACAATTTTTCCGGCAGCCATCGCGTTTGATGCTGCTTTAAATGCCTTTCATGCTAGAGCTATAGGCAATTTACTGCCATATAGGCTAGATTACGAACCTAAAAGTTGGTGGGAAAGCCAGAAATATGTCATCTTAACTTCGGATATTCTTTTTCGTGGTCAAGTCGTTAGATACACGCCTGTGACAGCCATAAACATCGAACATAGGAGCTATCCACAACAGCAAATAGACAACTGGGCAAGCATCTTGGAGGATATTAGGTCGAGAGTGCCAGCAAAGTATAAGAATCAAAGTGTGTTTAGTGCTCCGCCAATTCCTGATATGGTCGTGGAAGTTATGGGAAATATTCTTCAAACGGAACGGTGGAATATTTCTATTCCCGCACCAAAGACTCCCATTGTACCATACACCCATTTTGATAAATACAGTTATGACTGAATAAACTATTCACTTGGCAGTGACGGAGAAGAGGACAAAAGCAACATAGCATAAACACAAAAAGAACTCATGGGTGAGGAGTAAACGCTGAGTCAGTGGACTGTTCCGTTTGGGGCAGCTTATATGACGGTCACTTTACTATCAAACGATAAACTGTGGATAAACTGTGGATAAACGATAAACCCCTGTGGTTCATGTGTGAGGTTATACGCTACTAAGTGGAGGGAAATCTAAAGACATAATACTTAAAAATAAAGGCTCAATTGTCTGACGGATCCTGGATGGCCTCAGATCTGTAGTTACAAAGTGTTAAATATAAATCAAAGTTAAAACTTTTAAAGTCTTGAACAACTAATGTATTGTCCAAGGAGTGATGCCCCTACCAGGGACCCCAACCAACCGGCTCAAGAATAAACTCAGACGGGGTTCCGTGCCCCTCTCCCTAAATCCCTCCTAAAAGAGTGTTTTTATTTAACGTCATGACAACCACGTTGGTGTACAAGAACAATAGAATTTCTCACCTTTGGGAACTTGATTCAATTTGGGCGAAAATTCTTGTAAAACGACAACTAATATTGTTTTGACTGCCTTGTCACAGGAGTGAAAAGCCTCAATACTCTCTACGAGCGACAAACACATTTTGTATAAACATTACAAGAAAAGCACTTTTTTGCAAACGTTTTTAGGATAGGCTTAACTGCTTCCGCTTAATTCGATAAAGTTATCAAAGTTAAATTTTGTTGTTATGACGTTATTTACAAATAAACGCTGTAAACCACTACTGGATCAAAACTCTTCCAAAAAGTTTATTTTATAAGCAAACAACTGTTACATGCAGAAACTGAAATCACAGCTGACAGCTTAAGGAACTTGCACGCAAACTAGATTTGTAACAAGACTGACAATACTCACAATTAGAAACATTTATAATATAGATAGCACCCTGCGCGCGCTCTGATTGGTTAAAAACCCATGTTTAATCAGGGTATAAAACACAGAAAAAGCGTGTTTTATTGTTTTTCGCTGCATTACCACTAATTGACATTCTTGTTAGAGATGGCGAAAAACATTTTCTTTGAAGAAATTCACGATGCAGTTCTCTGCGAAGAAGCAGAAAGTTTTGAAGCTGAGATCAATATAACAAATAAAGAAGAAGCAAAAACAGTCGAGAAGTTGGTACTAAATGGCGTCAGCTTGTCGATCTGTGTGCTCTGTAGTTTCTACTTGCGGCGCGTAAAATCTATATCATAAAGCAAATGAAAAAGCCTAAGCCGTGTATTACATACCTCTTATTAATCGAGTTCGAGGTCCGTACTGTAAAATACGGACCGAGAAAACGAGGTTAATAAGATATTTATTATATCTCTGTGATAAATGTGATAAAATGCGTCTCGTGTTTTCCACATTCCACTCGTGCTCTCAAATACCCGTCGTGTTTTATCACAGTTTATTATATCTCTCAGTTAGTACGCGCGCTGTGATTGGTCAATTTAGCGGGCCGTACTTCACTGTACGGCCCGCTAAAGTTTGTTTTGGTCGCCAAAATGACTCCAGAGATGTAATAAATATCTTATTAACCTCGTTTTCTCCGAGGTTAATAAGATATTACCGAGAAAACGAGGTTAATAAGAGGTATGTAATACACGGCTCAGACCTCTTTATTTGTTAAATATAATTCTGACTGAAGATTTTCCTTAACTACAATTACATATAATAAAACAGTTTTACAAAGTTAAAAATATTGATCGTAATTTTTATATCTCTTCATGAGGATTGCCGCAGCTAAGACGTTATACCTTTTTTGTTTCTCATTCACGAAATAACAAATGGTGCGCGTTTTATATGGGCTTACGCAAATATACGAGCAAACCGATGCATTATTCTATTTGAAATCCCTGGCGCGAGTTTCTTTCAAGACCCCAAAAGTTTAAGGACGTTCTCGGGCGCAATAACTCACATTACAGTTTGAAAACAAAGACTTTTCTACCCATCAAACTTTGCCGAGACTAGCTTCTCTCACAGACGTGCTTAAACAATAAGTATGCTTACATTGATGGGCCGGCAAAACCTAAGCTTTCCTAAGACTATTCATTTGCAATGATCATCAATTTCCAGTTTCACCTAATGGTATCAGTACATACTCATGTATACCAATAATAAGAATATCAGAGAATGATCACAATTGATGAACTGTTTTGATACTCACATTCTCGTTTCTGATGCTATATGGAATGTTAGGGGACCATTAAAGAAACCTGGGTTTAACGAGTAAAATCAATGCAATCCACAGAAAGTATAAGGCCTCCAAATGGAATTACAGAGTTATAATAACACGCAACGCGACAAAACACTTAAGGTTTAGGTTGTGACAACGCAGCAAATTGTTACAAAGATGTTTCCAACCATCACTGTTACGAAAAGAACATTGGCATGGATTACGATAGATGCAAGAATGTGACAGAGAACAGAATAGTCTAAAGCGAATTTATCTTAAGTTTACTTCTTCATCTCATTTAGCAGAAACAGTCAAACAATGTAATCACAATGGCTTTCTTATCTATGATACAGGAATCTCAGAGTGACAGAATGATTTAAATTGGATTTATCATATACGCGGTTTATTTCGACATTAAAGCATCTCATTTAGCAGAAATAGTCAGGAAGTATATAAGTACAATTTCTTTCTTATCTCTTTTACCGCACCTCAGAGTGACAGAATGATCTAAAGTGGATTATATCCTTGTAAATCACTTCTACAATTCGTTTAGCAGAAATGGTTAAGCAATATAAGCACAATTTCTTTGTAATCTCTGTTAAGAAATATCAAGGTCACATAATTATTTAAAGTGAATTTTATTATCGAAGTTTATTTCTATATTTCGTTTAGCAAGAACGGTTACGCAATATAAGCACATTTTCTTTCTTTCTTTCTAACCATGTTACAAAAATCTCAGAGTGACACACTTTAGTACACTGGCCTTGAAGAAGCCGCCTGGTCCAGCAGGGCAAGATAACTGCAAATCAAAGACATCACTTATCAATCAGTTAATAATAACTTTAATAGAAATGACAGAAATACAGTCTTAAATAATTAAATCATTTCCAGATTACTAAAAGTTCGATTTGCTAATACAAGAGGACGAATACTGATCAAGTTATTGTCCGTGAATACAGTCAAACGCCAACTAACGACAAGTCAACTCCCTACTTGCGTCATTTCTGTTTGTTGCAACGCATTTAGGTTCAAGCACCACTAACTAGTAGTACGAGATTTCACTAGGACATCTGGAGCCGAATGCGAAGAAATTTAACTTCCTGAAAACTGTATTTTGTTCTTTACGAACGTCAAAGTTGACCCAGTTGACAGGCAGGGCTCGAGACCAACGGTAGTCAACTAACTACAGGATAGGAAAACATCAGTTTTGGCTGGTGGATTGTACTCTTTCCCTAGCCATTTGGGCTAGTAAAAATTGTGAAGTACTCTAGTAGTAGACAGAAAAAATGAAAGTTATATTTATATTTTATTGTTCACATCTACAGTTTTCCCGTAGGATTTTCGAGACTCGCACGCTTCGATTGAACAGCCGCCACCTTGATTTTTTTGAACGAGCGCAACCTGGGGAGGGTATCTCAAATAACGACCGAGGTGAGGGGGGGGGGGTTGGTGCAGTACCTCAATGTAGCCTGCCTCGCTTAGTAGTTTAGACACTCTAATCAGGTTGCGTTCGCGCAAACTAACCAAGACCCGACCACAGGGCCGGACAGATACTTTTTACTGTATCTGCTCCTTTGATAGTCCTCTCTCCACTTTCCCTTTTTGACCCGACCACACTCATAAAGCAAATCACTGAAACCGCGCATGACAAGTTAAGCTAGTGCAAATTGTGTTTTGGCTAGTAAAATTAGACCTGTTACTAGCCGATAGGCTAGTAAGCTAAAATGTTAGTCTCGAGCCCTGGACAGGTCTGGAAAACAAAACTAGACTCCTCCACGATTGCAAAATATTACTACTGGAAAACGAGTCAGAATTTAAAAGTCAGCAAAGTGTCTGTATAAAATGTCACAGATGCGAAAACAAGTTGTCAAAACGTGCATTAGTTTAAATTCCCTACACCCGCGGAAGTATGTTTTTGCAACGGCCTCGGCCCTGATCACGCCCTCATGCTCTACCAAGTTGTTATTTGAGTTGTTATCTAGCTGCATATAAGTTTGTTGTGTTACGTCGCATTCTAGCGGGTTAATAAAGTAAGGTGCACGAGTACCGTGTACTTTGATTTCCCAAACACACAGAAAGGACTGCATTTAGTTGATTGAAAGAAATGACAGGAGAAGGAACAGCAGCCTTTGAAAAACAGCGCAAAAAGAAAAATGCAGCACAGACACAACCCGCAGATCACTAACAGCACCGTCTGCGTGGAGCGTGTGCAATGTTCGGCAATCTGTGACAAATACTCTAAGCAGTCAGTACATAAACCCTTTTTCATTTCCTGTTTCTCTACTACTTACATGTATGCAGGAGCACATTACCCTGTGGACATGTGCAACGTGTTCATTGGACATCGGAGATCGGGAAATTCTCCGGTCAAATTTAAGTGACCTGAGCTCTTCAGACGTTGAGCCCTTTCAGAATATTCTTTTATTACTACTACATGTCTTATTGAAAGCCCTGAATGTATATAAGTTGGCCTCTCTGTGTGTACATTCGTTAGCGCGTGAAAAGATAAAAAGGATTTTTACTTTCGAACGAGGTCAGAAAGGCTCATTAACCTTCCTTTTATAGCAATAAACAAACAGTACGCCATTACGAAAAGGTAAAATTCAGTTAATAGGTCAGTCAAGTTGAATACTGTTCAATCGACCAATCAATAACAGTTTTCATTAATAAAGACAAATCAAATATTACCATTAATATAATATGTTATTAATATTAATTAACACTAATATAAGTCAATGTTATAAATACTGAGTTATCAGTCAATAAGTGACAATCAATCAATCGACAGGTCAAGGCGAGTGTTATTCACACATCATACCGTCAAACTTGAGTTTACCTTGGATTATGCATTTCTATTCTGCCTCTTAAAATTGACGGTCCCAGTAGAACGCCCAATTGGGAGAGGCATTCTGAGGCCGCAGTTGAAGTAAGAGCATTATCACATTTCTTTAAACGAACAAAAACAAAAACTCAGTAAATAATAAAGCAATCGCTACAGTAATTAAACTGCTTTTGTATGTGGGTGAATAAGTGAAGGCCTGGGGCCGGTTGTTCGAAAGCCGATTAGCGCTAATCCAAGGTTAAATTTTAACCTGGTTTTCTTTTCCTCTTGTTAAAAAGCATTTTCTCCGATAACTTTCTCTATTTTTTTTTTCAGAGCATACAATCATCAACTTGTATTCAAAAAGAATTATACTGAATGTGCTTTTTAAGCTCTCGTATCTGCATTAAAATTCGCACTAACCCTGGGTCACCTAAAACCTGCTTCGAACAACCGAGCCCTAGTTGTTAAGACATCGTCAATAAACCAACTACATACCTAATATTTATTATACAAAATTTTGTATTTACTGAGTGGTAACAGATCGACAAAAAATGTAAATAAAATGAGTGGATAAAAAATGATATCACCACTCTGTGACCGGGTGGCTTTTGTATCGATTTGCGACCACCAGGTATACCACTCCAGGTTATACAATACAGAGGAAATTACATTCTCATGTTGAATAGTATGTCACTCTTTCCCTGTGCTCACA